>CM024242.1:99536333-99652054 GCA_013421045.1 Propylea japonica
AATGTATCTCATATTGACTATTTCACTTGAAATTGGAATTCCGATGATCGATGATAAAGGCCTCTCGTTTGAAGCGATCAATCAAGTGTTGAAAAAATCGTGGAAAGTTAGTTCCAAAGAAATCTATCCGCAAAAGCCGATAAGAAAAAGGGTAAGCTGATTTAAAACCCAGACCGTAATCAATTACATTGAGTAGTTTGCGAGTTGGAAAAATTGATTGCTACCAATTTCATCTTGGAGAAAATAGAACTCGAATTTTTCTTCTTGGTCCTTCCGTGGAGATTATTGACGCTCAACGTGTTGTAGATTGAAGAATTGGTTGCTTGTCATTGTAGAAATGTCTGTTGGGAAGTCGAGAGAGAAAAAATCTCTAGATCTCTGCTTCTTTCTTTGGTAACAGCTTGACGTTTTAATAAGATTGCCATCTGTTTCTTCTAGAATGACGTGTGTATTTGGAACGCAGTGACAGTTTTCTAATTTGTATTTATATTATAAAAGTTGAAACAGCTAGATTGAAATTCTTGTTTGACACTTGATCCAGAATGTGACTACGTTGATCCTCAAGTTTTACTGAATTTTCAAATTCAATATGCTATTGTTCTTTCATGTAAAGTATTAGGTATTTAGCCAGTTTCTGTGTCAGTCCCTGAAAATATTGATGCAGTTCATGACATGATTTTAACAGACTGTCGAATTGGGTTAAAATGGATATCTGAAGCACTGAATATTTCAAACGAAAGTTTTGATCATATGGTTCATGTCAATTTGAGCATGAGAAAAATTTTTGCTAAATGGATCCCCAAATCTTTGAATGTTGACCAAAAGCGTGCAAGAGTAGAAGCATCGCATTCGATCTGTGCTCGATTTGAAAACAATGTAGACTTCTTAAACCAAATTGTTACTATGGATGAAACTTGGATATGTTTCTACAATCCAGAAACAAAGCAACAATCGATGGAATGGTGACACTGTGGTTCGCCAAGATCTAAGAAGTTTCGTGTCCAAAATACTGCTGGAAAAGTTCTTGCTTCAGTTTTTTGGGATTGCCATGAGTAATCATGATTGATTTTTTGGATAAGGGTAGAACAATATCCGAAGATTACTATTCGACATCACTGACCTCTCTAAGGGAAAATAATCAAATAGAGAAGACGCGGAAAGCTACTCAAAGGTGTTTTGTTTTTACAGGACAACGTCACACAAATCTAATGTTTCCATGCAAAATAAAACGTGATTTAGCATTAGAATTACTACAACATCCCCCTTATTCACCAGATTTGGCTTCGTTCGACTATCATGACTTTTCTCAAGTGAAAAAGAAAGATTAAAAGTCGAAAATTTACTTCCAACGAGGTGGAAATAAAAGCTGAGGAGGTTTGGTTTGCAGAGTAGGAAGAAACATTTTTTGAAGGTCTAGAAGAGACGTGTCAGGAGCTTCGCTGTAGTAAATGAATCCAATTAAGAGGGGAATATGTCGAGTATGAAAATATTCTGACATGAAGCTTTGTATGGTTCTATAGTAGGCTAAGAATTTTTCAATATATCCTCGAATGTTCCCTGTGGGCACATGAACCCTTTAAACCTATAAAATAGAACCAAAACCATTCTCTGCCTGCGTTCATCCACCTCTCCATGTTGTAAACAGCGTTCGAGAGTTATTCGGCAATTCTCACGATCAAAACAGACCATCACTTTTGCCATAAGACGTCTGAGAATTTTCCCAGGTGCTCCCTTCTTCGAAACATGTCATGTTGATGACACCAAAGCGAGTCTACGTATAGCTTTCAGGCTGGATGAGGAAGGCAAGCCAGAAGGAGGAGAAAACAGGATAATCCATTGGATGCAATTTCATGCATGACTGTTTTTTTGCTATATGGAGAGGAATGGAAGTTATCGAGCTGTTTCTTTGGTGAAAATTGCTGCATGAACTCTTCCAGTAATCTATTATTATCTATTGAAATATATTCTAGGAGGATTCTGTATTTCTTAAAAACTTTATAGATTTGCACTCCCAGTCTCTGAAACAGAAATAAATAAAAAAAATTCAATTAAGGTGAAGTGCTCCTGCGAGAATCTTTGCACTTATTTGTCGGGAGCAAATTGGTCTTGAAAAAATTATTGCCTAAAAGTAAAACTGAAAAAGGAAATAAATTAAAAGGATAATGTAACGTTTCGGTGTCTATATCAGACACCTTCTTCAGACAAACTCGTAAAATCTTCAGAATTGTGTGTTTTTTCATTTGCAATCTGATTGACATTGAAAGTTTTGAAATTTCCTGATGTCATTTCTTTCTTCGATAAATCAATCCAAATACGATCTATTCCAACAGAACAATGGGCCAAATTATCTACTCAATTTTACAAAATACATGTGGAATCCTTAATTTTCCTTTTATAATTATCAGGTTCCGTCATTAGGATCTTTGTGTTGTTCCAGTTCATCATATGATCTCCGCTATTCGAACATACATAATCAGCGATTTGTGATCTTGTAATGTCTCTATTTTTGATGTTATTCTTATGTTCCCGTTTTCTTATCTCTAAAGGTCTTGATGTCTCTCCTGTATAAGATTTTCCACATATACAGGGAATATTGTAAACACAATGTTTTGATTTTTGTGTCTCATTCATTGGTGTCGTTCTAGTTAGAATGGATCTCAAATCTTCTTCAGTAAGAGTTTGTTGCTTTTGGTTTTGGATACTCTATCGATCTGAGATACTTCAAACCGAAAATCAAGTTAACAAAACTACTGATTTCCTCAATGGCGTTGGATTTAGTTTCAACAGAAAACCCAACTGAAGCAACTCTATTATTCGTACAGAAAAAGTTCACAGAACCTAGTAGATTCGAATAACAGAATCTGATCTCTGATGACGAATTTTCAATAGGTTTCAAATCCCAACATCCCTCTCTTAACTTGAAGGAGAAAAGAAGAACAATGAACAGGAAAACCCACAAAACCTCGGCCATATTCAATATGAATCATCGAACTGAGAGCCTCCCAATTAAAAACACCGGAGTCCGGAGTTCGAAAACAGCCAGGAGTTCATCTCAAGTGGGTTTATACATTTTTGATGGAATAATGATAGGAATGCTACCATCTAGAGTTCGACCAATGCGAATACTCGAATAATCCAGCTATGCTACCTTTGTTATACGCTTCTGTTCATATTCCTTTCCACCCCTGTTGAAGCTAGAGGGTGGTATCAGCTGATTAAACAAACAAATTGTATAGACAGTGCCTGGTACAGGAGATTGGATAAGAAGATTGATGAATATTGGATATTTTGAGGTTATAATGTTTTGTGGAAAGGGTAGAGAGAATAACTCATTCAATTCTCATGACTTCAACCTTACTGCAGAGTATTTCGACGGAAAATGTTGGGTGGGTTTGCTGAACATTCTTCAAGGAAACGAAGAGGCTGAAATAGTAGCCAGAAAAGGGCACAAAAGCCACGAACTGGCCCAGAATTTATTCACGTTCATTCAGATCAAAATATGCTTCACTACTTTTCCCTAATGGTTTTCAAATAGACCATATTAATTAACAGGAAATCTGAACAATCAAATTTAGCCAAAGTTACTATATTATTCGCTTTGATGTTCAACCATATAAGCTAATACTCGTACACTCAACTGCAAACATACCGATGTGTACTTTTTACCCGCGACAACCGGCAGTTAAATCTAATTAGTTTAACCACGAACCTCAACCAATACCACCGGATGCTCTAGCTGCATAGCGGCTGCTTGTAACATCAGTCTTCTGTAATGTTATTTCGCAAATTACACACCTTATATCTAAGTAATATTAGCTTTGTTGTGTCCGTTTCGTAGCGTATAGTCGAGATGAGCTTGCATACTATTAAACAAACACTAATAACATTACTGGCGGATGTTACAAACTCTGTACGATTAAAGGTCACCATTGTTGTATTATGTGTCCTTGCAGCATGGACGATGTGATGTTATTGTTATATAGAACGTATCACTGAATATTCGGGGAGAGTTTTCATGTATTATAACGTGATAATTCCTTAGCCAGCCACTAACTCTGTTGAAAACAACTTAGCTATTGAAAGATGTCTAGATATAAATCTAGAAAGAAACTATCAGAAGTGCGATATAGCCATACACTCACATAGTCAAGCTACAATTAAAGCACGGATCTCCTACGTCATCGACTCAAAGATGACCTGGGAGTGTCGGAACAAACTCAATGAGGTAGGCAAGGAAAATAAGGCCTTTCTAATCTGGGTTTCAGGCCATTCGGGGAGCGAAGGAAACGAAGAGGCCAATACACTTGCTAAAGAGGGCGCATGAATGTCACTCATTGGCCCAGAACCCTTCTGTGGTATAGGTAAATGTACCTATAAGATGGAGTTTCTTTAGAAGGGGAAGCCGAGGAGGAAAAACTCTGGCGAAATCTCCCAGGGATGGATCTTTTTACTAAGTTCCTTCGGAACTTTGAAAGAGCAAGATCTAAAAGATATCTGGATCTTGGTAAGAAACAATTACACTTCCTCACTGGCTTTCTTACAGGACACTGTCGCCTCAGGAAGCACCTGTTGAGGATGGGATTATCGGACAGTGTAGGTTCTGTGGGGTGGAGGAAGAAACCCTCATTCACCTAGTCACAGAATGCTTTCGCATTGCGAGCCTAAGGAGAGAGTGCTTTGGGTGAGAATCTTGTAAGAGTGAGGAACTAGCCTCGTTGAAGTTAGGTTCCTACTGTATTCCACTGAATCTAGACTCATCAGGTGGTTCATGATAGTTACCCATAAGGAAAATTGAGATTTGGTTGCAGCCCATAAATGTTGAGTTCCAAGAGAGTTTGGGATCTTCGCGTATTGAAATTTCCGAATTTTCTAGGCTAGAAAGGCTCTGAAAGTGTGCTTCTTTGTCTTCATTTACTCTCTACTTATGAATTCACCTTTGTAGTGTTCTAATTTATGAGGAGCTTCCCTGGTGAGGTCATCGGTCTTCTCGCTTCCTTGAATATCTGAGTATCCAGGAATTCATTCCAAAAATACTGTGTGGTGCTGTCTAGGTCATTCAATTTCAGGCATTGTCACAGCATCTTTGAACCAGTAATGTTGGCGCTCAGCATCTGTATGGTTTCTTCAATAGGGGCGTTCGGCATCGACATCGGACGTGTCGGATCGATCTGAACCGTTCGTTTATTACATCCGGATTGAGGGGAGTACACATCTTGAGCGTTCGTCATAAAAATCTGAGCAATCGGACATCGATCACTCGGTCTATTTCGACGGAGCAAAGCGATTTATCCAAAGAGTTTTATGTTTTTTATATATTTTTTTGTTTTATGTTGAGTTTCCTGATAGATTGAAAAATTCACTACTTTTATTCTTCTGTTTTCATTTATTCATTAAAAACTCAATTAATTCATTAAAATTTTTCGATATAGCTATCGTAGTTATGAATGGGCAGGAGGAGATGTTGCTTTCTCGTTTCTTTTTCGTGTAATTAATTAATTAATTAGGATATTTCGGTACAACTATCGCCGTATTGATCGACCAGAAGGGGATATTGCATTCCTCGTTTCCTTTGCATTCAGTGCCTTTGCACCTAATTATTTAATTGAGATTTTACGGAAGAGCTACGAAAAGGGTGAAAGTATCGTTAAAAGATGAGCATATTTCCCAAAATAGTGATCTTTGAAATCTCATAATCTATGAAAGTAGAACAGAGCAATATGTTCTGTGGCAGATGCTCTGTACCGTTCGTTTATTCCCAGATATTACAGATGAATCTGTACGATCTGTGGTCACGTGACTAAAAAATCCGTCTGCTCGCGGAGGTCAATGCCGAACGGGCTTAATGTAGGTCCGCATATTTGGCAATTTTGGGAGTCTCTTTTCCCCACTTCCTTCAAGATTTGCCTTCTCAGGGCTTTCTTAATTTTTTGTCTTTCACCACGACTACAGTGCCAACTGGAAAAGTCCCCTGCGAACCAAAACCAGCGCTGCCAACCGTCGAATCATCCACCCCAAAACACCCAGCAGCCAACTGGCGACGATATGAGATGATACAAACGCATTGAGTTTGTTCATTATCGCTCAATCAGACCGAGCACAAATCGGAACCGTTGACACGTAAACTGGTCCGAAACCAGAGAGGATTGTTCGTTCGGAATTAATCTATAAGCGTTTTACACGCGACCCGTTTAGCGGATCAGAATCGCCTATCGTTTGGGGGATTATATCATAGGGTGATAGGGTGGAGAGTAGAAACCGACGCTTCTATTCGATACGCCTATGTAGGTTCGATGGTAATTTTCGTATCAAATAATCGAGTTTTTGTGTGAAAATCAGGAAAATTTGGTCAATTTTGGAGTGCTGTAGTAGCCAGAAAAATGATACTGTTTGGGTGCTGATTTTTTTTTATTGTAGACTGATCTTTTGCTTATTAGGATGTCTAAGTTTTATTCGCCTATTGTGGGTAGTTTAGATTTTCTGAATTTTTTCGTGAAGGTCCAAAAATTTCCGATTTTTCATCGACCATAACTTCAAAAATATGTTACAGAAAAACTGTAGAGATTTTCTTGACCTACGCTCTCGAATCAGTGAACGGTGAAATTTTAATGGCAATCGGAATCGAAATTTTTTTTGCTAAAAATCGAAAATTTTGCCAAAAATCGAATTCTCTGTGATCGCCACCAAAATTTCATCATTTACTAATTCGAAGGCGTAGATTAATTATATCCAGGCAGTTTTTCCGTATCTCATTTATTTTTTGAGATTTTCTGATGTTTTTCGCGAAAGGCTGATTTTTTAAATTTTTCAAGGATCATAACTTGAAAAATAAATGAAATACGGAAAATCTGTCTGGATAGAATTGATCTACTCCCTCGAATCAATAAATAATTAAATTTTGGTGAAGATCGGAGTCGAAAAATTTTTTGCCAAAAATCGAAAATTTTCCATACCTATGTATGGAAATTTTGCCAAAAATCGAATTCTCTGTGATCGCCACCGAAATTTCATTATTCACTAATTCGAAGGCGTAGATTAATTATATCCAGACAGTTTTTCCGTATCTCATTTATTTTTTGAGATTTTCTGATGTTTTTCGCGAAGGTCTGATTTTTTAAATTTTTCAAAGATCATTACTTGAAAAATAAATAGGATACGGAAATCTGTCTTTATAGAATTGATCTACGCCCTCGAATCAATAAATAATGAAATTTTGGTGAAGATCGGAGTCGAAAAATTTTTTGCCAAAAATTGAAAATTTTCCATACATATGTATGGAAATTTTGCCAAAAATCGAATTCTCTCTGATCGCCACCAAAATTTCATCATTTACTAATTCGAAGGCCTAGATTAATTCTATTCAGACAGTTTTTTCGTATCTCATTTATTTTTTGAGATTTTCTGATGTTTTTCGCGAAGGTCTAATTTTTAAATTTTTCAAGGATCATAACTTGAAAAATAAATGAGATACGGAAAATCTGTCTGGACAGAATTGATCTACGCCCTCGAATCAATAAATAATGAAATTTTGGTGAAGATCGGAACCGTTCATGATAGGTAAATAAAAATTGAAGTTTCAATCTAGAATAAAAAATTAGCTGGCTGCTACAGCGCTTCAAAACTGACCTATTTTTCCTGATTTTGGTCAATTATTTGGCAAGGTAATCATTTACCGTGGGTTTCACAAAGCTTGATTGGGCAATCGAATAGTTCATTTTATATTAAGTCATTGGTTTATGTCGAAAATGAACTGAAAATTGCACAGAAATTGTGACATTTCAAAAATCAAGCTGATGGAGTTTTGTAAAACCCGGCTTACGACTAAAAAATGGGTCGATACAGCTAGAAAAATAATATGTCTGGACTAGAGCCTAGTACCCAAAACTCCAATGCACTTTTCAATAAAACTTTTCCACACTGTATATAACTGATAACGTCTTATTCTCCGCAATATTACCTAAAACGCAAACACCAACTCTTCCCTCTCTCGTAAGCACAAACACACCTCCACCGGTTCCGAAACAACCCGCCAATCTGTCAAAATTACAAATCGACGTCCCCTTGACAGCAACACCAGGAAAACCTCTTGGAATACAAATTCGGTAAACACAGTCGAAGTCTAAACTCACAACCGGCTTATCGTATATCGATCCGGCCCGTGCCAGCGGCTGGATCAGCCTCGCGCGACGATAACATCATCTCCTGCCCTTGGGGGGCGGCTGGGGGGAAATCCCAGTCCTCCACCCCCACGTGACCGCCTACCCTTAGAAGCTGCCTCCGGTGCCGGCTCGCCGCCGCATCCAAGTCTCAATTACCAATCAATTATTATTAGATCATATTAATTACCAGTTAAATGTCTGGCGAGACATTTGACGTGAGTTTACGTAAGCCGGTTTGGTTGTCTGTATGGAGTTTTGATCGGAGATTCTTGCTCGGGCCTCACTTATGACTACAAATCCGTTTTATTTATGACTAGTGCGCCAACTGATCTAATTTTTTAAGTAGATTAGTTGAATCGGTAGATCAATTGAACCGGTAGATCAGATGACCTACAAATCAGTAGGTGATGATTTCGCATAGTATCGGAGATGTAGAAATATGGTCTACATCTACAATCAGAGTAGTTCTTCTTCTTCTCTGTGCGGTGCCTTTCCGGCCGAACTGAGGCCTAGTGGCCCATTGTTCACCCGCATCGTTCTATAGAGACTCAGCTCCTCAGACACGACGACAGAAACGTCGCGAGCCTGCCAGGAGTGGTCCCTCTCACCATAGGAATAGAAGGTGTTGGATTTCCTAGGTGTGTTGACCTTAACTCAGTAAGGTTCCCACAGTTGAACAAAATATGCTCAACCGTTTCATCAGTACTCCTGCCCCACCGGCATAGGGAGCAGCTCGTCAATCCCATTCTCTTCAAATGCTTGTTGAACAGGTGACCAGTCAATGCACCAGTCACCAGACCGAGTTGTTTCCTCTCCAGCAACAGAAGTCTATTGACCTCAGATCGCGAGGACGGTCTCTCAATGAGAATCCTCGATCACCTCAGGCCCACCCCTGCGCTCCATTCTGAGGAAAATTCCCTGTTCAGCCAGTTCCTGAAGAAACTTCTGACAGATGTGCGACAGATTGGCAGCGCAGGCTCCGGACCAACAAATGCTAATCAGAGTAGTAACACTGACTTTCGATTTTAGTTTTATTTCCCCTCCTTCTGATTACCTCAACTTCAGATGTGATTGATGCATTCTCCAGGAATTCATGAACGCTCTTCTGCCAAACGCAGATTCTATGTAGGTTATTCTAAGAGTTACCTTAAAATAAATGGGGGGGGGAGGGCTAAGAAGCTTATGATCTTGCCCAGAAGGAGCATCAACTACAGTAACAGAACACTTTAGTGGCAATGGACACATGGTACACATAAAAAACGAAAAAACCCAATGAAGTAGACAAGAACAACAAAGTCTCTTTGGTCTGGATTCCAGGTCACTCAGGAAATGAAGAGGCTAATATAATAGCCAGAAAAAGAGCACAAACACCACCTACTGGCCCAGAACCTAACTGGGGTATAGGAAAATGCACCTATGAGAAAAAGTTTTTGGATAAGAATGAAACTGAAAGGGAAGTAGTCTGGAGAAAACTTTCAGGAAAGGATTGTTCCAAAAAGTTACTTCGGAATTTTAGAACTGCATGGTAAAAAAGTATTTAAATCTCAGTAAGAATCAGTTACCCCTCTCCACTGGCTTTTCAACGGAACAGTGTCACTTTAGGAAGAATACGATCATAATAAGCTCAACAGAAACTAAGGGTAGCAGTGCAGAAATGTACTCATTGTGTGAATCATTCGCAACCTGATCTAACTCAAGAAGGAACTCAACTTCTTCTTTCCCTTTAACATCGTGAACTCAAATCATCCTGACAAACCTGTTTAATCAATTTCCCTCAGTTCCAACCAACCTCAATCCATTCCAAACCCCAAAAAATCCAATTCAACACACCAGACACGAAGAAAAATAAACCCAATCATGTCCCGATCCACGAGTTGCGATCTCAGAGATCATCTATCTTCCCCAAATGACGTTTTCCTTACTTGTCAAACCCAAGTTCATATATCCTGGGTTATAATAAAGTATAGAGTAACACGAGATGGCATCCTTTCCACAGTTTTCATCCGTTATCACGTCTGTGTAGCGCACGGACAATACAGCAACGGCCGATACGTGGGACTAAATATCAAAGGTCGTTCTCTTGAAAGGATCATACGGAGGAGAAGCGAGTCTGCAAGTGGGTAAGAAAGCTAAAAAGGCTGTTAGAACCTATAAAAGGAGGTGTGAAAGAGGCCTAGTTACTTCGGAGATGTTGGACTTTTTTGCAGCGTGGGTGTGATTTGTTGCCAGAGAAATTCTGGATGTAATGGGGCTTGTGTAAGAGGTGATTGTTGGACTGATGGCGTCACAAACGTTTGATGGTATCCTGAGAAACTCCTGAGAGTTCGAGATGAAATATAATAAAATGAGCTGTTATTTCTGGGCTTAGGTCTTACTTGTACGGATCTTTTACGTGAAAGTACTATACAGATTTGGAAATTCACATCTGTAACATACGGTATACAATGCATCAGACAAAGAATTCTTCCGTCTAGTTGCATAGATGGATAGTCGAGATAATCACGTGCTGTAACTGAATTAATTCCGTTGACTTATTGCAATAAACTAGTCTTGTCTCTCTTATCGCAGTATGGTAGGGAATCTGCAGTACACGTATAGAATTATTCAATTTGTCAGGCTGCATAAAATACTCGATTCAAGTATTTACTGTTGCCTACCATACTGAATGAATAACCCTCCTCTCAACGATAAGAGAGAGACAAGACTAGAATATTGCAATAAGACAACGGAATTCAGTGTGTTACAGCACGTGATTGTCTCGACTATTCATCTGTGCAACTGGACGGAAGAATTCTCTGATGCATTGTTTATCGTATGTTTCAGATGTGAATTTCCAAACCTGTATAGCCTCAGAACAGTGGTTGAACTACTTTTTAACGAACATTGTATGAAAGACTTGCTTGTTGTGTACTAGAACTATTCATCTGTGCAACTGGACGGAAGAATTCTCTGATGCATTGTTTATCGTATGTTTCAGATGTGAATTTCCAAACCTGTATAGCCTCAGAACAGTGTTGAACTACTTTTTAACGAACATTGTATGAAAGACTTGCTTGTTGTGTACTAGAACTATGTGAAGACTATTTACTGGTGTTAAATCACTTTAGATTAGATTAGATTGGTATCGATTGGCACCTTGACTACCTTTCAGCTACGCTATCTAAGGCTAGAGTTTCAAATACCCTCGCAAGGTTGATTATTTTCCTACGAGACTTCGCTCTAATAAAGCTTGTTGGTCCTTCTCTGCTGAAGATGCAACCAGTCTTTTTGCTTGTCTTTAACTTGGTTTGTAGTCTTGTGAGAGTGTTTCTTGCTTTTTTCCAACCATCGACTTTTGCCCTTATCAGTATGGGTCTAAGCAGTAACGATGTTATGAGACAGACAGCTCAGTGGCACTAGCAAGCTTGTATATAACAAAATCTTTTTTTTGCTTTTTATTTTTCATAGTTATAGTTACACTCTGAAAAGGGGTTAGAGTTCATTGCGACTTCAAGATCTATTGTGCCCCCTTACAGTGCTCTTCTGACCACACTCTTTACAGCTCGCCTTTCAGTTCCAGAGATCTGATGAAATCCAATATCTGTGAAGGCTTCAACGAAGCTAGTTCCCCACTCTTTCAAGTTTCTCGCCCAAGGCATTCTCTCCTTAGGTTCGCAATAGAAAAGCATTCCGTGAATGGGGGTTTCTTCCTCCTCCCCACAGAACCTACACTCGTCAGTGTCCATTATTTGCCAGATCTTATTTTCCACTATTAACGGCATATCTTCTTCTTTATATTGAAAAAAATATCCGATCATTTATATTGAAAAAAGGCATTTTTCTTTGAATATCAAAATAACACCTCTTATTGGAAAACCCTTTACTTCAACCCACTCCAAATCTTTAAGAAACATTCTGTCGATACACGTAAACACAAATTAATGATTAATTTTCAAAACCGGCGTTTCGTTCAATTGAAAATACCTACGCTAATTACTCGATTCAACCCCTGCTCATAGGTCCGGGTACAAGAAACTTCTCTAACGAAATTTAAATTATCTTTTGTTGTTTAATCGTATTTTCACCTTATCCCTCGCCCGAGACGAAAATTCTAATTAACAGAGTGGGAGATTCGTTACGCTGACTACCTGGATTCGGGAATATCATCAAGGTTTGCCTTCTCTGGCGGATTATTTTGATGATAAAGTCGAAAGAATACATCAGATTAAGGTCAGGTTCAGATGCGAAGGAAGATATTTATCCGAGAGAGATAAATTTGGGGGATTTGCTACAGTTTTCTGCTTTGTTGTTGGAAAGATAAGTCTGCTGCAGTTTTGTCTTCTCATTTGCTTTCAAACTGAACTTTATTTTATTCTTTTTTGTATCAATTTAACTATCTGAAGATTACCCACATTGCATTAATACCCTATCTAAATTACAGAATAACAGCTCATCTCTAAGAGCTGGCATTTTAAATCTGAGAATGAAGACTTTGAGAGGGCATATAGCAATCTTACTATCAAAAATTCTGACCTAGAAAAGGTTTTTTCAGGTTGGTTTACTGAAGCAGTACTAGATGGTACATACTGGTCATACTTCACTTGATATATTAGAGGCAAAAGACTGGTGTAAACCTTAGCCTCCAGCTGCTGCTCTGAAGGGTGTTCAGTATTATTTCAGTGGAATGAAAAATTCTGGCGAAATCTCTCAGGGATGGATCATTCCACTGAGTTCCTAGGGAACTTTGAAACAGCAAGATCCAAAAGATATCTGGATCTTGGTAAGAAACAATTACACCTCCTCATAGGCTTTCTTACAGGATACTGTCGCCTCAGGAAGCACCTGTTGAGGTAACGGCTAGGGCTCCTTAGAACGTTGTTGGTTTCCATTAATTAGAAGGGTAAAGAACAAGATATATATACATGGTCTCAGTTCCCAGAAGCCTTAGCTAGCAATTACGACTAAAGTTCTTACATTAATAATTCTGGTAATAATGTTTGAGTGATTTCGATGAAAAAACATGAAAATAGAGTGATACAAAAACTTCCCATCCACGATCAGCTAACCAAATGCCTCCGATTTACTCATGAATCTATTGCTGCCGTAATATTCCTGTAAATCTGCCGCCAACACACAAAATCAATGCTCTTATCAGTTTTGTGCGTGGAAATCCAACGGAGGGTCATAGCGCGATCATGTGCTTAGAGATAAATTTCGTTATCTGCTGTCATTAGAGGGTAGCATGATGAGAATATATTTATTGGCTTTATGGCTCCATGGAATGTCCATTAATTGTTCATAATTTCAGTTTACGAGAGCGGAGGGGAGGCTGCGATAACGTAGCTCGTAATTAATGGAGAACAATATTGACGTCATTTTGTAGAAATATCTTTTGTTTTCGCGTCAATCGGGAGGAGTGAATGGGATTATGAATAATTGACGTATTGTTCACTGGTTTGGAGATTGTCATATCTCTTAACTGCATGTATAATAATTTTTTTGAATTCATTACATTTTTTCAAAATTAACGCATTATGAAATGAAATAGTACTTGGGTAATATGAATATTCCTCTATCCGATGTTAGAGTTGATTCTCTTTTGGTAGAAGAATGCAGGAAAGCTCTGCGTGGGCTGGGCTCTGATAACTATTTGAAAGTAATCTGGTGTCTGGCTCACGCGGATATACCTGGTAATGTTGAGCCAGATGAACTGGCTAGGCGGGGAGCCGGATTAGCATTTGTTGGTCCGGAGCCTGCGCTGCCAATCTGTCACACATCACTGTCAGAAGTTTCTTCAGGAACTGGCTGAACAGGGAATTTTCCTCGGAATGGAGCGCAGGGGTGGGCCTGAGGTGGTCGAGGTCGAGGATTCTTATTGAGAGACCTTCCTCGCGATCTGAGGTCAATAGGCTTCTGTTGCTGGAGAGAAAACAACTCGGTCTGGTGACTGGTGCATTGACTGGTCACCTGTTTAACAAGCATTTGAAGAGAATTGGATTGACGAGCTGCTCCCTATGCCGGTGGTGCAGGAGTACTGATGAAGCGGTTGAGCCTATTTTGTTCAACTGTGGGAACCTTACTGAGTTAAGGTCAACACACCTAGGAAATCCAACACCTTCTATTCCTATGGTGAGAGGGACCACTCCTGGCAGGCTCGCGACATTTCTGTCTTCGTGTCTGAGGAGCTGAGTCTCTATGGAACGATGCGGGTGAACAATGGGACACTAGGCCTCAGTTCGGCCGGAAAGGCACCGCACAGAGAAGAAGAAGAAGAATATGAATATTCTGTTTCGCAGACTTCAGAGATAGCAACTTTCGAGAATGCTGAACGTCTCTACCAAATGACCTGATTTTGAACATTTGAAAAATGACCACCATTTTGTGACTCAGTTCTTTCCAATAGAATCTGCAGTCGATAGTTTCTGTCGAGCCAATTTTCATCATATGCTTCCTAAGACATCAATAACCTGTTAGAAAGCCAATGAGGAGGCATAACTCATTCTTACTGAGATTTAAATACTTTTTGAACCTTGCAAGTTCCGAAGAAACTTTTCCAGAAGATTCTTCCAAAGTGCTTCTTGTTCTAGCTACGCTGTCTTCAATCGTGGTGGTAGAAACAAAATGTAATAAAGAACAATGGATTACTTCAACGAATTCTACTGAAAAAAGTGTTTGTATGATGTTTAAGTTTCATGTTTATAACTTCAGTAAGAAAGAAGTTATAAGATTTTTTCATTTGACGCCATTTTCCAATTTTCTCTAATAGCTCGAAAATGTTTCGACTTAGAGGGTTGCGGTTTTCATCAAATTAATTCTCTCAGGAATGTGCCACTCATTTTGTTCTAGCTCATCTGATTTCTGAGATCTCCTCACAACAAATTAAGGACACCCGGTACACCATTTGACTTTTACTTTGAAGTTTTTGTTAAAATTGAGGCGAGTATTGTGGACATCCCAACTTTCAAAGAGTACAAAAGACCATAAACTTCAACACCCTTCAAATTCAGTCTTGAATCTTATCATTCGCCTCGTTACGTCCACTGTTGCCAAGTCGTACCACATTTCCCTTATCCCAAGAAAAATATCCGCGTCACCAACCCTCGAAAATCCGATCTCGTTTTCATTATAAGAAAATATTTTCCCGACCGGATCAGACCCTCGATTTCCCAATCCGGATATCCACAGATGAATTATCCGAGACCGCGCTCATTCTTGGCGGCGAACGGTGCCAGAAACCCCGATAAATCCCTTTCAAGAAAGGCCGATATTCTCCCTGCGGGCCGGCAAAATCACTGATAGATGGGTCGGTGCCGAAACGACCCCGAAGTAGGTCAATTCTGGCGGCCAGAGACCGTCACGAAGTCCCGCTTCAGGCTTCGATCCCTGTTAAGCCCGGTTATCTCCGCAGAAAAGAAAATTGACGTGCGTGCGATTTCTGCTTGTCTCCCTTGATAAGCGTTGTTCGTTCCTTTCTTTCATTTCGGGGTTTTTAAGCAGAAATGAACTGTAACCAAGTCGGTAAAATAATTCAGAAAGTCGAATTGAAACGAAAATGAACACACGACACATCGCATAACTAAACAGAAACAAAGCAATGTTGCCAAAACTAACAGAGTTGTCTAGAGCAGACTCTAGCTGTCAATACGATGGTAGGGGAAATGTTATTCGCGTTCATAAAAAGATTCCACACTGCGCAAAAAAAATAACGGACATCATGGAAATCTCAAATTTGTTCTAGACCTAAAGGTGTTCTAAATGATAATCATTTTTGTCAGACTTATTCATGCATATGTTATCCACTTTCAACATTTTTCTTCAATACAGAGGTTTTTTCCCAGCAGGAATGAGAAAAGATGATATTATCAGATTTTGAATGTGTTGGCTCCATTCTGAAATCAGTTGTCCTCGATCAATTCTAGTGATCAATAGTTTTTCTTTCGTTTGATTTTCTACACCCCATCGCTATGCAACGCAAAATACACAATTTGACCTAAGAGGAATGTGCCTAAGCGGTAGTTTTGCCAGAAGAAGGGTGGACATACACAAGAATGGCAGAAAGTTTGGAGTTTTCCATACAAGTGTGTTCAGAATGTTGCAGCGATTCAGGCAGACAGGTATGAATGTGCGAAGACCAGGACAGGGTAGACCACGGGTAACACCTGCCGTTCAAGAACGTTACTTGAGAGTTTCTTCGTTGAGACAACGGTTTACAACCGCTCGCCTCCTTCAAAATCAGCTTGAGCAAACTCATGGGGTGCAAATTAGCACTCAGAGAATAAGAAATCGCCTCAGAGAATATGATTTAAGGCCTCGTGTCGCGGAAACAGACGCCCACCTCTTACCCCAGCCCATCGAAGGGCGTTTTTGGATTTTGCGAGAGATCATATCCATTGGGAAGAGGCTGATTGGGAAAGAGTTCTCTTGAAAATTGTTTATTTCTCCTCTTTCACATAAGATTCGGTGAAATCCTGATTTTTTTCCATTGAATGTGTCTTGTTTCGTTCAAAACCTTCCCGAGAGAACAAAAAAATATGTAATAAAGTCAATGTAGATTTAACTCTCATTGAAATTGAGATTTTCAGAATTTGCGTTAATTTTTTTGCGCAGTGTACTTGGCAGCGTCAACGAATTGCGTGACGGTATATCCAGCTTCACTTTTTACTCTGAGACTGCCCTATCGTAGAACATTGTGATCCAAAAGAATGTGTCATTACGACTGCTATAAATATCAAACTACCCCATTGAAAAAAGAAAAACAAAGACCAAAGTCCTGTAGGAAACGAAACTTAATTAACAACTCTAAACCAGGTTATACTTCCAGCAATAACTCGCAGACGTCTTCATCATCCAAATCGCGTTTCTCGCCCCATCTACCTTTCGCAACCCCTAACTACCTCAAACTTCCAGACTCCCATAATTCCTCAGGTAACCCCGCGAGAGCGTTCCACCCCCACCCGGGTTTTTAGCAATAACGAAGGAAAGTTCAAAAAGCCGATTTCCTGAAAGAATAATTGCCAACAGCGCCAGGATTCGTCATTACACTTCCACAATACAGCCAAGACCGGAAGCTAGTAATTTAAAACACAGGTCGCTTCCATTATTTCCACCCTTATTCGGAGTTTGGTTATAACTCGAGTTGGCAGTATGAACTTTTAAATTTATATGGCGAAGGGGGGTGAAATACGTCTGGAAATTTTTCTGGCTGTCGTAATAGGGTAGGGGAGGGGGTAGTTGGAAAATGCGAAATCGATGGAGACGTCTAAATAAGAAATGAGGTGTATTTGACCTACCGCTTGATCTGGGGGTTGATAATTAGTATCGTTTGTCAAGGGGTGGTCGGTCTGGGAAAGAGTATCTGTATGGGAATTCATAAAGGTGATAATATGGTTTTTTTTTGCGTAAAATGGATATGGCACAAAATTTTCGATATACAGACAACTCCAGAAGTCTTAGCCTCTCTGGGTTTATCATAAATAAACAAAATATGTATTTGGAGCGTCCCAGTTTGCTTGATTTCTCCAAACCATTTCTCGTCGACTATCATTTTGTAAACCGGAGCGTGGCTCATCTGAAGAGAGTATGTTACACCATTGTGGTGGTGAAGTCAGTCTTGGTGGATATCGCAGAAGACATAAATTTTAGCTTTCATAAAATAATGAATGTATAAGTATTATTATTTATGGTCTAAGGGTATCGACCACAAGATTGAAACAGTACTAAATGTCTTTCGATTCATTTGTCATTCATAAGGGCTAAGAGTAAACATTTCTATTTATTTTCGTCCAAGTACGAGGGCAGTTCAAATATAAACGAGACTTTTCGATTTTGAGGCACAACAGTGGGGGGAGAATATTCCTGTCATTTTTGTTGTTGGGTAGGTTTGTCAGGAGTAAGGGAAGCACGTCGGATTGCCTTATCGACCCTCTCGGTGTCCACTGTGACGATGTTTGAGCAAGAGGTTCCTCCGTCAATTGCGCAACGTGTTGTATTCAAGTTTCTCGCCTCAGAAGGCGTAAAACTGGCCAAAATCTTGAGGAGATTGACTGCCGATGTTCGGAGAAGAGACACTGTCGCGAGCCAGAGTGTTTGCTTGGCATAAACAGTTCGTGGAGAGTCGTGATTGTGTTGAAAATGAGAGCCATGACCGCAGCGAACAACATCAGTAGTGTTCTACAGCTTATTGAAGAAAACAAACGTCGTACCACTTCTGAAATTGCAAGTTAGGTCGGGATAAGTTATAGGAGCACCTACTCCATACTCACAGAAGAGCAAGCGTACCGTAAGGGTTGCGCCAGGTGGTTTCCTCGCCTTCTCACAGCTGATCAGAAATTGCTTCGTTTTCAGGTGTGTGGGCGTCTTCTTGCACGATCTCAAGAACAAGGAGACCAATTTCTCACTCACCTTATCACCTGTGATGAAACATGGGTGCACCACTACACCCCAGAGTGTAAAAAAGCGAGTAAGGAGTGGAGAGAACAATACGTTGCGCAATTGACGGAGGAACCCCTTGCTCAAACATCGTCACAGTGGACACCGATAGGGTCGATGAGGCAATCCGACGTGCTTCCCTCACTCCTGACAAACCTACCCAACAATAAAAAAATTTAAAATGTCCTCCCCCCACATTTGTGCCTGAAAATCGAAAAGTCTTCTTTATATTTGAACTGCCCTCGTAGTAAGATGATTGGCAGACGCAACGAAATTCATGAAACTTTATCACCTTATACAAACCTCTTACATCAGAGTTTAAAATCTCTATTCCAACTTAAACATATATTTGCGCAATTCAATGCTTTAATACAGGTGCTGTCTGGCTCAGCATGACTGCTGAGTTTTATGGAGAAGATTGGCTGGATTCTAGAGCTGGCCCATAAAAGACGTCTCGTTGTCTTTCCGCCACCAGACAAGGGGTTATTGTCTGTGAAATTACCCTTATTGGGTAGTTTCTGGGCCGAATGAAAGGTCCATTATTTTCCGACCATTATCTTGATGTCGCAAGCGATTCATGTCACAGTTCCAGATACGAAAGTTACATTGTTTCAGAGAATTATTGTTATCTCGAAATGGATAATGATTTTTATTTGTCTTTATGTCTTTTCTTGTTCAATTTAAGTGATCCAACGAAAGAGTATAGCAATCTATTATTTTATGTCAATAATTCAAAATATGGGAGTAGGTATAAATAAAAGTATTACCTCTTTTATGTGTGCCTTATGTGAAAACCAATATATTGAACCTTATGTTACACTGGCTGAAACGCTCTTGGTTTAACACACATGGCACTATACAGGGTGTTCCTAAATTTTTTCTCATAGCCTACACTTCACAAGATATTCAACTAAAATTTGGGATAGATATTACATTCGAGAGTTCTCACCACGTGACATGGCAATTTCGATAGAAGACCTGCAGGGTGATATTTTTTCTGGAACACTGCCACCTGTTCTTCTGCAGGACTTTTTTTCGGTGAGCAACTGTTAATTTGAAAAAATGTAAAAAATAGCTTTGTTCTCATACTAAACTTTTCGGTCTCTTGTAGTTTTGTCGTATCTACCAACGATTTCGAGAAAAAAATTGAATGATTCCCTCGAAATCCTCGTCAAAATCCAAATTATGTTGGGAAGGCCACTTTGTAAGCTGTGGTGAATGAATTCAGAGTCAATTTTTATGGAAATTTTCCTGATCTGTAACGATGATTCATAAAGATTCGATAAACTCGTATAAATAACACATGTTTTTGATTTTGATAAATAACACATGGTTTTGATTCTGATCTCGAAAACGAAACGTTTGCGACCCCATGTTTATGGAACTTTTTTTTTGAGCTCACTTAAGGAATCTCCCTTTTTCGTTTGTACGTTCAATTTAGGAACATTCTATGGATCTATAGATCTCTTATAATTTGGAGGGAGTACCAATCAAAAATTTTTCAAAAGAAGCACCAAAAAGTGGATCATCCTGTATGATTCTGCCATGAAATCCTCAGCATGTGCGCCCGACACATCTCATTATTCTAATGCAGAAAATCATTGGCAAGTGATGTGATCCACCCTCCTATTGTAACCCTTACGATGCGGGGGCAAAAAGCCAGAGATGTTTCTGACGTCGCGTCAATTTTGTCTTCCAGCCA
This sequence comes from Propylea japonica, assembly GCA_013421045.1. NCBI lineage: Eukaryota > Metazoa > Arthropoda > Insecta > Coleoptera > Coccinellidae > Propylea > Propylea japonica. The sequence goes on from CM024242.1 coordinate 99,556,599, forward strand.
GAATGTTGCACTTTTTATCGGTCATATCAGTCAGAAACACACCCTTGCGGATCTGGAAGACCACGGTATATAAATTTTTATGCTTCGGGAAGTACAGCCAACGATGCGTTTTTGATACTTGTGATTATTGCTGTTACAAAGGGTTTTCCAATAAGAGGTGTTATTTTAAATAGCCCGCTATCTCGGTAGATGTCACGTTTGAAGCTGTCATTTTTTTGACATTTGACAAGTAGATACTACGCCATTAATAAAAATGGAACGATACACGCTTCAAGAACGCATTAAAATTCGCTATAAAGATGGTGAAAATTCGACAAAGACGGTTCGTAAAACTCAAACATTTTTGGGTCGTCGTGAAGCACCTTGTCGGACCGCAATAAAGAAATTGGAGGAAAAATTCGAGCTGTTGAGACGTGTTAGTAATGTGAAGAATAAAACCCGTGCATGTCTTTCAAGAACAGTCGAGAATATTGCTGCTGTAGCCGAAAGTGTGGAAGAAAACTAAGGTTTGTCCATTCCTCTTCGTTCTTTGGAATTGGGCATTCCACAAAAGTCACTACACCGTACATATTTTGCAGAAAGATTTGGGTCTTGAGGCTTACAAAGTTCAGTTAACACAAGAACTTAAGCCGGCCGATCATCAACGTTTCCGGACCGTGTTATCTCTCGAAGAGGTGACAATTGGCCACCGGGATCTTGCGACTTCTTTCTTTGGGGCCATGTGAAAGAGAAGGTCTCCCAATAGCCCAGCGTCGATTCAAGACCTCAAAGATGGAATTCGTGAGGCTATCGAGGACATAGAGCAGCCACTTTGCGATTTGGCTATGAAAAATTGCATTAAAAAGATATGGTCCTGTAAGCGTGGTGGTCATTTGCCTGATGTTATTTTCCACTATTAACGGCATAGCTTCTTCTTTATATTGAAATAAACATCCGATCATTTATATTGAAAAATGGCATTTTTCATTGAATATCAAAATAACACCTCTTATTGAAAAACCCTTTCGACTCTCAATTAAAAACTTACATATATTCAGATAAAGCTACGTTACGCTGTACTTCAAAGAACAAACGTGCAAAAATGATGTTTTTCTCCAACCATCAAAAATTGTTGACATTTTTCTACTATTTTCAGGCGCAAAAGCCATAAATTCCCTTACCGTACAAAAATTTGCTCGTTGTTTAACAACAATTTCAATCCTAGGATTAAAAACGCTACTTTTAATCCTAGGACTAAAAGTAATTGCATTTGACGTCTACTTGACAATTTATATTCACCAACGATACCAGATATCCCTGACTACCGACTCGCTATTGCTGTTATAATTAGAAGGTGTTCAAATTAATTGCCAAATTATTAACGATTTTTGAGTAAAACCAAATTTATTTTGATTTTGACATGGTTGGAGAAAAAATTGTATATATTATACGGACTAAAAGTGCCTATTTTTACTCGCAATTTTGCATTCGCTCGGCTGCGCCTCGCAACTGCAAATATTGCTCGTAAAAAACATGCACTTTTAATTCTTATAATATAATATACTATTTTTCAAATGTTCCTGATGAAAAATCACCCCGGAAAAGCTCCGCAATCGGTCATTTCTTCCAGCAGCAGGTCGAAAGCTCGAACTCGTGCCCGTTCCATATCGATTTCTGGCGCGGAAGGCCTCAACTTCAGAAATAACAAAGTAACATTTGGCCTTTATGACTTTGTGTCGTTTTCCACCCGTTCAAATGAGCTTCTTGTTCGAAAACAACTTTTATCACGGTAAATATTGGTGGATCCCAAAGATCGCTCCAGGTTGACATTCCGGAAAAGGTCAAGAAGGCTGACGAAGGAAAGATTGAGAGTGTGTGCATTTCGGGTTATTGTTTTTTCTTCTTCATCTGGAGATATTTCTGGGGTTGGTTAGCTTGTGTGCGAGCTGAGATAGGCATTGGATTGGTTTAATCTTTCTCTATTGACTGTTATAATAATATTGAAGAGATATCATATTGTTAATTTTTCACACCCTGCCTTAAAAAATTAACGCACATTCTTAAAATCTCAGTTTTAATGAAGGTTAACTCTACTTTGACTTTATGACTTACTAGTGACCCGCCCCGGCTTCGCACGGTAATTCGATCCAAGTAAAACTGTTAAATAAAGACAGTTGCATCAAAATCTTATCATAAATTCCCTGAATTATGCCGCCTACCGACCCTCTAAGTTAGAAAAGTGATCAAATACTAACTTGAAGTCGTAGTAACACTCAGTTTAAAAAAAAACATCAAAATCATTTCAGCAGCTATCGTCATGCGCTTCTTGACACGATCACGCTAGATTTCCGCGGGAATGAGGTAAACTTTTAAAACAAACGATTAAAAATCACTAACTTAATTAGTTTTCTGCCTAAGGCCTACGCCTTAATTACGATAGCATGAATATTAATAGCTCATATACTTTTTTAGGTTACTATTTATTTATATATTTAGTTATTTATTCAAATTTCATCAAAATCCGTTCAGCCGTTTTGGCATGATAGAGCAAAACTCCCAGCAAAAACCATAAAAAAATCACTAACTCAATTTAGTTGTCTGCCTACTTCCTACCCCCTAAGTACGATGACGTGATCATTTTGATCTTATATCCTTTATTAGGTAACCATCTATTACCTTACTAAATCTCATCAAAATCTGTTCAGCCGTTTAGACGTGAAAGAGCAAAAGTCCCAACAAAAACGACTAAAAATCACTAACTCAATTTAGTTATCTGCCTACTGCCTACACCCTAAGAACGAATGCGTGATTATTTATAGCCTATGACCATTTCTAGGCTATCATCTATCACCATACCAAATTTCATCAAAATCCGTTCAGCCGTTAAAGAGTAACAGACAGACAGACAGAGTTACTTTCGCATTTATAATATTAGTATGGATTTTGTATGTTCTCTCGGGAAGGTTTTGAACGAAACAGGACACATTAAATGAAAGAAAAATTCAGAATTTCACCGAATCTTATGTGAAAGAATAGAAACCAACAATTTCAAAATACTGGAATGCTGATAAGTGATTTGATACTTGGTATTTCCTGCTATGTATATGACAGCAATAGATTGATAGAATAGATTATTACGATACCGTATATCGGATTTCAGTGGTAGATATGTCCATAATGCTGCAGGAAATTGAACTGGCTCTCCTATAATGATAAGAGATGACATTTATGAGAGGTTATGTAACCTTCAACGCAGCGATAAAAAATGTAAGCTTCATCTTTTTCTGAATTTGACCAAATCAATCACAATTGCTTTCAACTCGTCACATTTCAAGTGGGAAATTCAGAAGGACATACCTTTGCCGGGAAGAAGGATAAAGGGTCATAAAAACCTCTCATTCAATAAGTCGAAAAAGTAATACGCGAAAAGCCGAGACTAAAAGTCGAATATACCCTCGTTTTTCATCTTTTAGAACCAGCTTGAATCGATTGGTGTTCCTTGGCGTGCGAAAATGCCACCTGCCGGAAGTCTTAGCCCTGAATTTTCCGGTTCCCAGCTGAAACTCACAGTAGAGGCTCAGCGAGACCAATGGCTCTCCGAATATTGACATTTGAATTATCGTTTTTTCATTGTGTACAAGAGCACGTAAAGTGAGTAAAAAGATCCTGGTAATGTTAAAAAACAGATATGAAACTACACTGTTCAAAAAAATTAAAGTATATCACGGAAATCTCAAATTTATTCTACAACTGAAGGTGTTCTCCAAGTGTGTCCATAATGTTGCAGCGATTCAGGGAGACAGGTATGAATGTCCGAAGACCAGGACAGGGTAGACCACAGGTAACAACTGCCATTCAAGAAATCAGCTTCAGAAAACTCATGGGGTGCAAATTAGCACTTAGACAATAAGAAATCGCCTCAGAGAATATGATTTAAGGCCTCGTGTCGCGGCAAGAGACCCCCAGCTCTTACCCCAGCCCATGGAAGGGCGCGTTTGGATTTTGCGATAGAGCATATCCATTGGGAAGACGCTGATTGGGAAAAAGTTCTCTTCACAGATGAGTCTAGATTCTCCCTCTACCATTGTGATCGACGTCCCCTTGTATACAGACGTCCACATGAAAGATATGCTCAGTGCAATTTCCTGAATAGTACTGGTTACGGGGGAAGATCGATTATGGTATGGGGTGGAATATCTTTGACTGCTCGCACAGACCAAGTGGTCGTTGATAATGGAGCTAAGAATGCTGATAGGTATATAAGGAACATTGTAGAAGAGCATGTAGTGCCATTTGCCCCATACATTGGTGAAATTTCATTTTTTTGGTCGATAATGCCAGGATTAGATTTTAAGATCACTAATTTTGAGTATGAACCGTCGTTGTCGAGCTGTAATTAACGCCAGAGGTGGAAATACCAAGTATTGAATCACTTATTAGCATTCCAGTATTTTGAAAATTGTTTACTTCTCTTCTTCCTCCTAAGATTCGGTGAAGTGCTGAATTTTCTTCCATTTAATGTGTCTTGTTTCGTTCAAAACCTTCTCGAGAGAACATAAAAAAATAAGTTATAAAGTCAATGAAGAGTTAAGTTAACTTTCATTAAAATTGAGATTTTCAGAATGTGCGTTAATTTTTTAATGCAGTGTAGAAATGAAAATCTAACCTATTCACCACAGTTCGGCAGTAACGCGCTTTACATCTCATTCTAGAGCTTGGTTGATTACAATGCAGTACAATGAGCCTCACTTTCTCAAAAGAGTTTCACGAATAAATAACAAGATGAGAACATTATCGATAAAGAGGAAGCTCGAACACCTTGGTAAATCGAGAATTTTAATCGAATTTTCAACCAGACACTTTTCCTTCTAGGGTTCGAAGATCTCAGAATCGAATTTGCAAACATCAATTTTAAGCATCAGACCATCGTGGCGCTATAATTGAATTTTGTCATCTTAGAAGAAAGCTGAATATCCCAACGAGTTTTTTATTGAGGTTGGGTTGGAGAGCTTGGAAGCTCTGAACATCAACGCAGATCGTGGTTGTCGAGAAATTTCGAGATGTTAAATGGATTCTTAGTTCCTTGAACTTTTAATACTTTTGTTGGGATGGATGTCTGAGGTATTTGTATTTGGAATTGATAATTTCCAGCATAATCCTGGGTGTTGAAGTTTTCTAGTTGTTTTAGGTTGTTAACTGAAAATTTGTGAGTAAAGCATACTTTTTTCGATTCATTTCCTATATTTTCTTGTTGAACTGACGGAAGAATAATTACAAACTAAGCTTCACCTTCCAGTTTATTTTGAATGTCAATTTTATTCGATGAAAGTGATTGGGTCAAAATGTTACCTTAAATCTTTCATACAAGAGACTTGATGGAACAACTCGAACACGCAATTTGACACAAGAGGAATGTGCCCAAGCGGTAGTTTTGCGAGAAGAAGGGTGGACATACACAAGAATTGCAGAGAGGTTTGGAGTTTCCCAAACAAGTGTGCCCAGAATGTTGCAGCGATTCAGGGAGACAGGTATGAATGTCCGAAGACCAGGACAGGGTAGACCACGGGTAACAACTGCCATTCAAGAACGTTACTTGAGAGTTCTTCGTTGAGATAACGGTTTGGAACCGCTCGCCTCCGTCAAAATCAGCTTGATCAAACTCATGGGGTGCATTAGCACTCAGACACTAAGAAACCGCCTCAGAGAATATGATTAAAGGCCTCGTGTCGCGGCAAGAGGCCCAGCTCTTACCCAAGCCCATCAAAGGGTGCTTTTGGATTTTGCGAGAGAGCACATTCATTGGGAAGAAGCTGATTGGAAAAGAGTTCTCTTCACAGATGAGTCTAGATTCTGCCTCTACCATTGTGATCGACGTTCCCTTGTGTACAGACGTCCAAATGAAAGATATGCTCAGTGCAATTTCCTGAATACTATTGGTATAGGGGGAGAATTGCTGCAGTTTCTAGAACGTTAACATAGTTAATCATACTTGCGTTAGTATTGTCTCTCATCTGGGCCATTTCTGGCTTCAACTGGAAGCGAGTAGTCCCCCTTCCCCCAACTCCCTCAACCAACCTATCTATAACAGGAACATCAAGTATCTGCTTCATATTCACACAGCAGTCCCCAAACGACATCCTGAACCTAATCAAAGTTCACCTCTGCACCGCCGCCCAGTAATTCAGATTAGACCCGGAAGTGGGTGGGCGGTAATCCTCAATAGCTACCGGAATACACAGGCTCCGGAAAATTGCTTCGGCAAAGTTGTAATTGAAGTATCGAAGAAATCATTAATCAATCTGCACGGGACGAGCTCTGGTGCGCGATTGAATTAGTCCCTTGGATACGGCAGTGCCTACTTCGATACGTCTGATTTTTTTTTATAATTGAGAGCTGCTGCATCCCAGTTGGCACAGGATTTAAGTGAGTCTGAACGGAATTTCATTTGGATTGATGGAATTCTCGATTAAAAATTGATTTTATTTCGTTTTTCAACTTTTTTTCGCAAAGGTGATTGAATTAAGATGTTTTAGATTCGTTAATGAGGTTTTTCCTGCACTACACCTTCATACAAGGTCTTTATAAATGATTATAACAGGGCAGTTGCAGTTGGACTATTTTGAATTTTTATATTCTGATGTAAAACATGATTCAAACAACTGACACTAAAAAATGAAATAGACGATTTAGAAAGATAATAGTTATTAATAGTAATGCGTGAGCGGAGCGAACGCGTTAATAGTTCGAGACCATTAGTCGCTCGATTAATAACCGAGTTGATTACAAGATTTTTTCGACGATCTCAACATGAATTGTGTATAAATTCTTGATTGAAATACATTCTCATTTTGCACAAGAAATACATTTGACATAAAAGGAATCTCTATGTTTCTATGTTCCAGTAGAGTTTTGACATTTCTCGTAGTGCTTCTGAATAATTTGTGAACGGTTGCCATGAGGATTGCGCCTTAAAATATCCAAAAAATTGAGCATTAAAATGGGTCATTAATGATCAATTTCGTACACATTAAAATCACCTTTTATTTCGAGGTCGGCGGAAAACGAAATTATCGATCAATGGAAAAGTTAGATTCATTCTGGTCGACGCATTAATGAAATATTCTTCCATTTATATGGCTGTCGCTAGTCAATTTTTTAGTGTCTAGTAAATCATCAATTGTTCTTGGTTTGTCGGCATAGCACATGGCCAAGTCGCAGCTCCTTGGTGTCCAATTCGTATCACCATTTCGGCTAATTAAACCGGTCAATGGTCCAAATTTTAACCGATAGATAGCGCAACTTCATAAACAAACGAGCAAACTCCCAAAACTCCTCAACATTCCCCCAATCAACCGAAGTGGCCCATTGTTTACAATAAAATCGTCCATTTCCAACCAGAACTCTCCAGATTTTTCTTTTCAAAAAAACAAGATGTCCGCTCGAATTCACAATAACGCCGGTAAACGCTGGAGCAATTATTGTCAGGGCCGACGTGATATTGTATGGTCGTGACGTTTGCTCCGAACTTGGGCCGAAAACTTTTCAAACTTCGAGATGCGATAGCTCCGCCTGTTTCCGATAGAAATTGAAGCTTCCTCAGGCCTTTTGTGCGATATCTGTCGAATGGCCCGAGAAGAATTCCGTCGAAGATGAAAAGGCAGAGACGTGACGATTTTTCCTTTTTAATTGAGCAGTAATTTTCGTCGAAGGGGTGAATAATTGGTAGACGGTGATTTCACGGGTATTTTGAGACGCGAAGAAGATGAAAAGTGATTTTTGGAGTCAGCGAATTGAGTCGTTTGAGAAATCTATCGTGAAATACGCTTAAATGAACATTTAGTTGAGGAAGAGCACACGACAAAGAGATCAGCGTTATTTTATGAGAAAAGAGAGTATGAAATTTCGGTAGCGGTGGCTTCAGCATGTAAGGGGTGAAAATGGAGTGAAAAATTGACTCTCAAACTTAGTTTGAGAATTCAGTTTAAATTTATTTTATTCTTTAAAACATTCTGAATTACTTTGTAAATTGGCAGACATTCAGTACGGTTCTTATCTTCTGCCAGACATCATTAAACTTCAGTGAAGTGATGCCTTTGCCGAAAAACTACCCCAGTGACTCAAAAAAGGGGTACTGTTCAGTTCATAAGGGTTGGAAAAAAAATTTTCCGCCGACCTCGAATTGAAAGGTAATTTTAATGTGTACAAAATTGAGCATTAATGACCCATTTTAATGCTAAATTTTTTAGCCATTTTAATGTGCAATATCCATGGCAACCGTACACAAAATATTCAGAAGCATTACGAGAAATGTCAAGACTCTACTGGAACATAGAAACATAGAAATTCCATTTTGTCAAATGTATGTCTTGTGCTAAATGAGAATGTATGTTAATCAAGAATTTATACACTATTCATGTTGAGATCGTCGGAAAAATCTTGTAATCAACACCGTTATTAATCTAGCGACTAATGGTCTCGAACTATTAACGCGTTCGCTCCGCTCACGCATTAAAATATCTTGACCATTAGTCGCTGTCTTTAATAACCTAGTTTATTGAATAACTATTAAGGACTCCCTATTCCTTCTTTCGAAATAATCAATTGCGAGCAAACAGATCCTAGATATATGAATTGGTTCTTGAGTTACAGGGCGTTTCTGAAAAATTGCTGTCTCAAATATTTCTCTATATCTCGTTTTCTGTTTGAGATATCAAGAAAATTCCGAAATGTTGTCTTTTGTAATTTCTATTGCCTTAACGTCCATCTGATGCAAAAATTAAAAAAGTGTGTTTTTTAAATGGGACACTCTTCATTTTTCAATTCAGATATCTGGGAAGTTTCAAAGATGGTGATTGCTTTCTCCTCTGTTATCTATAAAAAAAGCTTTTTTGAAAAAATAACGGAGATATACCTGTTACTGGCTCTTGCTCTATTACCATTGGGAATAATTAACTGAATTTCATTATGTACTTAATCTATATTGAATTAATAGCTGATTCGTTTTCATTGAATTCTAGTAGCCTCCCCTTCCATTTTGAATTCGTTCCACAAAATACGATCAAGTGTTAAGCGATTTGAAAATCAACCAGAAATATCGTGTTTCATTGTGATTTTTCACAAACTGCATTTTAATGAGATCTTTCAATATACAGAATGTTCTGATTTGATTTTATTGTTTCAGTGAAAAAGGCCCATTTCGTCGGAGCACAAGGTGAGTTTCAGAATAATTTTTAAAACTGTTTATGATGTTTCATTCAATTCAAAGCGAAACCATTCATTCTGCCTAATCTTGTAAACCGTTTCACTCAGATTTCACAGTAATATTTCATTATTATATGTTGGTACTCGGAACACATCAGTCATACCACTGCAGATTGATGCCTCAGTAGTGAATGAAGGTCGGTACAGACTATAAATAATTTCTTCCCTGTTTTCAACATTCCAATTACTAGATCTGAGCCACGCCACATCAATAGTATATTATGCAACGAGCGTATAATGATAGCTATTATTCACGAGGTGAAGTTTAGGCCACGAGCCGTAAGCGAGTGGCCTAAATGACCGAGTGAATAACAGCCAGTAGTAGCATACTATACTTTATCCACGACTACTGAATATATTTCTTGAAGATTTTAACATTTGGCGACCGCGACAAGACCCTTCTATGACAAGCGTGGAAAAAGCCAAGTTAACAAATGAGGAATTTTTGGAGAACTGGTCATTTTATATTCTGTAATGAAAAAAGCTTATATTGATATAATGAATGAAGATTTGGCCCTCGATTGAAAAGGTATGCTCATATTTGTTAGTTGGAGTATTTTAGAATACTGAATAAATACCAATTCAATAAATATCATATCAAAGCTAAATCTATGAAGCATCTGACAGCAGTGAATTATAATCTCATTATTCCCTTCTGATTAATGGGTATTATTAAGACCGAGTACAGAGAAGTACAATGGACGCATTTCACAATGATCGTGGATAACATACAAAATATATAATTTCTCCTGAAATCAAACACAAAAAAACTAAGTTCCCAAATGATAAAGAAATAATAGTAATTCTCTCAATCATTATCTCCTAAGCCCCTAAACAGATCACCATAAACCACTGAGCGAACCAGGATAGAAGGATCATATCTCGGAAACTTCAATATTTGTACAATCTACCCCAAGCAAAGTCATCATAATGCCTCTCCGTCCTTGCGCTATTTAGCCGAGACCTAAATGGGAATCTCGGAAAGCGGTAAATTGCCGATGTCTTTCCAATATTCAAACTTCATGTTATACATATATTTCAGATGATAATATCGTATTCGACTGAGCTATTAATTCGGTATTAGATCGTAAATATTCATGGTAGCATTGCCAGACTCTGCGTCGGCTTCGAAAATTGGTTTTGTCGAAGCTTGTTGTACTTTTGTTGCCTGGTTTCAACGGAAAAGTTTATGTATTCAATATTTTTGCGCGTTGTTCTTGTTTCTGTTCGTAAAATTCTTGAATATTGATTTCAAGGAGGAAAATGTATAGTTACGACTTACTGAAGAATGATATACATTTTTAAGTATCCTTTATAATGAATCATTTAAAAATTCAAGAACTTTTTCCACGAATGAAGGTTTACATTTGACTTGAGTCGTAGGCATATTTCGTTCTTCCTCGTAATTTCAAAGTTTCTGGAACAAATATTTTAGTAATAAACGTTCTAGAACTATTCAAAAATGATATTCATACTCTGTTTTATGCGAATCTGTTCACTTTCCGTGTCAGAATTACAAAATTTACGAAGCACTTACTTGTCAGTTGTCATACCGATTAATTAACTTCCGTTAGACTTCAAAATTTCACCAAGTTCTTACGTTCTTTTCGATAACTTGTAGTCGGTTTTGAGAAACGAAATTTTAAGTGAGCGGTCCGGAGCCTATCGCCGGCGCCCGGAACTCTTTTTCGCAAAATCGACGAAATTGACCCTCTTCGCGAAGTTTTTCCGAAGGGTTTTAATTGAAACTTTCATCCTTCCTCTTTCCCGCCGAAAACTTTCTGTGATCCCGAATATGTTTAAGTATACAGGGTGTCCCGAAAAATGTAGGACATATTTCGGATTCAGATAGAACATAAAAAATGAAGATGACAAGTTTCCATAATTATTTTTCCTAGCGGCCCTTCCTACGAAGATACGACCTCCTAAATGACGCCACTGGAAATCCATTTCAGTAGAATAAGTTTCGAACTGCTCGATATGATTTAATGGAAATTTGATATGATTAAAAGTATTAAGGACCTCTTAAATCACCGCACTCAAATTTGAATTAGCTTGTTCAGTTTACCATGGGTGGACTGGGTTGTACATTTGAATGCTTACATTTTTAACACCCTGTATGATAAGGTGCTAAAAAAACGAATTTGGATACCTTGAACATTAAGCTAAAGAAAATATACTCTTTTGTGTGTCGATAAAATGAACCGTTTTCGAAAAAAAATGAAAGAAGTAATTGAAACTTATTCCACTAAAATGAATTTCCAGTGGCGTCATTAAGGAGGTCGTATCTTCGTAGGGAGGGCCGCTAGAAAAAAAATGGGAACTTGTCATCTTATTTTTGTATGTTCTATCTGAATCCGAGAGTTTTCCCAAGTTTTCCGGAAAACCCTGTATAGAAAAATCGAGGCTAAATCGGTTCAATACTGCCAGTGTCGGACTGTGACCTTATACTTTGGTACTATGCATGGTACTTTTTTCCTTAATACCCTGTATGTCTCTGTCAATAGTGGCATTCCCCAATCGAACTTACAGTATATAAATACGATAAAAATTCTTCTATCGCACCCCCTATTTCAGATTTTAACGAACAAAACCGTCCGTGAACCCCGTAAAAACCGCGTTCTGTCAATCTGTCTCAACGCTTCGGGGATGCAAATGACGCTTTAAAAAACATCGAGTGGGCTGAACCCAGTGCACCAATATGCAAACAATTAATTCGGCCACGCACAAACCACCGCAACCAAAACCTCATCGTAAACAGGACGTGGCAAATTGATCTCTAAATTTTTTTCGCCCTCAGCGGGGCGGATAAATGCAAATTTTGCCGGCGAGCGGACGGTCCGTTTGATTAGAGATGGGTTCGCCGAAGCGCCGAACCGCGAAATTCGCCGAACTGGGCGACGAGAATGAAATTGTCGATGCATCGCGGGATTTTTATCAATTTAGAGGCGCCGCTGGTGAATTGGGAGTTTATCTGGGTTTAGGACTGCTCATCGGTTTTTTTCGATGCACAGATCAATGAAAAACATAGATAGGCTCCGTCAGATGTACCTAAACAGGGGCAAAATGTGCTTATATTGAGGGGGACTAGAAACTGAAAAAAAATATGCAATTCATTTTTCTTTCCTGCAGTTCAAACGGAAATTATGAAAGTTTGAAATATCGGGTTTTGGAAAAAATTCCATTTGACCGACCAAATTCTAAACGCTTGCAGATATCGATTCCAAAGTATTTTTTTATGATTCAGCTACCTCGAAAACCTATAAAAACATATCAAATTCTCTAGTCCGCAATACTTTTCAAGTAAATTCAGTTTATAGATTTCGCATTTTTCATTTTCGAGTTGCGTTCAAGAGCGCCTGAGTAACGCAGTTTGCTTCAGATCGATGACTTTTTAACGTCAATCGATTCATTAGACCGAGCTTAACAATTAGAAGTAATAACTGTTTCTATAGATCCCACAGAATTTTTGCAAAATGCTGAAATATAGCTTTTAGGGGGGGTCAACCCCTTAGGCATTTTTCGTCTAAAATTTCAAAATTTTAGATGGTCATTTTATGTGCTTATTTTGAAGGGGACTACAGACTGAATAAGAATATGCAAATAATATTTGATTCCGGCAGTTCAAACGGAAATTATGAAAGTTTGAAATATCGGGTTTTGGAAAAAATGCCATTTGAACGGTGAAATTCTAAACGCTTGCAGGTATCGATTCGAAAGTATTTTTTTCTGATTCAGCTACCTTGAAAACCTATAAAAACATACCAAATTCACTAAAGTCCGCCATACTTTTCAAATAAATTCAGTTTATAGATTTTGCAATTTTCATTTTCGAGTTGCGTTCGAGAGCGCCTGCGTAATGGAGTTCACTACGAATCGATATATTTTTTACTTCAATCGATTCATTAGACCGAGTTCAATAATGGTCAATAATAACCGTTTCACTAGATCCTTCAGAATTTCTGCAACATGCTGAAATATAGCGTTTTAGGGGGGGTCAACCCCTTAGGCATTTTTCGTCTAAAATTTCAGAATTTTAGATGGTCATTTTATGTGCTTATTTTGAAGTGGACTATAGACGGAATAAGAATATGCAAATAATATTTGATTTCGGCTGTTCAAACGGAAATTATGAAAGTTTGAAATATCGAGTTCTGGGAAAAATGCCATTTGAACGACCAAATTCTAAACGGTTGCTGATATCGATTCGAAGGTATTTTTTTCTAATTCAGCTACCTCGAAAACCTATAAAAACATACCAAATTCACTAAAGTCCTTCATACTTTCCAAATAAATTCAGTTTATATATATAGCAGAAACATTTTGAAAGGTATACAGCAAATTAAAGTGTATCTACATTGGTAAAATTTGAGAAAAAAGTATTCAATACCCTGTTTCTCTGTTTCCTCAGTATCACCTGCCGTCTTTTATAATTCAATTTCCATCTAACTCGCTGAGAAATCGACAAAATTTGAATTAATTCGATCATGCATCACCGTATGAGGAGAAGAGAAAACTCGCGTAGCGAGTGTTGAACTTGAGCGTACGATAAAATATGATTTTTCGCATCGATTTCCAGGATACGCGGGTTCATTCAATTTATTTTTTATACTTTACCAATTTTCGAGTTCGTTGAGCTGCTTATCCTTGAATATTTTTGTATTCACAGAACGTTAGGTATTCGATGAGTATAGGAATTAGTCTTTTCAGAAGATTTTCCATGAAAAATGAAATTATTTTTTGTGGAAAAGCGATTTTCCGAGTCACAACTTAGACTATTTCTGTCTGCCTTTCACCACTTTTTACACTAATTCAATATTTTCCTTGAATTTTCAGCACCGCAATTCAACACATACGTAACGTTGAAGCTTCAAAACGTAAAATCAACCACTGTAACTGTCAAAGGAGCGACACCATGCTGGGAGCAAGATTTTCTATTGTGAGTATTCTTGAAAATTATTGAAAATTTGACAACTTTTCTGAATTTTTATTTAATGAGTGTTTTTTTCCTAGATTTTGATATTCGTATGTTTTAGCATTGAGATGAAAGTTACAAAATCAAATCTATACATTTATTGGTATAAACAATCAGAATACCTATATCATGAATATAAGTAAACCATACTTTGAGCAACTGGCTCGTTGGTCTAGGGGTATGATTTCCGCTTAGGGTGCGGGAGGTCCCGGGTTCAAATCCCGGACGAGCCCAAAACTTTTTAATTTTTGGCTTCTTAAAAAATCTTCAATTTGTTTCCCGCAAAAGATTAATGGTTTCGTTGCTTGTGTTGCACGTAGAGCAATTTTGTTGAAAGTAAACGTTGTCCAGAGCAATACTATCCAATTTCGGCCAGAAAAAATCATTGTGGAATGCCTAATTCCAAAGAACGACGACGAATGGACAAACCTTGTTTTCTTCAACACTTTCGGCTACAGCAGCAATATTCTCGGCTGTTCTTGAGCGACGTGCACATCTTCACATCACTAGCTTGTCCCAGCAGCTCGAATTTTTCTATCAATTTCTTAATTGCGGTCCGACAAGGTGTTTCACGACGACCCAAAAATGTTCTAGTTTTACGGACCTTCTCTGTCAAATTTTCACCATTTTTATAGTGAATTTTAATAATTTCAATGCGTTCTTGAAGCGTGTATCGTTCTATTTTTATTAATGGCGTAGTTTCTACTTGTCAAATGTCAAAAAATGACAGCTTCAAACGTGACATCTACCGAAATAGCGGGCTATTCAAAATAACACCTTTTAGTGGAAAACCCTTTTTTACAACAGACAATGAACTCACCAAAAAAACTCATCCAGAGCCTTCGAATATCATCAGCTTTTCATTCCATTAAATACCTTCTCATCAGGACATCCTTCTCGATTCTTCAATTTACCTTGTTGCCAGACTTTCCTGTCCATTCCTCTGTTATAAAAGACCTTCTGATAGGTACCTGAATAACATCTTCATCATCTCTTCCTGTGGAATTCAAGTTCAACCTCCTTCCAACAAAATACTCTCCTGCAACACCATCACGTAACAATATCTTCTTCATGACTCTCCAGATAAGGCACCAGACAACGAACTCATCAAAAAAACTGATCCATACCATCCTAATCTCATCATCTTTTCATTCCTAAAAGCAACCCTTACCATCAAAACTCTTTCTCATCACGATATCCTTCTAGATCCTTCAATTTACCTTGATTCTAGACTTTCCCGGACGTGTTCACGATAACGGCAACTCTGCTATTGAAGACCTTCCGGTCGCTACCCAGATTTACATAACTTCTCAATTTTAATCCCGGCCAAAGCAGAATTGAATTCTGCGACCGCTTGATCCGACCAAAAACCACTTGTTAGCGTTGCCAAACTTAATCCTGCTCGCTATGCAGTTACCCTCCCTTGAAATAATACCTGCTAGGGGTTAAATGCTGATGGACCTCGTCTGCAGGACCATATAGGGTTGAATTGCTTATTAAACGACGAGGTTGGAATTGCTGTGGAAATTATTCTTTTTTGAGCGCACTTTCTACTTGAACGAATGCTATAGTCCGTACACGAAAGTTTGAGCCGTCGGTTGGCCATGACAGTTTGACATATCCACTGTGTATATTAAAATTTTAGGTTATGTAGTTCATTTTCTTGTCAGATTGATAAGCAATATTGTCAATATAACATAGAGTTATCTGATAACTCGAAAGCTTGTCGGATGAGGTACATTGGGGAACGTTGACTTTATTGTACGTTGTGACAGCAAATACTGCCAACTTTAGATAACTAAACCAAGGCCTACTATGCACTCAAACTTTCGTGAACGGACTATATATCGTTTCGCTAAATATTTGTAATTTTAAAATGGTCGAATTTAATTCTGTCCGTGGGACCATGAGGACGATAACTTTAAGAGGGATTGTCCTAGAGATTTGAGATTTTCAGGGTGTGTTCGGTTTCCAAATGTCACGGTTAGATTGGTTAACCCGCCAAATCGTACAGGCTATTTCATAAAATATGGCCATTCAAAATTTTTGTCTCTCAATATCACAGACAAAACGGAACCAATCGGAATGAAATTTTGCGACCACGTGCAAAATGCTCGTAATAAGCCTCATGCAAAATTTTGTGGCCAAAGTAAGAACAGTACCATAGAAAATTCAAGTGGAATATTGAAAAGAAGAACTTTTATATTTCCATAACAAGATATCCGATTCGAGTGAAATTTATTAAGTGGATTGTGATTGATATACTGAATGTTCCTGTAGAATTTCAAGAGAATCGCATCATCAAAACCATAGAATTAATTTTTTTCTTAATTATGAACATTTTTTGATAATCACGGGTTTTTCGATTCGTTCGCAGTACCTAAAATGTTCAATGCTACTTTAAAGCATTTGAATTGAATTATCTGATCGTGGAAAGGAAAGATTCATCTTTGTATTATAGCATATTCCTTAACAATTTTTTTCATAAATGATTATTTTCCTTCTAGCGAAACGAACGACTTGAATACAGGTCTGCTCATAGAGGTATGGAGCAAAGGTATGCTGTGGGACCGTGCTATGGGGTACCATTACGTCCCCCTCCAAACTGTGCACTACTCCAACGAGGTAAGTTCAAATATTTATTGATACCTCATTTTGTAGGTAAATTAATTCTTTACAAACGCCCTTTGACCACTTTCTTCTATAACCTACTGTTTCAAAAATTTTTCGAATAACCTTCGTTAAAATAAATCGGCCTCTGTTCATCCGATTGAAATTATTGATAGCTCATTCTATAGGTCAATCAATTCTATACAAACGCCCTATTGACCACTTTCTTCTATAACCTACCGTTTCGAAAATTTTTCGAATAACCTTGGAAACAGATGGAAAAATACATTTTTTTTATCTTTCGTTGAAAATAAATCGGATTTTGTTCATCCGATTGAAATGATTCTATAGGTAAATCAATTCTCTACAAACGCCCTATTGAACACTTTCTTCTATAACCTACCGTTTTCGAAATTTTTCGAATAAACTTGGTAGCAGATGGAAAAATACATTTTTTCATATATCGTCGAAAATAAATTTTTCCATCATGTTTGAAACGATGTTTTCTTCTCAGCAAAGTTGAGAATTAACTCTTATGTCGTCTGCCATTAGCAACATACCAACCAGTAGAGTCTAGTTCGGGCTCATAGATGGCAGTGGTTTCTGAAGTTCATCCATATAGCCTACAGTTACAAGAGTTTTGCTCTACGATGTTGTTGAGGTTGAATCTCACTTTACAAAAACTTGAGCAAAGAATTGCACTAGCTAATCTTTTTTTCGGACGGTACAACAAGCTTTTCAGCATATCTTTGGTCTGAAGTAAAAATGCTTCTTTCCTTTTCTTCAATCATCACCTTCTGCCTTAAGCACTGTGAGTGATAGCCAACATAAGAAAGAGTTTTGGTTCGATAAAGAGAATATTAGCGCTTCTTTCTGCAAGTAAATCAACTTTCTCATTTTCCTGAATGTAATAGTAGACTGTTAATCATTCTAAAACCAGCTTATTGTTTTCACCAGTGTTAAGAAAGATCTTTTATAGCTCTAAGGGCCTATTTCACCACTTGCTGATAAAGTAACTGATAGTTATCCGTCATATATGGTAGAAATAAATTCATCTGCATTCCTTACATCGAAATACCTTCAGGTTTTTGTATGGAATATCATGAACTGTACGATAGTTTATAATATTTTTCCGACTGAAAAATCTGAAAAGCTTATATCTTTAGTATAGGCTATTCATTTCAATGATATCTGCTAGATAGCTATCAGTAACTTACCAGCAAGTGGTGAAACAGGGCCTAAAGGTTGCTTTACTGCCATCTGACTATCACGGACAATGCAAATTCTCGATAGACAGACCAAGGCACATCGCTTGATGGTCAGATTTTCAGTTTTTAGCGTTGCTATTGGTTTTTTTAAAGTCTCTTATTCCCTATACAGTTTGCTTCTTCTGAGAATAAACTAACGATAAGATGTGAAACCTAGTCAAAATATTTCTTACAATTAACCGTCCAATCTTCTACCCCCATAATTTCGAACCTTAAAGGGTACCATTCGAACAATACGAGACCCAACCCCAAGGGGGTGATCGTCAACTGTTTCACCAGTTAATTCACGACCTCGGAGACGTTTGGACGACAAAAATATAGCACGATCGCGTGCAGTCCGGGCCTTTCCAAGGCTTCATTATTTATATCTGCGAATAATAAAAAGGCAGCCTTGAAGAATTTGCGTCTCCGCTTAGGCCTCCCCTTTTTTTCACCCCGCGTGTCCCCCCAGGCGTGCCGTGCGTTATCGAACCGTCATTGTAATACGACGGGAAATGTGATGTTGGTTCTCGAGTGGCTGTCCGGAGAGAGAAGATGTGCCCAAAATGGCCACAATTTGAAGGTTTATTTGGGTAAATGGGAGTTTTTTGCCCAGGGGTAAAGTTTGGAGAAAGGGTGGTTTTTAAATTTTTTGGGTGAGTGGGGAAGATGGAGGAGATTATTTAGGTTGAACGTGAGATTTGGGAATAAGCTTGGTTTTAAGGGGTCGTAGAATGATTGCTCTGAAGCTTCGTTTTTAAAAATCAACGTAGGATGCCATTCAGCTGATATGAGGCTTTTGCGAAGTAATTCGTCGAATTGTTAAGATGAAAGATCTATCAGGAATAGAACAGAAAGAGAACATGTAGCTGTAGTATGGTAACTCACTAGGAAAACACAATCAAGTCTTTTGATTTAGATCAGACAGAAAGGCACTCTGGCAGAGGATTTCGGGCCCACAACATTCTGAAACATTTCTCAGAACTTTCTATATGAAAAGATTCTGGAATTCAGCAAGAATAGCCCTCAAAACCTCAAAAAAATGACATGAAAGCTCCCTAGAGAAAGGAAGTGTGGTATGTCAACCTTTTTTGCAGTAACAATACACATTCATAACTGAAAAAAAGACAAAATTAATAAGGTTATGAGGTCACGCCCCAAATTATTCAAAATAAACACAAATTCTGCATTTATCGAATTTTCCCCATAAAATTGCATGTCCAAGAAAACAACTATCGATAATACAATCTCTAAAACACATAAACAACCGAAGCGAACACCGAGAACATGTACAGTTTCCTCCCCAAAACATAGAATGCATAATTCACGTCGCAAAAATTCTAATTTCGGCAATCTAAACCGCCAAAGAAACAGCTGAATATTCATGGTGTTTTTTCGTTAGAATAAATAGAAACATGGTCTCGGACCCTGTCTCGTGTACCGAAGGTACACGCGAAACCATTTGTGTCAAACGCTGCTCGTTTGAATTCGTAATGTTGCCTTCCTGGGAATGCGTTCACCCTGTTCATGCCAACGTTTGACGTCTGATTTTTATTTATTCAGAGATAAGATGTTAATACTTCTGGAGCTTTTCACGAAGTGTCTTTCAAAGTCCTTCGCGGTGTCACGTTTTGGCTCAATTCTGTCGGTTGGACTCCTCAGAAGGGTTATGATAGGCTGTTCTTTACGTGGCAGTCAAGACACGTTATTTCTAGATATAATGAAGAAAGTGAAAAATAGTTAGTATGGGAATTTTAAAAATGAATATGAGGAGTGGAGCCAAGATATTGTGTAGCAAAAATCGCTAAGATACTCCAATGATAAAATCTTCTCGTGTAGAACATGTAACTCAATACTCAAGTGCCTTGATTGCAGACTGAAGCACTACAGAACCCAGACTGAAGAAACCTTGTTGTCTTGTGTCACAGCCGTCTAAAGTACTCTATATCTCTATATCTCTATAGACGGCTGTGCTTGTGTTGAGGAAAACCCAGTTTTATTCATTCCTCGTCGTTCTTTAGAATTAGGCATTCCACAAACGTCATTACACCGTATTTTGCATGGACAACGTTCACTTTCAACAAGACGACGCTTCGTGCCACACAAGCAACGAAACCATTGATCTTTTGCGGGGAAAAGTTTCCAGACCGTGTTATCTCTCGAGGAGGTGATCACAATTGACCACCGAGATCTTGTGATTTAACACCTTGCGACTTCTTCCTTTGGGGCCATGTGAAAGAGAAGGTGTACGCCAATAATCCAGCGTGGCTTCAAGACCTCAAAGATGAAATTCGTGAGGCTATTGAGGACATAGGGCAATCACTTTGCGATTTGGTTATGGAAAATTTCATTAAAAGGAAATGGTCCTGTAAGCATGGTCATGGTGGTCATTTGCCTGCTGTTATTTTCTAATATTAACGGCATAGCTTCTTCTTTATAATGAAATAAACATCCGATCATTTATATCGAAAAATGGCATTTTTCTTTGAATATAAAAATAACACCTTTTATTGGAAAACACTTTAAAACATCCTCATGAAGATTGAATTCGAAATTTGACAAAAGCATAATTCATTCTTAGAAGACTCCTGAGCCGTGTTGAATCAGACGTCATATTAATGGTACCAACAGACCCCTTCACTCATGAATCATATCCATATCGATTAACCACCCCATTTAGAGAAAACTCTGGCAAATACTCCAAATCCAGGAATATCCTGCAGTCCACCACTACTTATGCATCCCATCCTGCACAAAATGAACTGACATTAGACCTGCAGGATGGTCTGGACCCTCGACTGCATACAAATAGGGTAAAGCGGGAAAACGTTCATGTATGCCATTCTCTCGCCTTCCTCTCTATACTAATTTCGCAGTAACATTAAGTCGGTCTATATAATGTTGCCCTAGCAGTCATGTTTATGCATGCCAGTTTATTTTTACGTTTTTACACGGGGCGGATTATGTTTTCTGGGATGTAGCAATGATTACATTTACATTCTGGAGCTGGTTCGACTGTTTGGATTGAAATATGGCGCCCTGGAGCTCGAATATGGCTGGTGGAAGGGGGGAAAAGAAGAAAATGAGAGAGCAGAGGGGTGTTTCGATTGATGAAAGGTGATCTTTTCCTTTTATCCGAGTATTTAGACTCTTTCTATATAGAAATCCCGAAAGGAAACTATTAAAATCCCTTCTTTATATCAGAAGAACTGTAAGAACCTCTTTAGACATTTAATAATAATTTTGATAGTCAGCTAATAAAGGGTTTTCCAATAAGATGTGTTATTTTGATATTTAAAGAAAAATGCCATTTTTCAATATGTATAAATGATCGGGTGTTTATTTCATTATAAAGAGGGAGCTATGCCGTTAAAAGTGGAACACTCAACCTTGCTTACAGGACCATATCCTTTTGATGAAATTTTCCATAACCAAATCGCAAAGTGGCTGCCCTATGTCCTCGATAGCCTCACGAATTCCATCTTCGAGGTCTTGAATCCACGCTGGGCTATTGACGTACGCCTTCTCTTTCACGTGGCCCCAAAGGACAAAAGTCGCAAGGTGTTAAATCTCAAGACCTCGATGGCCAATTGTAAACACCTCTTCGAGATATAACACGGTCCGGACGCTTTTCCCGGAAAAGATCAATGGTTTTAATAAGCCTTAAGACCCAAAGTTTTATGCAAAATACGGTGTAATGACGTTTGTGGAATGCCTAATTCCAAAAAGCGATGAGAAATGGTTTTCTTCAACACTTAAGGCTACAGCAGCTGTTCTTGAGCGACGTGCACGGGTTTATTCTTCACATCACTAACTTGTCCCAACAGCTCGAATTTTTCCACCAATTTCTTTATTGCGGTCCCACAAGGTGCTACAGGACGATCTAAAAATGTTCGAGTTAAACGAACCGTCTCTGCCAAATTTTCACCATTTTTATAGGGAGTTTTAATAATTTCTTTCCGTTCTTGAAGCGTGTATCGTTCCATTTTCATTAATGGCGTAGTTTCTAATTGTCAAATGTCAAAAAATTACAGTTTCAAACGTGACATCTACCGAAATACCGGGCTATTTAAAATAACGCCTCTTATTGGAAAACCCTTTATCATTGGATTCTGAAGCATAGAACTGAAAGTCATTCACTACTTTGGCAACAAAAACCAAATATGAAGAATAGATGAAATCAACAGGTTTTGTTGATCTGGTAGACGTACTGTCTCTACCTACCTTCCCTACAAGTTTCAATGTCTGCCCAAGCTTTGTTGATGAAGTCATTCAGAAATCCGGTTTGCGGAAATTCAACAATAAAATTTCTCGTCATTACCATACCGTTCCTGAACGTTAACCCAACCGTTCTTTCATTTTCAGAGAATAAAAACATTATACCTGATTATTTCAACAGAACAGACATGCAATGTGATAATCAGTGAGAAAGAAATCATTACTTGGTCAACTGATCCCAACTGAAAAAGCATCGACATAAAAAGAGAAGCTTTTCTCATGGAAAAACAACAATTTGAGCTTGAATAAACCAGTGAAACAATAATCTCGTTCTCCTCTATTAGAAATTTGAATTTCCTGTTGAAGCATCGATTAATACCAAAAATATTGCAATATCATGTATTGTACTCGTGAATTATCTGAAAATTTACTATTATTTTGTTGTGACATTCTACATAGGTACTGGTAATCATCATCATCATTATTTGTATGAGGAAAACTTATAATTATTGTTGATGATGTCATACGAAATAAACTACAGTCATTTGTTTGCTGACATTATCTGAATAGATAACATCTTTATCATTGCAATGATTTCCATCAACGTTATTGGAAACCAGTTGAATCGATAAAAAAGTATACGCCATCGGTTGCAAATGAAATATTCATAAATGACAATGAAAAATATTGAATATCCATCCACTGGGTCACCCGTATATCACTTTTCCATATGTTTGCTTTCAAACCAAAATTGTACTGGTGTATCCATAAATCATATTTCACAGTTCACACTTTTATGTTAAATTCACGTGGAATTCTGTATATTTTAATACTCGAAATAATCTGGTGGTTAAAAATAATGTGGAAGGTAGATATAGTCCGTTCACGAAAGTTTGAGCGCATAGTAGGCGTTTGTTTATTTATTTGAAGTTGGCAGTATTTGCTGTCATAACGTAAAATAAAGTCAACGTTGCCGAATGTACCCGGCCCCGTCCGGCGAACTTGCAAGTTATCAGAGAACTCTATGCAATATTGACAACATTGCGTATCAATCTGACAGGAAAATAAACAACATAACCTAAAATTTCAATATACACAGTGGAATATGCCAAATCGTCATAGCCAACCGACGCGACGGCCCAAACTTTCGTGAACGGACTATATAGGTAGTTGAAGCTAAGTACTAAATCAGACTTCTACAAGAACTTGAGCTAAACAACCAGGTCAACCTTGTATGGACACCCGGTCATTTCCTTGGGTTTTTTTATCGGTTTTATGATTTACTTCAACATCAAAATAACCTGGCACCCATAGTTGAGTCACTTGCATCTTTCCATTTGCTTTATGGTGTTACGGCACTTCCAGGTCATCAGAGACCCCTGACAGACAAAAAAGACTTCCAAAACAAGTTGCTAAGACGTTTATTTAACCTTTTAGTCCTTCCTCTGACCTAACCCAACAGTTTTCAAATAATCATGGCTGAAAAGCGCCTCAGAAAATAACTGTCACGAAGTAACAACTCAGAAAATAACTCATCCCCAAAGCGCGTATAGATCATGCCCTAATCGTCCTTCCTCTAACCTAACCCAACAGTTTTCAATTACCTGATGCTGAAAAACGCCTCAGAAAATAACCGCTACGCAGTAACCACTCAGAAAATACTTCATCCCCAAAGGGCGTATAGATAATGAATGTCCTTATCGTCCTACCTCTAACCTAACCCAACAGTTTTCAAGTAACAGTTGCTGAAAAATGCCTCAGAAAATAACTCATCCCCAAAGCGCGTATAGATTATTAGGTGCTTATCGTCCTTCCTCTAACCTAACCCAAAAGTTCTCAAATAACAGTGGCTAAAAAACGCCTCAGAAAATAACCGCTACAAATTAACAACTCAGAAAATAACTCATCCGCAAAGCGCGTATAGATCGTGTCCTCTAACCTAACCCAACAGTTTTCGAATATAACTTCAGCTAAAAAACGCCTCAGAAAATAACCGCTCCGAAGTAACAACTCAGAAAATAACTCACCCCCAAAGCGCGTATAGATTATGTCCGTTATAATTCTCGCAATAATCGAGGCGCTCGAAATAATGAGGTAGCTATTTCGGTACGGGGTGGAACTGGAAAAGACGCAGATAATGAACGGTAAGGGATGCTGCCCCAGTTACGAAGGGACGTTCGGATATCGGTAAAGGGGGCGTGCAAAAAATCGTTGCCGCTTTGAGTAACTTCGCTCGTGTTAATATTCAATTATTCGCTTTGATTGTGGCGTCTGTAACGTTCTTGTTGCGTCTGGGAGATTCAGAACTGTTTAGGGCCTTGATAAAAAATGTTCTGGGTAGTTCTGTTAAGATTGAAAGGAGGAGGAATTAAGTACCCGCTGAGAAGTTGGTAGTTGGTCGTTTGAAAGTGAAGAAGTCTGCTGGATAAAAAATGAGTATTTATCGAATTTTCCTTGTGATGTTCGAAAAGCCATCGTTTAAGAAGCTTAGAAACGGCAGTTGAAATGTTTTAATTGGTAAAGTTACCATTGGAGATTAATTCGAAAATTCCAAATGATAGAGGAAAAAATATTTCATTCGAAGTGGAATAGATTGAAAAAATATTGTTTTGGCTGTTACCTCTTGGGTATCTAGAACCGGTTTCTTTATATGAACTCTTCCATCTATCATGTGTTCAGCTGTTTCTACTTCTGATTTCAACAGCCTGTTAATCTCATCTGCTGACTTTTCAATAAGATATACGATATTTGTACCGAGAATACCTCGTCAGCAGTCCCACCTTCACCCGAGGCTCCGCTCGTGTTAACTTCAGGAGTTTTCTGGTATAGGATGCGGCCATAAAAAATCATTTTTGGAATGCCTAATTCCTAAGAACGACGAGGAATGGACAAACCTGGGTTTTGTTCAACAATTTCGGCTAGAGCAGCTATATTCTTGGCTGTTCTTAAGATACGTGCGCGCGTTTTATTCTTCACATCACTAACTGGTCCCAACAGTTCGAATTTTTCCACCAATTTCTTCATTGCGGTCCGACAAGGTGCTTCACGACGACCCAAAAATGTTCGAGTCTCTGCAAATTTTCACCATTTTTATAGTGAATTTCAATAATTTCAATGCGTTCTTGAGGCGTGTATCGTTTCATTTTTATTAATGGCGTAGTTTCCACTTGTCAAATGTCAGAAAAATGACAACTTCGAACGTGACATCTACCGAAATAGCGGGCTATTCAAAATAACACCTCTTATTGGAAAACCCTTTACTTGCTTTATGATACAGTACAGACCCTAAAGGTTGACGCTCACTTGGACGAGACGAGACGAGACGAAGCGAAGAGTTGTTTTCCGCAGGCACGATTTGCAGTGAATCAAACGATTTCTGATCTTCGCTTCGCGCCTCCCAAGTGAGCGTCTACCCATTTGATTCAGTGCAAATCGTGCCTGCGGAAAACAACTCTTCGCTTCGTCTCGTCCAAGTGAGCGCCAACCTTTAGAAGTGCACGCTTTTCTTACATAATCTTTAAACCTTTTCACATGCAAGAAACACCATGACGTCCTGAGAAACGTCCAGAAGAATGATTGATTAACTTCTATATTAACCCCAGTCGGTAAATGGTTATTCACCCCTGAAAAAGTTTATGAAAACCTCTTCGTCACCCTTATTATCAGCAGATCACGCAAAGATTTCATCTGTTCCCTATTACCATATCCAAGACATTCTTGTCGGGGCCAACAACATCCAAAACACTCCATAAATCACAGCATATTCGAGAATTAAGGGCGCAATGCCTAATAGGGGCAATAAATTTTTCGTATACGTAGCGGAGGGTGGGTTAATTTTCTGCACATACGGTTGTTAAAGCGCTTTGAAGGGGTTAATTTGCATCTATATCGTTTTCGCGAGTGGAAATGACTGCTTTCTTGGTTGTAGGTTAGATTGCCTCAGGGTGGTTTGGTGGTTTCGTATGGTAAAATCGAAAGTCAGTGTAACTACTCTGATTAGCATTTGTTGGTCCGGAGCCTGCGCTGCCAATCTGTCGCACATCTACCTGAATTTGACACCTACCTGAATTTGACACCTACCTGAGTTTGACAGTTACTTGAATGTGATACTCACCCGGATTTGACACTAATCAAAATGAATTGAACACTGTGACAAAGTCGACATCTAGATTGAAGGTAATACTGTATCTGCTCACATGGGCCTGAAGGAAAACACTAGTCCACGGGAGATGTATATTAACCAGAGAATGTTTTATTTCGCGGCAAAATTATTGAATGTATTGTTATTTTGATTACTGTGCACAGTTAATACTCTAAACTTAACTCTACAGTATTATAGAGTTTATTTATATATGTATGTATCTTGAATAAACTCTCTTATTATCGACTTGAGCCTATTAGCGTAGAAAGGGTGTGATTTTTCACACCCCCTAGCGATCGGCTATCACACTCCCTACTAAGGGGAACATTCACTCATCCCGGATAGCAAGTATCAGGGGGATTGAGCTCTGAGGTCTTCGGTGTTCTTCTTCTCCTGGGTCCTGGGTTGTTCGTCCTTCGTTGCTTGGTCCTGGATCTCTCGGTTGATGTCGTGGTAGTTGGTTTTGCAATGTTTCCCTCCATGGTTGTTCCTGGTGTCCATCGTGACCTACAAACTTCCTTACCGTTCTAGCAGTACCAAGAAGTACTGCTTTTTGCATTACTTTAAACAGGTTTTCATCCAAATCTAGCTCCTTGAGGTTGGACTTGAGGCTCTTAGGAATAATTCCTGTGGTTGATATGAGAATGGGAATGGTTCTGGTACTAGACATTCCCCACTGCCTTTTAATCTGAAGTTCAAGCTCTCGATATTTCGATATTTTTTCAGCATATTTTGACGTAGATTGTTGTTGTTCGGGATGGCTACGTCTATAAGTATTGCTCTCTTCTCTTTTTTCTTCACTAGGATTATATCTGGCCTGTTATTAGCAACTGTTAAATTTGTAAGTACTGTGCGGTCCCAGTATAACCTGTAAAGGTTGTTTCTCCAGTATTACTCAGGCTGATACTTATAATATGGAATTGTTTCGGACTGCAGAATCTTCAGTTGGATGGCGAGTTCCTGATGAAGTATTTTACAAACTGCATCATGTCGACTCTTATATTCATTTCCAGCAAACATTTGGCAGCCTCCTGTAATATGTTGGATTGTTTCTGATGTTTGGCATCCGTAGCGGCATCTATCGTCGGTGAGGCTCCTATCCTTCATGATATAATTCTGATTTTTCAGTTTGCACTAGGTACTTGATCTGAAATGGCCAGGAAGAAACCTTCTGTTTCAGGAAACAATCTCCAGAAGTCAGCCAGTAGTTCTACGCAGGAATGTTTACATGTTCCTAGTTGACCTCGTTCAGGTGTCTTCCATGTAGGGGCTTTTCTCTCCATCTTTGAATTTTATCACTATCCGTCTGTGTGGTGTTTTCTTGAGGGTGCTCGCTTAGTAATAGAGGTGTTGAACAATCTGCTTCAATCAGTATCTTATGTAAGTCCGATGTGTTTGCTTTATCTATAAAATAATTTCTCAAGTTGTTTATTTGTTCAGCTGCCATTTTCTTTATGTCCACAAAGCCTTGTCCGCCTTGAGTTCTTGGAATTGTTGTTCTTTCAACACAGCATTTAGGATGATGCTTGTTGGCCTTTGTACATAGTGTTCTCATTTTCCGCTGGAGACGATCGAGATCTGTATTACTCCACTTCACTATTCCGAAAGAGTAGGTGAGAACTGAGCAAGCGTAGGTGTTAACAGCTTTTGTGAGATTTCTGCTGTTCAGTTTCGTTTTCAGAACGCTCCTCATTCTTCTGGTGAACTCTGCTGTTAGTTCGTCCTTCATCACTCGTTGGTCTATCCTTTGACATTGCTTCATACCTAGGTATTTGTATAGATCACCTGCCAGCATTGCCTTTATTTCTTCTCCGTTAGATAAGGTGAGAGGTGTCTGTTGGATTTTCCCTCTGCTATATTTAGGGAACGACATTTGTCCAGTCCAAAGTTCATGCTGACGTCTTTGGAAAACATCTCCACTAGTCGTAGTAGGCACTCTAGTTATTATTATTATTATTATTATTATTATTATTATCTGTCAGAAGTTTCTTCAGGAACTGGACGAACAGGGAATTTTCCTCGGAATGGAGCGCAGGGGTGGGCCTGAGGTGGTCGAGGATTCTCATTGAGAGACCGTCCTCGCGATCTGAGGTCAATAGGCTTCTGCTGCTGGAGAGGAAACAACTCGGTCTGGTGACTGGTGCATTGACTGGTCACCTGTTTAACAAGCATTTGAAGAGAATGGGATTGACGAGCTGCTCCCTATGCCGGTGGTGCAGGAGTACTGATGAAACGGTTGAGCATATTTTGTTCAACTGTGGTAACCTAACTGAGTTAAGGTCAACACACCTAGGAAATCCAACACCTTCTATTCCTATGGTGAGAGGGACCACTCCTGGCAGGCTCGCGACGTTTCTGTCTTCGTGTCTGAGGAGCTGAGTCTCTATGGAACGATGCGGGTGAACAATGGGCCACTAGGCCTCAGTTCGGCCGGTAAGGCACCGCACAGAGAAGAAGAAGAAGAGTAGGTTTGGTTATTGCCTCAGGGTGGTTTGGTGGTTTCGTATGGCAACAATGGCGGAAATGAAAATTCCTCTAGATTCGTACCTTTACTACTTATCGCTGTGAACTTCATGGTGATAGAAAATTACAAGATATGTAAATTGTAGTAGTTATTGGCTATTTAGAAACAGTTGCTTCAAATCTGTTATTTTAAAGCAGTTATTCTCTAACCTATCATTCTATTCCATACAGAATAGCAGTTTGCGACATTATTTCTGGATGCTCTTTTCACTTCCTGCCAACTTCAGAAAGAGAAACAAACGCCTTCTATGCGGTCAAACTTATTCTGATCGAATAATATTCATTGTTCTCCAATTATTCGAGAAATGATGCTTTTTTCTGCGTATCCTTTCACTATTCTGTAAAAAATATGCATACCGGTAAACAAGAAGAAAATCCACCACCCTCTAACTCGTTTTTCCTCAAATTCAGGTTAACACCGAAATTGAGGTTAACTTCATTACCACGATCTTGTTATTTGACGTGGAAAACCGGAAGTTTTTATTAAATTCCACAAGGTCAGGTCGAAAGCGGAGAATAAGTTCGACGGCCGCTGTCATGGTGGAGCTAATTTAAAAGCCGTCATTTATATCTTGGCTATTATGGCCGGGAAAATGGAGGTAATATGTTCTTGATTGATTATGAAGCTTCTATTGAATTTACTATTTTATTCGATGTTGATTATGGTACAATTTTGAGGGAATATAACGAGTTGCGCTATGTTCTGTGATGAATTTATATTTTACTAGCTGTTACCCGCGACTTCGCCCGCATAAGTTTTTTGTTTTCTCCCGGCTGTGAGTCTCCCTGCAACAATGTCCCACTATCGTGTTCCAGTCCTCAACTTCACATCAAAATTTGTTCAAAAGCAACCTAAGCTACATAATGGATAGCTCCGAATGTTTCCTTAGTAAATATAAAAAGTAAATAATGTAAATCGGTATAAAATACTACTAACTACCTACCTGACAACCCTCGATGTTAGATAGTGTGACATCCGCAACATCGTCTACTAACTTGAAGTCTCAGTTAAAAAAACATCAAAATCATTTCAGTAGCTATGGCGTCATGTGCTTCATGACACGATCACGCTAGATTTCCGCGGAAATGAGGTATTTTCCCGCCGTAAAAAGTAGCCTGTGTCCGTGCCTACGATCCTATGTTTATATTAACCAAGTCTTATAAATATCTGTTCAGACGTTAAGGCGTGATGAGGTAAACTTTCAAAACAAACGATTAAAAATCACTAACATAGTCTGCCTACTGCTACGCCTTAAGTACGATAGCATGAATATTAATAGCCCATATCCTTTTCTAGGTTACTATCTATCACCCAACTAAATTTCATCAAAATCCGTTCAGCCGTTTAGGCATAATAGAGCAAAACTCCCAGCAAAAACCATAAAAAAATCACTAACTCAATTCAGTTTTCTGCCTACTTCCTACCCCCTGAGTACGATGACGTGATCATTTTGATCTTATATCCGTTTTTAGGTAACTATCTATTACCTTACTAAATTTCATCAAAATCTGTTCAGCCGTTTAGACGTGAAAGAGCAAAAGTCCCAACAAAAACGACTAAAAATTACTAACTCAATTCACTTATCTGCCTACTGCCTACCCCCTAAGAACGATGGCGTGATTATTTATAGCCTATGACCATTTCTAGGTTATCATCTATCACCATACCAAATTTCATCAAAATCCGTTCAGCCGTTTAGGCGTGAAAGAGTAACAGACAGACAGACAGACAGACAGACAGAGTTACTTTCGCATTTATAATATTAGTATGGATTTACTAAAACAATGAAATGAACACGTTGAATTGAATTGGTTTGAGATTTTAGATTTTTACATTTTCACTTAAAGAAATTCAACTCCTTTGACATCAACCTTCTTTTTAGTTGTATGTATTTCAAACACTCCTATCTAAGTGTGGACTTGCTGGAAAGCTGTCTTCTTTTTTTCAAACATTCCTTTTGTAGCGCATTGTTAAATATTCGAAATCAATGTGTTAACTAATTTTCCTGTAGATTGTAGGTCTATTTTGTCCAAGAAACTCTTTGCACAAGCTCCTAAATTCGAGGCATTCTGTAACTAAGTGGCTCAAAACACTTCTGTGGTAGGTTTAGGTAAATGTACCCTATAAGAAGAAGTTTCTGGAGAAGGCGAAAGCCGAGAAGAAAGAACTCTGGCGGAATCTCCCAGAGATGGATCATTTCACTAAGTTCCTTCTGAACTTTAAACAGCAAGATCCAAAAGATATCTGGATCTTGGTAAGAACCAATTATACCTCCTCACTGGCTTTCTTACAGGACACTGTCGACTCAGGAAGCACCTGTTGAGGATGGGATTATCGGACACTGAGGAGTGTAGGTTCTGTGGGGAGGTGGAATAATCCCCTATTCACCTAGTCACGGAATGCTTTGCCAT
Source organism: Propylea japonica (assembly GCA_013421045.1). Taxonomy (NCBI): domain Eukaryota; kingdom Metazoa; phylum Arthropoda; class Insecta; order Coleoptera; family Coccinellidae; genus Propylea; species Propylea japonica. The sequence continues at coordinate 99,587,965 of CM024242.1, forward strand.
TGCGAGCCTAGGGAGAGAATGCATTGGGCGAGAAACTTGTAATAGTGAGGAACAAGCCTCGTTGAAGCCTCCACAGATATTAGATTTCATTAGATCTCTGAAACTGGAAGGAGAGCTGCAAAGAGAGTGGTCAGAACAGCTCAGTAAGGGGGCATAGTAGACCTTGTGGACGCAGTGAACTGTAACCCATTTTTTTCAACTGAAAAACTAAGTGAACAGGATTTTCCTTCTTCTCCTCACAGTATCTATACTTTTCAGTTTCTGTTGGGCCAATTCTCATTATATGTTAACCACGATGACAAGGTTCTCTCAAGAAGCTAATGAGAACGCGTAACATATTTTTGCTGAAATCCAAATACATTTTGTACCTAATATTCCTCAGAAAATCAACAATTTTCACATGTTTTCTCAAAATTGCATGATAATTATTATTGGATTAGAAACACTTTCAGACAGAAGTCCTCGTAATGATTTAAAACATGAAATTCCACTTTCCCATGCTTCTGAACGGGCGTCCACATGAAAATAAACATGGTCACATCATCATCTTCAGATAACAAGTTTTCGATGAGCTGGATCTTTCAAAACCTACATTTCAACATTTTGACATCTCCCATTAAAATGCCACCCTCTAACTTTCGTAAATCTCTCAAATACCTGCAAATATCCCTTAAATTAAATCAATAGCATTCCAGAAAATAACGAAGAAAAAAGCCCTCCAGTTCTCAAACTCCAAAATAAAGCTAAAAAGGCGATATTGAATATTCATTTTCCTCCCTTTTTTTCACAACCAGGGCTGATATAATGCAATTTTCCCCCGGCTCGAATGACATCGACCTAATGAGATTCTATTAAGATCCCCTCTCGACCGGCTCTTGGCCATTTTGAATTATTTCCGATGCAGGCAATTCCGTTTCAGTTCCATCGAATTATCCGACTGTGCAAAAAAAATTAGGGGATAAAGGGACTTTTATTCACGGGGATATCTGAATTAGAAATGGATTTTAATCGATGTTAGGTCGTAAGGAATCGTTTTTATATAGAACTTATTTTTAAACGAGTCGATCTATTATATTTTTGAATTTTGAATGGATTCATTCATGTACAGGGTGATTTTGAATTGATACAAAAGATTGAAGGTGTATAAATGCAAAATCACTGTCGCAATTATTATATATTCTGGAAATTATTCAAATAATGAAATATGCAAAAAAAATTTCGGCTCATTATTCGCAAATTATAGACATTTGGGCAAAAGAATATAGCACTCGTTCAAGTAAAACAAGCTCTCAAAAAGAATTAAACCTTCAAGCTTCAAATATTAGACTGTCTGTCTGTCTGTCTGTCTGTTACTCTTTCACGCCTAAACGGCTGAACGGATTTTGATGAAATTTGGTATGATGATAGATGATAACCTAGAAATGGTCATAGGCTATAAATAATCACGCCATCGTTCTTAGGGAGTAGGCAGTAGGCAGATAACTAAATTGAGTTAGTGATTTTGAGTCGTTTTTGTTGGGACTTTTGCTCTTTCACGTCCATACGGCTGAACAGATTTTGATGAAATTTAGTAAAGTAATAGATGGTTACCTAAAAACAGATATAAGATCAAAATAATCACGTCATCGTACTTAGGGGGTAGGAAGTAGGCAGAAAACTGAATTGAGTTAGTGATTTTTTTATGGTTTTTGCTGGGAGTTTTGCTCTATCATGCCTAAACGGCTGAACGGATTTTGATGAAATTTGGTATGGTGATAGATGATAACCTAGAAATGGTCATAGGCTATAAATAATCACGACATCGTTCTTAGGGGGTAGGCAGTAGGCAGATAACTAAATTGAGTTAGTGATTTTTAGTCGTTTTTGTTGGGACTTTTGCTCTTTCACGTCCATACGGCTGAACAGATTTTGATGAAATTTAGTAAGGTAATAGATGGTTACCTAAAAACGGATATAAGATCAACATGATCACGTCATCGTACTTAGGGGGTAGGAAGTAGGCAGAAAACTGAATTGAGTTAGTGATTTTTTTATGGTTTTTGCTGGGAGTTTTGCTCTATCATGCCTAAACGGCTGAACGGATTTTGATGAAATTTAGTTAGGTGATAGATAGTAACCTAGAAAAGGATATGGGCTATTAATATTTATACTATCGTACTTAAGGCGTAGGCATTAGGCAGAAATCTAATTAAGTTAGTGATTTTTAATCGTTTGGTTTAAAAGTTTACCTCATTCACGCCTTAACATCTGAACGGATTTTTATAAGACTTGGTTAATATAAAGATAGAATCCTAGGCACGGACACAGGCTACTTTTTACGGCGGGAAAATACCTCATTCCCACGGAAATCTAGCGTGATCGTGTCAAGAAGCGCATGTCGCCATAGCTACTGAAATGATTTCGATGTTTTTTTTTTAACTGAGTGTTACTAAGACTTCAAGTTAGTATTTGATCACTTTTCTAAGCATTAATCCTTAACCAATAAAATACCTTGAATACATTGTTCAGTTAATATAGATCTATATGGCCCTTTACACCGTATGATTTAAGTGAATATTTTCGAAGATATTACCGTACGAAGCCGGGGCGGGTCGCTAGTGTTTGATAAACAACGACTGTGAAGCCTGAATGGCAACAAAGTTCTTACATCAGTAATACACATTATAAAACTGATACTAATAAACAGGCGTACCATATAGAAGAATGATCCTTAGACTTAGCAAAACCCTAGTCTAGTTTTCCAACTTTCAACCACGACAAAATAAACGCAGTGAACGCAGATTAGTTCTAGATTTCGATCTATTAGCGAACTAGAAGACACGATCACCATAATTCTAGCCTCAACGCAACAACCATTATTATTAGCCACACACTAACAATCTCAGAGTAAGAAGTGAACATAGAATTGCCCCTACGCGTGAATAGTACTGCATTTTATAATCAACCAAGCTTTAAAGTGAGATAGAAAGCACTTTATTGCTGAACTGGGTTGGAGTAAAAAAATAATAGGTTAGATTTTCATTTCTACCATTTTTGAATATAATACAAGAATTTTCGTAATTTTGCTTTAGCTATAATCATCAGAATAACCTTAAGCAACAATAAACTGACACCAAATCATTAAAATGATACAGTTTGTGAACGTCAAATAGAAATGAAAATGTAAACACGACACATCGAGTAACTGAACATAAACAGACGATGTTGCCAAACTAACAGAATTGTCTGTATCAGAGTAGGGAAGCGGTAGAACTATTATCCTAATACTAAAGAAAATACGGCACAAGTGACAACGCTGGAATGTTCTTCGAGCGTACAAACAGATTCTACTTGGCTGCGTCAACGAATGCGTGAAGGCATCTCTAGGTTTACTTCTTACTCTGAGCTGACAACACAACCCTTGTACACTCACACCACGTGATCCTAGATTTCTAGACACTAGCATTCTGCACGTAATTTCAGGAGGGCTGCGGGCAGTGGCTGCCCTTGGAGGCAGAGCTCCTCATGAGCGACGGAGAGGTCATTGGGACGGAGGGTCCTACAGGTCACTCCCTTCTGGTGGACTGTCGGTTCGAGTTACCTTTCGGTGAGTACAGATTTTCGATTTTTTACTTATACTTTATTTCGGCGAAGTATGAAGTGAGTAAAACCTTAGCCCCTCCTTCTCCGTGGAACATTCGTTAGTTGTCGTTCATATTCGCAGGCGGCCGGAATGTGTCGGAGGTTGATTGGACTAGTAAAGAAAGATAGATGCCTAATATACCGCTTTCACCATAGAGAGAAGAGGTTTCCTTCACTTCATACTCTACTGAAATGGATTGTAGATGGTGTAGATTAGCTTGACTAGAGTTTAGTGGAACGAAAGGGTTGGTATGCTTGGTTCCACGAGAACTTCCATTTTTTGCTTGAAGATACGTCGTTGCTTTCATTCAATCAGCAGTTGGATTATTTTTTGTATCCTGATCGTTTTATGGTAAGTGAATTGAATTGAATAGCAGAATAACCCACTACAGAAACAGCCCTGGACTTACTCAGTCCAAAAAATTCGTGAATATTTCACCTACCTATACCAGAAAGATCCTGAATCTGTCTCAAACTGAGCTTCGGTGATTGTGGGACTGCTGACTGCGCACTGTTGGTACGAACATCATCTGTACCGTATATGAAAGACAGTAGTTGAGATTTGCAGGCTTTTTGAATCAGAAAACATGGTATTCACTTCCCTAAGGTTACTTCATATGGGGAAACCGGTCCTGGACACCCTTTAGGTAACTGCCAAGGCTCCTAAGGCAGTTGAGTCACGATTTACAAAGTGATAGTAGACGAGAAAGGGTGTACGAGAAGTGTAGACAGTCTAAAGCGACTCAATTTCACCCGAGAATGTGTGCCTTCAAAGGCGAATCCATAAGGTGTTGGGGAGGTATAATTTTTGGTCGCCGTACCTCTTTTATTACATCATTATTCCTCTACCCAGCGAATTCGGGTGAATTCAATTTATCAGGATGATAATGCTCCATAGCACCAAACAAGAAGGGTTCAAAACATCCTCAAAGAGAACAATATTCAGAGTAAAAACTGGCCAGCAAACTCACCAGAGATGAATCCAATCCAGCAAGTATGGGATTGCTCAGTAAGAGCAGTATCCAATCGCCTAAACTCACCTTCAACTTTTAAGGAATTGATTTTAGCCCTTCAGGAAGAATGGATCGATATGCCTGAAAATTTCTTTAATGACACAATTCATGTGAGAGACCTGTGATTTCTCATAAAAGTATTTGACGATATATTGAAGCGAACCTTATAATATCCTATTTGTAATGCCGTAAATGCCTTCATATATACCAATACAGATTTCTTTGAAAGCCAGCCAGAAAGTCTTTGTGAAAATTACCATTTCTTGAAATTAAAACTATCAATTCTCTAGAACTAGCCTGTACCCGCTCCTTGAAAAGTTTCACATCTGATAATCTTCTCGCGAACATATCCAAGGATGCAGCAGCGGAGCATTTGCAGACAATTGCAGCTTAATTGCTGTTCGATCCAAGAGCTGATGAAGAGCTGCTCGGTGCTACCCCCGTTGTCTATTTATGCACGAAGAAGTTGCGGAGAAGTTGAACCTTGGGAGAACAAGTGGCGTTCTGCTTTGTCCTTGTTCATATACGGTTGTTTTAGCCTTCCAGTAATTGCATTAAGCCTTTGAGTTAGTTTGGAAATCGCGAGGTTTGTCCTGACCTAGATATTCAGATGAATAGATGATTCGATATAGGATGTCTGTATCTGAAATTGTCCCGAAACTGCTTGATATCTATAGGAATATTTATGTTTCAAATTTAATTCAGTTCATTCTTGAACTCAGTTTAGATTAGATTTAATTCTAAGGAAGGTACAGGTGATGAGAGAATAAAGAATCAGAGAGTTTGATCCTCTCTGAACAACTACATCTCATCTGCGAAGCTCTCTAGTGATGTAATGATCAAGAAAGTGATCATTCTTCAGGACATTGCTAAATGAAAGAGAGGAATACGAACGGGATACACCGACTAAAACCTCGAAGAAAATACCGTAAAATGGTATACAGATGGTTCCAAAACCTCTACAGGAGCTGGCGCTGGGATAAACGGGCCAAGTACCAAGTGTGCACTATCGCTAGGCTCCTGCATGAGCGTCTTTCAAGTGGAAATCTTAGCTATTGAAAGATGTCTAGATATAAATCTAGAAAGAAACTATCAGAAGTGCGATATAGCCATACACTCACATAGTCAAACTGCTATTAAAGCACTGAGCTCCTACGTCATCGACTCAAGAATGATCTGAGAGTGCCGCAACAAACTCAATGAGGTAGGTTAAAAAAATAAGCTCTTTCTAATCTGGGTTTCCGCCCATTCGGGAATCAAAGGAAACAAAGAGGCCAATACACTTGCCAAAGAGGGCGCACGAATGTCACTCATTGGCCCAGAACCATTCTGTGGTATAGGTAAATGTACCTAAAAGACGGAGTTTAAGAAGTTTCTGGAGAAGGAGAAAGCCGAGAAGGAAAAACCCTGGCGGTATCTCTCAGGGATGGATCATTCCACTGAGTTCCTTCGTAACTTTGAAACAGCAAGATCCAAAAGATAGATGGATCTTGGCAAGAAACAATTACACCTCCTCACTGTCTTCCTTACAGGACACTGTCAACTCAGGAAGCACCTGTTGAGGATGGGATTATCAGACACTGACGAGTGTAGGTTCTGTGGGGAGGAGGAAGAAACCCCCATTCACCTAGTAACGGAATGCTTTGCCATTGCGAGCCTAAGGGGAGAATGCCTTGGGCGAGAAACTTGTAAAAGAGGGTATGGTCAGAACAACTCTGTGGGTCGCAGTGAACTGTAACCCATTTTTAAACTATAACTATAACTAACTTTGTGCCGTCAGTAAGTCTAAAATCATAAATATTTCCCCTCTCGCGACGCTGCGTCTTCAACAAATGCAACAACATAAGATAACAAGGAATATCATTACAATATTCGAGTGAAGAGCCCAAAACTCTGCAGCATCATTATCTCAACATACATCAGTATTCTGCATTCAAACGTTCCAAAGTCCCGTTCTCTTGCACAATACAAACGCGGATACTTCAAGCTTCCTAGCATTCCGCAAAGTTCCCGCATTGTCTGGATGTGTTGTTGTTTCATCAGCAAGCAAAGTTTCCATTGAAAACACTTCTCTACCCCTTTTTCCGTTCCATTAAATACAAGGTAGGAATCCCATCAGGTCTATGTTTGAACCTTACACAACTCTCACGCTGCCTAAAGGAATACAAATGAGATAAGCCTGGGGAAGAAATAGACGGAGTTAGGATAACGTTGATTATATTTTAAGGTGAAGGATGATATTTCTCTGAAAAGTGTATGAGATCTTTTCAGAGAAATATCATCCTTCGGGCAACTTGCGATTCGGTTTTCGACCGTCTCAAGGCAATAGTCACAGTAAAAGGTGGTCATATCGAGCCAAAGTTAATTGATTATGAAAATTGGATTATTTTCACATGTTCTGCACATAAAATGAATGAAGATCATTCTTCTAAGCCAATTTATGGCCTTTTGAATAGGTTACACTTAGAGTGCCGGACCGAGTATGTTGGAAGGAATCTGTAAAGCCCTAAGTTAGACCACCCTCTCGTCACATACAGGGTGCGGCAAAACAAACAGTGCAGTTTTGATGGGCTATTAGAAAAAATGGCACAACCTACGAAAAAGTGGTTTATTCTGCTCGACTCAGTAGCTCACCCCATTTTTCCATTTAAGTTTTAAAGAATACATCATCAAGATGATGTCCTCCAGAAGCGATGTACTGATATAGGCGATTTCTGAAGTTTTCAACTGCGTCCTGGCACATATCGATCGGAATGGCGGCGATTTCCTCTCTTATACGAATCTTAAGTTCTTCAAAATTGTGAAAACGATGCTTAAAAACCTTTTCCTTGAGGTAGCTCCATAGGAAAAAATAGCAAATGCTCAAATCCGGTGATCTCGCCGGCCATCTCAGGTCGCCCCTCAGAGGAAGGAGGCGCGCATGGAACATTTGTGATATTTTTCTATGAGGCTACCTCAAGGAAAAGGTTTTTAAGTATCGTCCTCACAATTTGGAAGAACTTAAGATCCGTATTAGAGAGGAAATCGCCCCCATTCGATATGTGTGAGAACGAAGTAGGAAACTTCAGAAATCGCCTATATTAGTGCATCGCTTCTGGACGACCTAATATTGATGATGTGATCTTCAAAACTTAAATGAAAAAATGGGGTGAGGTATTGAATCAAACAGAATAAACCACTTTTTCGTAGGTTGAGCCATTTTTTTCTAATAGCCCATCAAAACTGCACTGTTTGTTTTGCCGCAACCTGTACTAACCTAACCTAACCATACGAACAAGCCGAATTTCAGGCTGCAATTGCCGGAATTACGGAAACCCGGTTTTCATCCCTCGATTCGAGGGGGTGTCTAAGGGATAACGCGCAGGTTTAAACTGCATTAGAAATCTTAATTGTATTTCAGGAGATACTGTAACTGAACTGAAGATTATTTCCGTTGAATTGGGACATGCCCGTTCGCTTACAGTCAGATGGGGTGGAAACTTTAAGGGTGAATGGATCGGGGTTGACTCTTGTTGATTTTGTGTGAATTTTGTATTCAATTTCATTGATTCATGTGAGAAATTGATGACAGAAAATGATGAACCCAAGAGTTATTGTTGAAAAGCCTCTCTATCCTTTCGTGTGACTGTTTGATGCGGTTTATGGACCGGCGGAGTCATTGGACCTTACTTTTTCGAAAATGAGGCTGGAGCAACAGTTACGGTGAATGGATTGCGCTATCGAGAGATGATTAATGATTTTTTATGGCCGAAATTATGGTTAGTATTGATCTGGACAACGTTTACTTTCAACAAGACGGCGCTACGTGCCACATAAGCAACGAAATCGTTGATCTTTTGCGGGAAAAGTTTCCGGAACGCGTTATCTCTCGAAGAGGTGATCACAATTGGCCACCGATATCTTGTGATTTAACACCTTTCGATTTCTTCCTTTGGAGCCACGTGAAAGAAGAGGTCTACGCCAATAGACCAGCGTCGATTCAAGACCTCAAAGATGGAATTCGTGAGGCTATCGAGGATATAGGGCAGCCACTTTGCGATTTGGTTATGGAAAATTTCATTAAAAGGATAAGGTCCTGTAAGCGTGGTCGTGGTTGTCATTTGCCTGATGTTATTTTCCACTATAAACAGCATAGCTTCTTCTTTATAATGAAATAAACATTCGATCATTTATATTGAGAATTGGCATTTTTCTTTGAATATCAAAATGACACCTCTTATTGGAAAACCCTTTATAATCTAAGACAAATATCGATACTGTTTCCAAATGATTGAAGTGGAATTTTATCGGTATTGCAAAAAAATATGAGACCATGGACAAAAAACTGATAAACCTTTCATAAAAATCAATCATAACTAATGAGATCGTCTCAGACACAACAAAATACCATCACTAATTGATCATCAACCGGTTCTCGCAAAGAATCGAGAACATAATAAAAATAACGAAGCAGCCTTAGCATAAACTTCACGACATTCTCTCCATTTCCATCCAGCGTCTCCCGCGTCTCCAATCAATCCGAAATGGAAGTCAATCTTCGATTTATTGGAATTTTATGACGACGCTCTTAGAACCGTGCGCTTTTATAGATAAATTGGCAATAAATGGCACATACGTAAAACGCCCCCTAACTACCTACGGCAGCTTTTATTGTCTTTCTGCGAAAGCCGAGAAAGAAGGAGAAGGGAACAGTCTGTAATGAACACATGTCAAGTATTTCATCTCGCTTTTGTTCGAGCTGTCACCCTTGTTTACACAGGGGTTGTGCGATCGTTTACGTGCGCTATTTTGCGTTATTGACGTTGGTTGATGAGGTTTGCTAAGAGTTAACTGACGGCAACTACGAGGTGTTTACCTCTTTATGCTACTTGATTGGTCGTTTTAATTGGTTTCGTATTGTAGCATTATTTGATAGTAAACAGGGTGTCTGCGAACAGATGCGAGAGAGTTTAGGAGATGATTCCTCGATGAAAATAAGCAGGGGTAGTTCATATGAAATTTTTCGAAATCGACCCTCCTCCCAAGATACAGCCTTTGGTAGGTGATGACGAGTTGACAGTTTTAAATTTTTTTACGGCTTCTTAAAAACACTAGGGGCGTTCGGCATCGACATCAGACGTGTCGGATCGATCTGAACCGATCGTCTATTACATCCGGATTGAGGGGCGTACACATCTGGAGCGTTCGTCATAAAAATCTGAGCAATCGGATGTCGATCTTTTCGCTCGGTCTATTTCGACGGATCGAAGCGATTTTATCCATAGAGTTTTATGTTTTTATATTTTTTTGTTTTATGTTGAGTTTCCAACAACCGATAGATTGAAAAATTCTTACACTTTTATTTTCTGTTTTCATTTATTCATTACGAACTTAATTATTTCATTAAAATTTTTCGATATAGCTATCGTAGTTATGAATGGGCTGGGGGAGATATTGCTTTCTCGTTTCTTTTTCGTGTAATTAATTAATTAATTAGGATCTTTCGGTACAACTATCGCCGTATTGAACGACCAGTAGGGGATATTGCATTCCTCGTTTCCTTTGCATTCAGTGCCTTTGCACCTAATTATTTAATTGAGATTTTACTGAAGAGCTACGAAAAGATGAGCATATTTCACAAAATAGTGATCTTTGAAATCTCATAATCTATAAAAGTAGAACAGAGCATTATGTTCTGTGGCAGATGCTCTGTACCGTTCGTTTATTCCCAGATATTACAGATGAATCTGTACGATCTGTGGTCACGTGACTAAAAAATCCGCCTACTCGCGGAGTTCAATGCCGAACGGGCTTACTGATTCATAAAACTATACATAATATGGAGCACTTAGTAGATGTTACTTACACAAATTTTTTAGATCTTATAACTTCATTATTAGGGGTTGAAAATAACAGCCCCCTATGATTTCGTTCAAAAACTATTTCGTGGTATCGATTTTCGAAAAATGAAATTCTTCTATGGTTTCCCATTCAATTGTGGAGAAAAAAAGTCCTGCAAAATTCCGATACAGTCAATACTTTTCTAGGAAAAAATGAGAACTCACAAGCAGTTATGATCACTGTTCATTCCATTCATCGTTTAAAGGTTGACGCTCACTTGGACGAGACGAAGCGAAGAGTAGTTTTTCCGCAGGCACGATTTGCACTGAATCAAATGGGTAGACGCTCACTTGGGAGGCGCGAAGCGAAGATCAGAATCGTGCCTGCGGAAAACTACTCTTCGCTTCGTCTCGTCTTGTCTCGTCCAAGTGAGCGTCAACCTTAAGTGTTCCATAGAATGAAAATTCTATAGTGTATGTCTATGACAGGAGATAAAAATGTTCTATAAAACTTTCTGAAGGTTTACTTATGAATTTCTGGAAGAAAATTATATCCGTAGTAAATAAAGCATAATTGAGAAAACTACTTTTGAGCATAAACAATATCTTAGAATATTCAATCCATAGAACATACAATGAAATGGAATGAACAGTGATCATAACTGCTTGTAAGTTTTTATTTTTTTCCGAGAAAAGTACGACTGTACCGTTTTGTTTTGCAAAATAATGTTTTTCTCCAGAATTTAATGGTAAATCATAAGAGAATTTTATTTTTCGAAAATTTATCCCAGAAAAACAATTTTTGAAGGAAAATCATAAGGAGTCATAAGCTTCATAGGAAAAATCCACCTAGTCAAAGAACTAAGCTTTGCAATTAATAAATTGGAAGAAAAAAGTTAGTTGTGAGGGTGTTAAACTGAAACAAACAAAATAATTATGTTATAAAATAGATGATATCTTCAATATATCCACTACTGGTTCAAAATTATTACAATAATTTTCGTGTGTTAGTTGAGTGTTGAAATATGAAGAATATCAAATTTAATTTCATTCTTCAGGGCCCTGCGATCCTCCAACAGGTTGGAGGAACCTTCTTGAATCAACAGTAGAAAACAACAGAAAAATTGAAGAAGTTGAAGTGCACATAGGTAAAAGCCACTAGCTGTATGTGTGCACCACTCTTTCGAAACTATTTCTAGCTATTCTTCTTTCCCAACTTCCTTCACTTACTTTGTCTCTATTTCGAAATGAAACAGGTTCGAAAAAAGAATTGCGGAAAAATTTCTCGTTATATTTCTTTATCTTTCCTTCATCTTCAAACAAAATTTCAATGTCTAAATGCACTAGGTGAACTTAAGTGCATGAGGAATGTTTGTTCGATGGACCAGCAGAAATATCACTTAGTTATCGATGTTCTCGATGTTGAATGAATGATTTTCGAAAACACTGTAGCTTATTTTGGAAGGTGAGTTCCTTTTGAGAAAGAAAAAATCATATTTTGAATGGAAGTAGCTTTCATGTCGACTGGCGTTAAGATCTTTCCTCCCAGTAGATTGATTCTGGTTTGCGCCAATACCTACAGATATCAGAGTTTTCCTGCCTGATCTCGTGAAGGTGATATGTCACGAAACAGTGACCTGTGAGAAGCCCAGGCAGCACTTTAAAGACATAGTTTCAGATCCCAAATTTCGACAAACAATTCACGGCATATCCAAATTGAGATTCCATAAAAGCGTATCAACATCATACATCTACCCCATCTTCAAATCTCACGACTGAGCTTTTAACTTTCAACAAAAACTCCCTCATTCGCATCTTCGCACATTTAAAAACAAAAAAACTATTCTCGACATTCGTCTACAAAGGCAATGCAACACCGAATTAAGCCTCGCGTAGAGTGCTTCTTTGAGCATCGAACATCCTCCTCGTCACTACCATACCAACCCGGCAAAACGAAAATATCGAGCTCGGAAAACGCGCCGCAGAAGTGCCAACGTTCATAATTTGTTACTCGGCGAACGCGCTACGGATCCGCAATAAAACACACGTGCTCGACATGCGGTAGATATCAAGCGTCTTTTGTGCTGATGGGAAAAAGCGAGGCGTAGTGTTACGCTTACTAGATACATATTCATGATACTCTCTCAATTTTTCATAAAACCGCGGTGGAAATTGGTCGGGAAGGCGCTCAGGTATGAACGGCAGCCTGATGCGCTGGAAATTAATGAGCTGGGACGTTTTTCAGTGAAAAAAGTGTGTATACTAAGTGGTATTGAAATATAGGCTTTGATGGAAGTCCCTATGATGGTAGGGTTTCAGTTTGTATCGAATATGCGTCCAATGAAAGTGTTGAAATGTGATTGATTGGGAGTTTGAAAGATTCACATTCGAAACATACGAAACTCAATGCATTAGAAAGTTTTTGCTGTAGTATCAATATAACGCAGCGGTCCTGCAATGGGACTTGAATAACGAAGTAACCCTCTGGAAAAACACTCCTGGACTTACTCAGGCAAAAAATTCGTGATGATTTCACCTATCCATACCTGAATGGTTGCAAATGACTACAACCAATTTTAGACGACGATTATTACAATATTGAGCAATTTATTGAATGAATTTTTGTGTGCACTTACCTCGAGAATTGATAGAGAAGGTGTGTCTGTGAATTTACCCCCAATCTGGTAGCAGAACGTGGTTGAGGATAGGAAAAAGGGACGATTTACCTTTTCTGCGCCGGTTTTATGGTTATCACTTAGCTGTTCGAGTCTCACACACTTCACTCGAAATTGCTTAAGCGGTTTTTAACAGATATATCCCTATAGAAAACGCTATATGCAATTTGTAAATGCGGTGGACATGTGCCGCATATCATACCTAATCAATAAACGCCATAAAATTGTTAACCAGATTATAATTTAAAAAAAATATTCATTTCCTTTGTTACCAGTAAAAGCTCCCATGAGCTTCAAGCAGTTTTTTGGAAGAACTGAAGTATTCCTATTACTGCTTATAAAATGTCATACTTGTTTCTTAGATATTGACTACGATTTAGTCACATGTACTTACTATCTGAAATATTATAAGAAATTCATTTCAGTAATAGCTACCTACATATTTGTTTGAATGGAGTACAAACACTGGTCATTTCTGATCAGATATAACCAAGAAACATAACTTTAAATTATCTTTTCAGATCCCGAAAATATAGAGGCCTCCGAGCTGCAGAGGAAGCTAGAGATGTTGAACAACATCATGGATCAAGAACAGAGAGAACAAGCGAGAAGGCAGATGCAGTTCGTCGGACATTGTAAGTTCAACACTTTTTTGACATTATTATGTAGGTATCCACACGTGTCACAGTTTGAGCACAATGTTGAATGAAGTTGCATTGAATATGTCAGCACCATAATATCACTTATTCTCTCAATTATCATCATTATTTTATGTATTCTCGTGTTGTGTCTGTTTTGATATTTCAAAATGTCTGAATCATTTGATTAAAAAGTTCATTTAAAATTTTTTTTTCATTGTAAATTCTCTATGAGCTTTTTTCGCATGAAAAACGTGCATAAAACTAATAAAAAAACATTTTACATTCAATATCTTTGGTTGTTTCTTAACTGATAACAAAATCGATGTTTGCATCGAAACCTACATAAAAAAATACTTGTGTAACTAAGAATACCATTCCTAATTCAGCAAGACAGTCCTTATCTTATTTTTAGCGTCAACGAGAGATAGATCTTGAAAACAGGGTGGCCAAGGTAGCCAATCGAACAGAGATACCGCTTCGAAGCGCTGTAAACCTGAATGTTTTCCAATACTAAGTTAGTCACAACCATTGCATGTCTTTCTTCACCATTATTCACAATAAAGCACAAAGCACCATATTCGCAAAGTCTACACTGCGCATGCGTCTTCTCTCTATGTGCAAAACTGATCTCCTCTACCACCTGATATTTAATCACGTTCTCATCTTTTCAGCATGTAGTAATGATTTTGACAATGACATTTCAGCGGGTTACTCAGAAGATAGCGATTACACTTCGGATCTGAATTATCCCGTAGGTCAGCACGCGAATTCGTCCGCGTCACAGTTTCGCGCTGCTGCGCACCAGATGACCACGCCCCAGAGGTCGCTCGAGACCTCCAGGGAGAACTCGTACGAGCGGGACGACGCGGGCACCAATCATCAGCACCACTTGCCTCAGCCGCCTACTACGCATCAGCACCATCTGAGTCCTGGATCGATTTCGAGGAAGGTAGGTTAAAAATTGATAGTTGATAGTTTGAAAAGGGGTTACGGGTCACTGCGATCTCAAGGTCTATTGTGACTTTTTACAGAGCTGTTCTGACCACATCCTTCATAACTGGCCTTCCAGTTCCAGAGATCTAATGAAATCTAATATCTGTGAAGGCTTCAACGAGGCTTGTTTCTCGCCCAAGACATTCTCCCCGCTTGCAATGCCAAAACATTACGTGACTAGTTGAATGGGAGTTTCTTCCTCCTCCCCACAGAACCTACACTCGCCAGTGTCCGATAATCCCAACCTCAACAGGTGCTTCCTGAGGCGACAGTGTCCTGTAAGAGAGCCAGTGAGGAGGTGTAATTGCTTCTTACCAAGATACAGATATCTTTTGGATCAGGCTGTTTCAATGTTCCGAAAGAACTTAGTGGAATGACCCATCCCTGGGAGATTCTGCCAGAGCTTTTCCTTCTCGACTTTCTCCCTCTCCAACTCCTTCTTATAGGTACATTTAGATATACCACAGAAGGGTTCTGGGCTAATGAGTGACATTCGTGTGCCCTCTTTGGCAAGTGTCTTGGCCTCTCCGCTTCATTTGATTCTCGAATGGCCGGGAACCCAGATTAAAAGTTTTTCCCTCTCGGCTTTCTTCTTCTCCAGAAACTCCTCCTTATGGGTAAATTTACCTTTACCACAGAAAGGTTTTGGGCCAATGAGTGACATTCGTGCCCCCTCTTTGGCAAGTATATTAGCCTCTTCGTTTCCTTTGATTCCCGAATGGCCGAGAACCCAGCTAAGAAAGACTTTATTTTTCTTGCTACCTCATTGAGTTTGTTCCTGCACTCCCAGATCATTTTTGAGTCGATGACGTAGGAGCTCAGTGCTTTAAAAGCAGCTTGACTATCTGAGTGTTTGGCTATATTAGAAATTACAGCTCAGGGTGATGTAAATGAAATTGATAAATAATGAATCATTTTATTGTGTGATTCATTTCTATTTGGATCAAAAGCAGAGAAAGGTACCACATTGGGGTAAATGGACCATACTGAGGATGTCTGAATCCCTGGAAGGTGAGCCCTTCATTTTACAGGCAGAGAAACACTGGTTATCTACATATGTACTCAGGAGTGCCTTAAGAATAACCTCATGGGGGTGCATGTATACTCCACCACAGATCAGGTCAAACTGACACCCCTGGAGTCACACTGCCAGGTGTCTCTGCTGAGCTGGAAGTGTTGTAACACCATAAAACAATTTGCAAAAGGCAATAAAGTGACTCTACTAGGGGTGCCAATGCATTGTGGTGCTGAAGGAAATGAAGAAGTCGATGTACTTACAAAAAGTGCATCAAGGTTAACATCTATTGGACCTGAGCCTTTCTGAGAGCTTGAAAAAGAACAATAGGAGGCAGCATTTCAGCAATAGAAGTTCAATAACAGAATAACCCTCTGAAGAAACACTTTTTGACTTACTCCAGCCAAAACATTCGTGATGATTTCACCAGAAAGCTCCTGAAGATGCCAGGAGCTGAGCTTTTGTTGATTTTGGGACTGTTGACGAGGCACTGTCGGTTCAAATAAAGTTTGTACCGTATGGAAAAGTCGGCAAATGAGTTTTGTAGGCTCTGTGGTTCAGAAGAAGAAACAGCTGAACATGGTCTGCAAGTGTTCAGAGCTGGCTGCCCTAAGAACAATTCATATGGGAGAAGCGGTTCTGGAAACCCAAGAGGTAACGGTCTATGCTCCAAAGGAGGTTGTTGGTTTATCAACGCTGTTGATGATCTCTTTGGGTTTTCATGAACGAGTAGGGAAGAGAACGAAATATCTACATGGTTCTACAGTTCTAATCATAATAACAAAAATAATATCGTACACGAATGTCTAGTACCAGAACCATTCCCATTCTCATATCAACCACAAGAATTATTCCTAAAAGCCTCAAGTCCAATCTCAAGGAGCTAGATTTGGACGAGAACCTTTCGAAAGTAATGCAAAAAGCAGTACTTCTCGGTACTGCTAGAACAGTAAGGAAGTTTGTAGGTCACGATGGACACCAGGAACAACCATGGAGGGAAACATTGCAAACCAACTACCACGACATCAACCGAGAAATCCAGGACCAAGCAACGAAGGACAAACAACCCAAGACCCAGGAGAAGAAGAACACCGAAGACCTCAGAGCTCAATCCCCCTGATACTTGCTATCCGGGATGAGTAAAGGTTGACGCTCACTTGGACGAGACGAGACTAGACGAAGCGAAGAGTTGTTTTCCGCAGGCACGATTTGCACTGAATCAATCTATTCTGATCTTCGCTTCGCGCCTCCAAAGTGAGCGTCTACTCATTTGATTCAGTGCAAATCGTGCCTGCGGAAAACATCTCTTCGCTTCGTCTCGTCCAAGTGAGCGTCAACCTTAAATGTTTCCCTTAGTAGGGAGTGTGATAGTCGATCGCTAGGGGGTGTGAGAAATCACACCTTTTCTACGCTAATAGGCTCAAGTGTATAACGCACACGAAATTGACACTAATGGTGACAATATTCATTCAAGAACACAAGTGAAAAAAGATGAATTACGACTGGAGGAGTCACGAAAAGCCTTGAAAATACGAACTTGCTTGGCTTATCTTCAACTCACCAAACACCCTCAACTCTTCCTTAATTTTTGATCCCCTTAATGATAACTCATGTTTGTGCGGTAACGTAGTAACTAAATTAGATTATTTTTCTCGTTTGTAATCCGGTTTCAACAGCTGTAATCCGATTCCCATGGCACTCTTAATGCGAAAAACTTTCCACGTCTGATTAGATACGTACGTATAGCCCATGACAGCTCTGGGTTAGCCGGCAAAAGTTTCAGGGAATGAATAAATGATAATAGGAACTTTCAGGAAGTCCTAGTTCGGGAAATTTATTGTACGGTGTGTTCACACAATTCGTTCATTATGTAGTTCGTAGTTGAGGCGTAACTTTTTGATTGCTTTAGTTTCTGGTTTACACCACTACGGGTTTAACAGTATAAGCTGATTGGAGACTGCGTTTTAGCATTATGGTCTTTTTTTTTAAATTAAAACTGTTCATTGGGTTGGATTTGGTTATGGGGTGAACATTATCATATTTTATTCATTAGGGGCGTTCGGCATCGACATCGGACGTGTCGGATCGATCTGAACCGTTCGTTTATTACATCCGGATTGAGGGGAGTATACATCTGGAGCGTTTTTCATAAAAATCTGAGCAATCGGACGTCGATCTTTCCGCTCGGTCTATTTCGACGGAGCAGAGCGATTTTATCCATAGAGTTGTATGTTTTGTATATATTTTTTTGTTTTATGTTGAGTTTTCTGATCCGACAACAGATATATTGAGAAATTCTAAAACTTTTATTCTTCTGTTTTCATTTATTAATAAAAAACTTAATTAATTCATTAAAATTTTTTGATATAGCTATCGTAGTTATGAATGGGCAGGAGGAGATATTGCTTTCCCGTTTCTTCTTCGTGTAATAAATGAATTAAGTAATTAATTAGGATCCTTCGGTACAACTATCGCCGTATTGAACGACCAGAAGGGGATTTTGCATTCCTCGTTTTCTTTGCATTCAGTGCCTTTGCACCTAATTAATTAATTGAGATTTTACGGAAGGGCTACGAAAAGGGTGAAAGTATTGTTAAAACATGAGCATATTTCCCAAAATAGTGATCTTCGAAATCTCATAATGTATAAAAGTAGAACAGAGCAGTATGTTCTGTGGCAGATGCTCTGTACCGTTTGTTTATTCGCAGATATTACAGATGAATCTGTACGATCTGTGGTCACGTGACTAAAAAATCCGTCTGCTCGCGGAGGTCAATGCCGAACGCCCCTATTGAAATGGAGTTGTTATACGGGGTCTCTATGATTGTAACAGCGCAGTTGGCTTTGGATTATTTTCATTTTGCTGCTTCTTATGCAAATTCGACACATTTATAAAATCTCTCTCTATATTTATTTGTATCTATCTATGATATTGATAATTCCAGCAATATAATTCGACACCCTAACCTACGTAACGAGTAATATAAATCAATAAATAATCCAAAGACAACTGGGCTGTTACAATCATTTATAGAAACCCTGTACACGTGAATGTTTCACGAAGGAACAGTACTCTATTGTACATTAAAATAAACGAAATATAAAGGGTTTTCCAATAAGAGGTGTTATTTTGATATTCAAAGAAAAATACCATTATTCAATATGAATGATCGGATTTTATTTTCTTATAAAGAAGAAGCTATGCCGTTAATAGTGGAAAATAACATCAGGCAAATGACCACCACGACCACGCTTACAGGACCATATCCTTTTAATGAAATTTTCCATAACCAAATCGCAAATTGGCTGCCCTATGTCCTCGATAGCCTCACGAATTCCATATTTGAGGTCTTGAATCGACGCTGGGCTATTGGCGTAGACCTTCTCTTTCACGTGGCCCCATAGGAAGAAGTCGCAAGGTGTTAAATCACAAGATCTCGGTGGCCAATTGTGAACACCTCTTCTGGAGATAACACAGTCCGGAAACTTTTCCCGAAAAAGATCAATGGTTTCGTTGCTTGATGATCGGCCGGCTTGAGTTTTTGTGTTAACTGAACTTTATAAGCCTTAAGACCCAAATCTTTATGCAAAATACTGCGTAATGACGCTTGTGGAATGCCTTATTCCGAAGAACCACGAGGAATGGACAAACCTGGGTTTTATTCAATACTTTCGGCTACAGCAACAATATTCTCGACTGTTCTTGGGCGACGTGCACGGGTTTTTTTCTTCACATCACTAACTTGTCCCAACAGCTCGAATTTTTCTACCAATTCCTTTATTGAGTCCCGACAAGGTGCTTAACGACGACCCAAAAATGTTCGAGTTTTACGAACCGCCTCTGCCAAATTTTCACCATTTTTATAGCGAATTTTAATAATTTCAATGCGTTCTTGAAGCGTGTATCGTTCCATTTTTATCAATGGCGTAGTTTCTACTTGACAAATGTCAAAAAATGACAGCTTCAAAAGTGACATCTACCGAAATACCGGGCTATTCAATATAACACCTCTTATCGGAAAACCCTTCAGAATATTGTGGCGAATGCCCAGAGAATCGAATGATAATAAGTAACGGAAACTTGAATCTAATGATAAATATCAACAAAATTTAATTCAGAGTATTTCCAGACATTTGTTTCGAGCTTTTGGATCTCATAAGTTCAGAGATACATGTCTGAGATCGCATAACCAATAGTTGAATATAATCGAAGCCATCTCAAACGACTATTGCTGTCCATACAAATTGATCAATTTTTTTCTGATACTATCACATGATTTCAGAGATACTCACCAAACACAGACGACTTTAGCAGCTACGGTTCTTCGCACACTGATCCCAACAACAGAGCTTACTACCAGGAGAACAACATCGACGCTGAGCCTCTTTTTTACAACAGCAGACCAAGGAATAAGCGGGATTATTCTAGGTGAGCTAGATATTGTTTGAGTTGTTAGCATAATTGAGTAAGGTACGGTATTAATCATCAGTTAATCTTGTACGTTTACACACGAGATTGATTATGCACGCAGAAATAATTAATAGAGACTGTGATATAGTTTGAGACGTTGTGTGAGCTGGGGTTATTCAATTTGTCGAATATGAAATGGTGAGTTGGCACTGGAGGGAAATCTTGTATGAAACTGTGGGGAAGTATATGGTTGTTTGAATAGAGGTCCTAGTTGGCTTGTAATCTGCTTAAGAGAAAAAGTGTTGCTCTTCATCAATTCTGATGGTTTCTGCGAAGAAAACAGAGTTTTTATTCATCTTGTTGGTTGAGAGGGAAGCACTCTTTCTAGAATAGATCATTCCTGTAATTTCTTTCGGATGTTTAAAACTGAAAGGTCCAGAAGTTATTTAGATCTCAGTAAGAATAAGTTGAGGCTTATCACTGGCTTTGTAACTGGACATTGTTGCCTAAGGAAACATATGATGTCCAGTCTAGATTATGTGGAAACGAAGACGATACTCCTGTTCACTTAGTAACCAAATGCGAGCCTGTCCAAAGAATGTCTTGAACAGGAGGATATTCAATTCGTCGAATATGAAAATGTTGAGTTGACACTGAAGGGAAATCTTGTATGAAACTGTGGGGAAGTATATGGTTGTTTTTATGGAGTTAGTTGGCTTGTAATCTGCTTGAGAGGAAAAGTGTTGCTCTTCATCAATTCTGATGGTTTCTGTGAAGGCAAAAGAGTTTTTATCAGTCTTGACTCTGTGGTTCAGGCAAATGCACCTAGATGAAATAGTTTTTCAAAAAGAAAAACTGAGAGAGAAGCACTCTTTCTGGAATAGATCATTCCTAAAATTTCTTACGGAAGTTTAAAACTGCAAGGTCCAGAAGTTGTTTGGATCTCAGTAAGAATAAGTTACGGCTCTTCACTGATTTTCTAACAGGACATTGTCGCCTAAGGAAGGAAACTGCCCGCTGTAGATTATGTGGAAAAGAAGGGGAAACTCCTGTTCACTTAGTTACTGAGTGCGAGCCTGTCCAAAGAATGTCTTGGACAGGAGAATTATAGGAGAAACACAGATTTTACCTCCTTGCAGCCATTTCAGAGGCTAGATATCATTGAAGCTCTGGAACTGGAAGTCAAGCTGTAGTGCAGCTGCGTAAACAGCTTGATTGGGGGCGCAATAAACCCTACATACGCAGTGGAATGAAACTCTACAATGTAAAGTATATGCTATTTCGAAAAGAAAAATTGATAAATTCTGCCAAAGTATCTCTCTGTCTTCCACCTTCCTTCTCATGAATTAGTTCTCGTTGGTATTTTATTCCCTAGGTCACAGTTAGATTCTGATACTATAAAGAAAGTTGATGACTCAAGGTCAAATCGTTTTCGCCACTACAGTTTCAAGCGCTATAGTATCTGTCTTTCACCAGGGGCCTGTAACACAAACCTTACAAGTGTAACAAGTCTACAAGTAATTTGCCTGTAACTACAAGTCCAACCCAATTCGATGTCACAATGCGAATGGCTACAATTGTAGAAATTAAATAATTTTGTACATGTGTAGCTACACTTGTAATGCAAATATCATAGAATTCATTATTATTTGATTCCTACTATATGACATGACTTGTCAATATAAGTAGTATTGCTACCTAGAGTTGGAGGTATGTAAAACATTATCTACACTTGTAGAAAATTCCGTGACACGATTATACAAGTGTGAACTGTATGTTACAGAAAAAGTTTACATATGTAGAGATTTTGACGTAATTACTAGTCCGTACTTGTAATTACAAGTGGGTTTGTGTTATGAAACAGTTACAAGTGTAGAATATATTCTTACAATTGTAGGACTTGTAGTGCTTGTGTTACAGGCCCCAGGTCAATTGCTTTGGTTTCTGTCGCAGATAGATAAGATAGAGCGTTGGTTTTGTTAGTTGGCACGAACAATCAATGATGTAAGCCCCCATAGACTTTGTTCGGGGAGTATGTATTTATGAAGCCTTGAGGCTTTCTTAGATTAGTAGATCGCTAGGCTCCTGTATGAGCGTCTTTCAAGTGGAAATCTTAGCTATTGAAAGATATCTAGATATAAATCTAGAGAGAAACTATCAGAAGTGCGATAAAGCCATACACTCATATATTCAAAAGGCTATTAAAGCACTGGGCTCCTACGTCATCGACTCAAATATGATCTGAGAGTGCCAGAACAAACTCAATGAGGTAGGCAAGAAAAATGAGGTGTTTTTAATCTGGGTTCCCGGCCATTCGGGAATCAAAGGAAACGAAAAGGCCAATACACTTGCCAAAGAGGGCGCACGAATGTCACTCATTGGCCCAGAACCTTTTGTGGTATAGGTAAATGTACCTATAAAACTGAGTTTCTGGAGAAGGAAAAAGCCGAGAGGGAAAAACTCTGGCAGAATCTCCCAGGAACGTTGAGACAGCGAAATCCAAGAGATATCTGGATCTTAGTAAGAAACAATTACACCTCCTCACTGGCTTTCTTACAGAACACTGTCGCCTCAGGAGGCACCTGTTGAGGATAGGATTGGCGGGTACTGACGAGTGTAGGTTCTGTGGGGAGAAGGAAGAAACCCCCACTCACCTTCTCATGGAATGCTTTGGCATTGCGAGCCTAAGGAGAGAATGCCTTGGGCGAGAAACTTGTAAGAGCGAAGAACTAGCCTTGTTGAAGCCTTCACAGATATTGGATTTTATCATATCTCTGGAACTGGAAGGCGAGCTGTGAGGGTATGGTCCGAAAAGCTCTATAAGGGGGCACAATAGACCTTGAGGTCGCAGTGAACTGTAACTCTTTTTTAAACTAAAACTAAACTAACTAGATTAGTTTAGGAGCTATTGCCAAGGTACCTCGATTACATACAAAAAATTTCAGTAGAGAGAAAAATATACCATGCCACTTAACTCTTTTCCAGAAAATTTAAGGAAAACGATGAAAGCACAATAATTTCGAAAGATATGTATGAATGATCCACTCTGATACAATGCTGTGAATTCCTCAACCTCACCGCAGACACAAAATGAAACTAAATTGCATTCTTTACCCGTTCGCCTTTTCCAACCCTTCTAATATATTCCAAAAGAGCCATATTTTCCCATTACCTCTTCGTGTTCTTTCAACAAAGCTACTTTTTGCAGGATAAGAAACATCGTCACAGGTGTTTCAGGACGTTTCGCAACTTCTTCAGTACGAATAGAACGTCGAGCGCTTCAACCTTCATATCCGTTTCTCATTTTCATGTCTTCCAGGACAATTTTAACCGTGAATAATGCAAGTTGTGAGCGTAACTGATTCAATAATGCTTCTGGGTCACGCTACAACGTTGCACCAGTCGAGATAATATACGGGGGGAAGGTTTCTGAGATTTAAAAATGGTGTAAAAAGGGAATAGATGAAGTGTGAGATCGTTCTCTCATGCTGAAATACTTTTTAAGATGATGCTTGATGACCATCGAGACGTATGTTGCTCAAAAAACATGTTCAATATGAAAAGAGGGGAAAAACTTTAGGGTATCACATTTCATCATAAATTAAAATAAAGGGTTTTTCAATAACAAGAAGCTATGCCGTCAATAGTGGAAAATAACATCAGGCAAATTACCACCACGACCACGCTCACAGGACCATATCCTTTAAATGAAAATTTCCATAACCAAACCGCAAAGTGGCTGCCTTATGTCCTCGATAGCCTCACGAATTCCATCTTTGAGGTCTTGAATCGACGCTGGGCTATTGGCGTAGACCTTCTCTTTCACGTGGCCCCAAACGAAGAAGTCGCAAGGTTTTAAATCACAAGATCTCGGTGGCCAATTGTGATAACCTCTTCGAGAAATAACACGGTGCGGAAACTTTTCTCGCCAAAGATCAACGGTTTCGTTACTTGTTTGGCACGTAGCGCCGTCTTGTTAAAAGTAAACGTTGTCCAGATAAATACTTTCTAATTTCGGCCATAAAAAAATCATTAATCATCTCTCGATAGCGCAATCCATTCACCGTAACTGTTGTTCTAGCCTCATTTTCGAAAAAGTAAGGTCCAATGACCTTGCCGGACCATAAACCGCACCAAACAGTCAAACGTTAAGGATAGAGAGGCTTTTCAAAAATAACTCTTGGGTTTTCCGAGCCCCAGTTGCGACAATTTTGGTTGTTGACGAAGCCATCGAAGTGGAAAAGGGCCTTATCACTCAAGATGATTTTTCGATGGAATACCGGATCATTTTCATGCATTTCAACGAACCAATCAGCAAAGACACGACGTAGTTGATGATCGGCCGGCTAGAGTTCTTGTGTAACTGACGCGGCAAATTTTCACCATTTTTTAGTGAATTTCAATAATTTCAGTGCGTTCTTGAAGCGTGTTTGGTTTCATTTTTATTAGTGGCGTAGTTTCTACTTGTCAAATGTCAAAAAATGACAGTTTCAAACGTGACATCTACTGAAATAGCCGGCTTTTCAATATAAAATTATTGGAAAACCGTTTAATGTTAACAAGTTCACTATCGTGCTCCATTTTTTCCATACTAATACTGCGTTTAGAGCATACTATGACTAAAATTTTCTCCTCTTGCATTTGTCAGTATTAAAAACACACCCTCGTACAACAAAGTAGTTATGGGTACGCTTGGATGAATTGAGAAGTTCCCACATAGTTAGCTGTTAGGGCGGATGCAGATCTTGTTGTGAATCCTGGGTAATCTGGGCTTAACTTGATATGGCAGAATTGAAACGATGGAAGTTTAAGGAGTTTGAATGGATTATTAGGTACGGGAAATGTCGCCGTGGTCGAACTAGAACCTTGTTTGGTTGCTGAAGACAGTGGGAAATGTTGATCCTATGTATAACATTCGAGGTATTGTGATATTCGAAGTTTAAATTACAGGGAAAAAAATACAGAAACCCATAAACTATGGGCGGTATTGAAGACATACAAATTGCATTTTGAAGTAGAAAAATAGGAGCTTAATTCAAGAGGAATAAATATATATTTATTCCAGTATGTATAGAATAGTTTGGATTTACTTAACTTGAAAAATAAATGAAATACGGAAAATCTGTCTGGATAGAATTGATCTACGCCCTCGAATCAATAAATAATGAAATTTTGGTGAAGATCGTATTCGAAAAATTTTTTGCCAAAAATCGAAAATTTTCCATACATATATGTATGGAAATTTTGCCAAAAATCGAATTCTCTCTGATCGCCACCAAAATTACATTAGTTAGTAATTCGAAGGTGTAGATTAATTATATCCAGACAGTTTTTCCGTATCTCATTTATTTTTTGAGATTTTCTGATATTTTTCGCGAAGGTCTA
The DNA here is from genome assembly GCA_013421045.1 of Propylea japonica. NCBI lineage: Eukaryota > Metazoa > Arthropoda > Insecta > Coleoptera > Coccinellidae > Propylea > Propylea japonica. Next base: position 99,613,538 of record CM024242.1, read on the forward strand.
ATTTTTTAAATTTTTCAAGGATCATAACTCGAAAAATAAATGAAATACGAAAAATCTGTCTGGATAGAATTGATCTACGCCCTCGAATCAATAAATAATGAAATTTTGGTGAAGATCGGAGTCGAAAAATTTTTTGCCAAAAATCGAAAATTTTCCATACATATGTATGGAAATTTTGCCAAAAATCGAATTCTCTCTGATCGCCACCAAAATTTCATTTTTCACTAATTCGAAGGCGTTGAATAATTACATCCAGACAGTTTTTCCGTATCTCATTTATTTTTTGGGATTTTCCGATGATTTTCGCGAAGGTCTAATTTTTTTAATTTTTCAAGGATCATAACTTGAAAAATAAATGAAATACGGAAAATCTGTCTGAAGAGAATTGATCTACGCCCTCGAATCAATAAATAATGAAATTTTGGTGAAGATCGGAGTCGAAAAATTTTTTGCCAAAAATCGAAAATTTTCTATACATATGTATGGAAATTTTACCAAAAAAATAATTTTCTCCTATAGCAACCAAAATTACAACATTCACTAATACAAGGGCGTAGATCAATAATATACAAACAGTTTTTTCATTAATTAATTATTTTGTAAGTTATCGTCTGTCAAACATTCAAAATTTTGGACATGTCCAAAATTTTCAATCTTTGACAGACCGTTTCTTTCAAAATAATTACTCTATAAAAAAACTGTCTGGATATTATTGATCTACGCCTTCGAATAAGTAAATGGTGTAATTTTGGTTGCCATAAGAGAAAATTCATTTTTTGGCAAAATTTCCATACATATGGATGGAAAAATTTCGATTTTTGGGCGAAATTTTTTTGTCTTCGATCCGAACCAAATTTATACGGTTAACTAATTCGAGGACGTGGATTAAAACTACCCGAACAGATTTTTTGTACCACGAACATTTTATCAGTTAAAAGTCGTTCAAAGTTAGAAAATTTTGGACGCGGAAAAAATCGGTGTATCTAAACTATTTCTTCCCCAAGCGAAGATTTTTGAGCACCTCAGGTATACGAGAAACGCTACAGGTCCCCAATATTGAAGAATCACTTTCCACAGATTTAGATTGTCACATTCGTAAAATCTTCGACAAATGGAGTTATCCCAGTAATATCCACTCGGTACATTTGATTCCTTCGAATTATGGCTAAATGGAAATATATTACCTTTATTTCACACACTACCCCTTCGCTTCTACAAACCGAACATCACGTGCTATAAAATGACAAGTTAACCCCACTTTTAAGGGTTTCATTCGAGATCCTCTAGAACGTTTTGTATGCCGGATGGGGGTACAAACATCGATTTGCATATAACAAACTACGTGATGTCGTAAACTTCCCACGGCAGATTCGTTGTTACTCCAGAGTTCTGATTTGATAGTTTAGGTAAGGATTCCGAGAAATGTATTTCGAATGATATAAGCTGGATTTCGAAACATTGGATTCCGCTTGATGTTGTTTGGTTCAGTGGGAAAGAGTTTGATTAGTAATTGTGAGAATGCGAGTTCGATCCCCGATCAGGAAAAAGATTTTTCTGTCGATAGTGTCCACCAATTACTGCTCTGAAACGCGGATGTAGCCTCCTTGAAGGCCACTGAGATAATGGAGTTCATTAGAACTCAGGACCTGGAAGGCAAGCTGTAGTGCAGTTGCGAAAACAGCTAAGGGGGCACTTTAGACCTTAAGGTCGCATTGGAATGTATCAATCCACAACAGCTTATCTCTTGGTTATTCTATCTAATGTTTGATCTACACCGATTCTTATATAGTCTGTTCATGAAAGGTTGAGCCGTCGGTTGGTCAGGGAAATTTGGCATATTGCATTGTGTATAATAAAATTTTATGTTATGTTGTTTATTTTCTTGTCAGATTGATACGCAATGTTGTCAATATTGCATAGAGTTCTCTGATAATTCGCAAGCTCGTGAACGAGACCGAGTACATTCGGCAACGTTGACTTTATTTTACGTTATGACTGCAAATACTGCCAACTTCAGATAAATAAACAAACGCTTACTATGCGCTCAAACTTTCGTGAACGGACTATATATAAAATTTTTTCGTTTCTGCTAATATGTGTGTTGAATTAAAGAAAAGGTGCTTCATGAAAATATTTTAAATTTGTTGTGATTGAAATAGTTATAGTTACTGATAATTTTTCATGTTTTTGCAGTCAAGACAACTGGGTCAGTTGTGAAAGCACCTGTTACAACCAGAGTGTTGACAGCGTTGGATATTCTGTAGACGCCGAGTACTACCCACAGAACAAGATGAACAGAGGTTTGTATTTATGGCAGCTAGAGAGACATACCTACTGAAAATTATATAAATTTAAGAATACTTCTCCAAGTACTTAGAATAATCAGTACTACAGAGTCTTTATAAATGATTGTAACAGCACAGTTGACTTCGGATTATTCTTTGCGGCTACAGAATACTAAACTAGGTTCACTCTAACCAGTTAGAGCATAGCGTGATTCTAAAATTCTGTGGTTTACATAGGAAGCGGCAAAATGAGGATAGTCCAAAGCCAACTGCGCTGTTATAATTATTTATAGAGACCCTGTATTATTGAATTCTGCTAGGAAATTAATTGACAGTTTTGTTATTCCCTCTCCTCAAAAAAATACTTCAAAAGTAACGATTCAAAAACAATTGATACTCAAGTCGAAATATTTATAAATGAGTAGTTTATGATTAAAAATCTTCCACTTGCTCAAGTCAATAAAAAACGTTCATAAAAACAAGATACGAAGAACATAAAATGCATAAAAAAAACGGAAAAAATGAGGTAATAGTCTTATTTGTCTACCAAAAGAACAAGCGATTAAAGCTCCTGCTCAGGACTTTTCCTAAATTTTCATAATTTTCCTATTTCACCCTTTCTCTCTACCAGAATGAAATTTATCAAATGTTTGAACGATACAATGGCCAAACCTCCGTGATTCAACATCATACAAGTTTCAGTAACGACCATAATATCGTTATTTAGTCACGTGGGCATAGTACTCAATCAGTAATGAACCAATCGATAGTCACAATTATCCCTCATGAATATTTTACATCAAATTACCATACAGTTCAACCCTGTTATGTGTGTACTGGTTTGGTGATACTTTCATTACAAAATTCTCATTATAAACGGAAAAAATATCCAAAACCTATGAATATTTCACTTAAACGATAGAGTAAAATCGGCATATATGGAATAGTCGGGTAATATGAAATTTCAAATATTTTTTAAATAAGAAGTGCCATCTCATAAAGAATGGCGCTATTAGAGAAGTCCTTATATATGTGGAGTTCTGCCGTAGAACAAAATCTGCGCACAACGCTATGAACGCTGAAATATGTGAGGTTATGATTTCGATGTGATCCGAGTTTGCGCTTCGTCTCAGTAGAAAATATTTTGCTACCACCCTGTGTGAAAATAAATTTGTTTGAGACCTTGGTAAGTTTGTTTAGGCATAAGGTAATAGAAATCTTGCAGATTTGAATCCATAATTTCTGTAATTGGCAATACAGCATTAGTTTTGTTTTCATTTCGGAATGCGGGTAATATGGAATATTCCATATTTGCCGCATTATTGCTATCCCATATTACCAACGTGATTTCGAGCAAGTTATTATTGTATGTTATTGGTTTGATCACTTCCTAGAAAAGACCAAACCTTCAGCAACAAATCCAATATTGCTGATGTTATAAAAAGCCAACCAATAACGATGTGGAATGTCTTTTTTGCCAGGAGAATTTTTCCAGTAGCAAAAGTAGGGAAATATGGGTTATGTGCGCAATTTGCAAAGGATGGGCTCACGAAGCGTGCACAAGTGCGGAAAAGGATGTTTTTGTTTGCGATTTTTGCAATTAACTAGTGTTTGTGCATTATCAGGTTCTATTCCATATTACCTCATACTACTATTCCATATTTCCCCCCCTTTTTTTTGTACGAATAAAAATTAATTTTTCAAATATATACTTCTAAATTCAACGAATTCAATTTAATATTCAATTTAGTATCTGATAGTGTTTGGATATACTTTGATCTATTTATTAACCAAATATTGCTGCTCCAAAGACTTTATGACCTGTATAATTACTCTATTATTCAATGGTATTCCATATATGCCGACTTTACTCTAACTCAAGTCGTTACTGCACTCAAAATTCTTTAAAGAGTATTATGGACGATTGATTGCGATGAAATTGAAGAAAAACCAAGTCCAACAACAGCTTTTTTGAAGATATCAGTTAAATCCTTCATTAAATTGCTTTTAGTAATATTTTTCATCACAATCGAATACTCAAAACTTCGATTTGAAGAAAAATTGTCAATGACTCAAACAACTGTCAGTCCAAAATAAACTTTATTGAATGAATTCATACATTTCCTCCTTGAAAAGTTCCTTCAAACTTAAATGGTGCTTAAAAACTACTTCTTCTCAACTCCTTCAGCAGGTTTTCCATCCTGACTCTTGCTCTGTTTTTCCCTCATCTTTTCAGCATCTCTTTCCTTCCTGTTTTCCACGGACATCTCATCAGCAGAAGTCTTCTTCTTCTTTCCATCTGTTTTCTTCTTCTTCATGTTCTTGGAACGGGCCACCTCCCTTTGGTTTCCTCGAGTCATGATGGTATGTTTGTTTTGGACTGATCTGTTTGAACGATAATTTTGCTGAGTTTGACAAGTTTTGACTTATGGTTGGTTGATTTCGGGAGAAAAATCAGAGAAATCATAGAAATCATTTATGTTTCGATTGAAATATATTCTGGGAGGATGCATTTTAAAAAAACTTCATAAGTTTTCACTCCCAGTTTCTGAAACAGAAATATATAATTAAGAAAATTCATGTTGACTGTTAAAATTTATTTTATTCGAAGCAAGATGGATCTATCTTTCTTCCGGACAAATAAAAAAATTGTATCATCAAAACAAACATAAATGATTTCTCAAAAACTTTATAGGTTTTCACTCCCAGTCTCTGAAACAGAAATAATTTGAAAATTTTTAATTAAGATGAAGTGCTCCTGGGAGAATCTTTGCACTTATTAGTCAGGAGCAAATTGGTATTGAAAAATTGTTGCCTAACAGTAAAACTGAAAAATCAAATAAATGGAAAGGACAATGTAACTTTTCGGTGTCTGATATAGACACCGAAACGTCCTTTTCATTTATTTGCTTTTTCAATTTTACTGTTAGGCAACAATTTTTTCAAGACCAATTTGCTCCTGACAAATGAGTGCACAGATTCTTGCAGGAGCAGTCCATCTCAATTAAACATTTTTTAATTTTTTCTGTTTCTGAGACTGGGAGTGAAAACCTGTAAAGTTTTTTAGAAATCTTTATGTTTGTTTTGATGCTACAAATTTTTCATTTGACCGGAAGAAAGATCGATCCATCTTGCTTCGAATAAAATAAATATTAGAAGCTCTAACATGAATTTTCACGTGTTCAGCACTTTTCCACAGTATGCCCCTGTTATTTTGAGCCAAAACCATTGTTAAAAAAAAGTATTCTCTTCAAACAATGTCAAAACTATCAAATAATAAACTAGTCACTTTTAACAATACAGGGAAATAATATTGACAACTTCATTATAAATAACATAACATTATTAACCGAAAAATGTAACAGATGAGGTAATCCAATTCATATTTTTTTGATGAAATGACTGAAACAACCTTAGACAACCTTCTTTTGTCTAAGGAAACAACCAATTAACCAAAGTATTGAAAATTATAATGATTGAGCAACTAGCACAAAATCATTATTGGGAGAAGGAAACATTGATTTTTCTGTATGACATACAGTTTTCTGCTAGCAAAGTTTTTATTGATTTCCCGCAATCAAGTGACCTCGAAATAGTTCGGAAAACTGCCACTAGGTGGCAGTGAGGGAAAATCAATATTTCCATCTACTTTACCATACTGGATTCCTTTCAGATTTCTTCTTCCCTGACCTACCAAACAAACCTGTAGAATTCTTTATCGAATAAGATATGAAATACTTCGATATCCTTGGAAAAGAAAATCAATTATTGAAGTAAAGAAGTCTGTCATGAGCGTATAGTAATTTCTAAATCTACTGGTATATTTACAGGAGCTCGTAGACCAAGTTTAGAAAGACAAACAACACTTTACGATGATGGATTGTACACTGAAACGGATAATATTTACCATAATCCCACCATATCTCAAGTCAACTACGTTCATTATAAGTGAGTATCACTTGAAGAAAAATTGTTGTAACACTTCTTCCGCAAGCATAGGTTAAACTATCTCGAACCTCACTCTTTTTCAGTTCCCAAGGCAACAAACTCTACCAAAACAGCAGCTACGAAGAATACTACGACACATCATCAGCGCCCTTCCAACAGGAGATGTACGGCCAAGACGAAGAAGATCGCCAGTGGGACTCCGGAGGGTACAACTACGTCCCCCCTGCCAAAGCTCCAGGCTCGAAGAAACTGCCCGCCATACCCACACAAAACGTCACCAAACGTCGACTTTCTTGCGTCAATAACGACTCCTTCTATTCCGCGTACGACGACAGGAAATCGGCTACCCCAACACCTCGCAGAAAAATGCCGCAGATACCAACAAAACGCAGCGCCAGCAGACAATCCTCCATCGACCGCCTGGACTACCAGGCAGTGTCCCACAGAGGCGCAAGTCTTCCGCCTACCCCAACAAAGACTTCCAAGATAATCAAGAAGACCGCAAACGTACCACAGAACTTTAACAGCTTGCCTCCGACCCCTGGAAGACAGCTGCCGAAGCCGAATCTCAATCACCGCAGTGCCAAGACAAGAAGGAACGGATTCATCAAGCGTACCAGCTCTGCTGAGTACGCGGAAGACATGGATAAATATAACAATTTTTATTACACGAGACCTGGTGCTAATAGCGCTGGCGAAATGTATAACGAAGACTACAACTACGCATATCAAAGTATAGAGGATAACTTGCCGGATCACCAGGACGTGGTGAACAACGTAGTAGCACCCTTTTCGACAGAGAACTCGATGAACACTATTGTAGATAACAGCAAAGCGAAGGACAACCAAACACGCTACGAATCTTTTGGGGATTCCTACTACAGCCCCCAGGAGGAATACAATTCAAGAGATTTCTTCGATCCACTTCCCCAAGTGTCCAAAAAGGACTCCATAAGTATACGCAACGACCTCCAGGAGCAAAACACTGATAGTTTAGAGTCAAGAGACGACGACTTGAGGAACTCCTTCGACACCGCCATCTCTTCGGGTGGTACCAGTATGATGAACAGATCCACCTACAGTGAATACGCGACGGCCGGGGACACAACCATGACGAACACCACGTATAACGCGCAAAGTAGTTTAGATAGAAGTGCAATGAAGACAGACAACCTTATGCAATATCAAGGGGACCAAGTGTTATCACCACCCAAAGCAATACAAGAACCTTTAAGTATAGATAACTCCAACTTTGTTCAAACAAGCGTCACCGTAGCGCAAATCCACAATGAAAACACTACGACAGTTCAATCCAGAGGGTTCTTCAAGCAACAAGAAACGATCCAAGAAGAGTTTTACAACGTCCACGAGGACTACGAGGAGGAGAAGGACATCAGCGTCTATTTACCTCCCCAGGAGTCAGTGGAGACCTACGTGGAGGAACCTTCATCCTCTAACGGGTACAATAAAGCAATAAACCAAGACTCCCCTGCGTCTGTGATACATGTAGATAGTTACGAGGACAATCAAAGTCTTCGCAGGGGTTCGTCGCAAGTTACAGTGATAGACCCTTTTCACCCTTCGGTTCAAAGAGCTCCTGAGGAAGCTTACGTGCCGATTTCGAGACGTGGTTCGATGATACCAGAGGCGTACTCTAACAGACGCGTTTCTGGCGAACTTTACGACGACGCGGCCAACGCGATTGGTTCTCGGAAACCCTCGGTTGACAGTTATCAGTCTGTCATTCAGAGGCGTCCGTCGATACGTCAAAAGTCGCCGAGCAAAGAGACTATACCGGAAATGCCTCCTACGATAGAGGTGACGGGGCCGGTTGTGGTAGAAGGTGGTGACGCTGGAGAGAAGAAGAGTATTTCTTTCGAGGAGGAGGAGGATAAGCAGAAAAGGCCGCAGGTGACGGCGCAACAGAGGTGGCTGTGGGCGTACAATAAGATCATCATGCAGCTAAATGTGAGTAGGCCTTGATTTGTTGTTTGAATGGTTTTTGTGTTTATTCGGTATGACCCATAGACTTGTAAAAGAATGGACAGAACGTGTGAGAGAGAATATTGACTTCAGACAAGGATAGAATAATATTAGTGCGAAGCACACAACATATAGTAAAAACATTGGATATTTTTATGTTCTGTGATTTTTCCAGCATTTAGAGAAAGAGATACTGTGAAGGATGGAGTGATTTTAGTCATAGACCTAATAAGAATGGACACCGCATGAGAAAGAGAGGTCACTTGGTCGAATGTGATGGAGATATTGTGGGCAATGTCATACTTGTTCTATGGGCAATGTCAGTTGAAATATATTCAACACATCAACTCCTTGCGGACAAAGCAAAGTCTGTGGTCACATAAATATTTGTTTACATCTTCCATATGATTTTGACAAGTTGCCCACAAAATTGTTTCATCTCTTTTCTTTTCTATAAGATCGCATATGTCTTTCTCTCACTAATGTAGCCAAGTGTTCGATCTTCTGTTAGGTCACGTGATTCTGCATCCATAGTAATTATAGGTCTATGATATTAGTTTAGTTTAGTCTATGCTCCTGACTAATATTACTCCATCCTTCACAGTATCTCTCTCTTATGTTGGGGGCACGGAACTTAGTGTGAAAGTCACGTGACGCCCTGTCCATCCTTTTATATGTCTATGGTATGACCAACGTGATGGAATAGTGTGGAGTTGCCATCATTGAAATAAACGAGGTATCAGATCCGCCATGTTACTACCACTTTAACGTCAAATTTGACAATCGTTGAATTTTCTGGAGGAATTGTGATTCTTGCGCCTGTTTCTTGTTAAATTGTGATTGTTTCTGCTTAATAATGTACTATAAAATGGTTTCGTGTGCTGTAAGGGCTTTTCAAGCAGAAAAGAGATAGATAAAAAGAAAATTAGAGGAAAAACCTATCACAGGTGGGGATGAGTACTGAACAGATCCGCATTCGAAATTTTTGCAAGTCTGTCTTGGTAATCTGATATTTTTTCATATGTGTAAATTATCGCCTGAAAAAAAATTGTTTAGTTGATATTCAATTCACCTTATTTGAACAGGTTTCCTAAAGACTCAACACGTCGTATTTTTGGGTGAAATTTGTGAACAGAAAAAACTGTCAACTTAATTCACCCCTGAACTTTCCGCCATATTGGTCCCCAACTTAGTCTCGCCCAGTGGTACTATTTTTCCTTGTATATCATAGCATGTACTCTATGTTATATCTCGATGTGTATGACGTAGTCTCGTAAAAACTTGCTACAATAAAAAGATTCTAGACGTTTGTAGCTTCATCTTTATGTTGTCAATAGATTCTTCTCACATGCACGGTCTAAATTATACAGTGTGTTTGGTCACGAGTTAGCGATAATTTAAGGTCATAAAATATACTTAATATTATCGACAAAAACACCCAAACTTGGAAGTTTACCCCCTTAGTTTTGGAGTAGCCCCCATTTTAAATTTACTTTTTTATTTGCGTTGGCCCTTCCAAATAATATCGATTTCTTTGGACATAAAGGTCCTACAAATGTGAAAAAAATGTTTTTTGAAAGATGATACCACCACATTTCATTGAAGTATAACAATATAAAAACATGCAACTTGAAAACGCCATAAAAAATTCTTTAAAAAAGTTCATAGTAAAAATATGTACTGATTTTCTTAGTAAATCAGTAATAGTTCAAGAACTAGCACATTGAGGTATAATTTTTTTTCAATGATTTAACACGCAAGGACACAAGCTACAAAACAACATTCACATAATTTCTGTAAGTTACATGATTTGAGAGTTATCGCTGTTCGAACATGACCCTTATGAAAATTGATAAAATAAAAAAAACCTCAGTACTTTACTTTCGATAATTTTCAATGACAAATTGATCATAAAATTGCTTAAAATGGCCGCCTTTGCTCTGCAGACAGGCAGTGGTCTGAACTCAGCATTGCATTGTTTTATGCGAACCAACCCTGTATCACCATCCCAGACTTTAGCAAAGTTCAAACTCACTGGATTAAAGTAAAGACAGCGGGGTCTTGTCACCCACATGCTGTTTTCTAAAAGCAAGTGCCTGGCATCCCGCCATTTTCAAGGCGAAAGTAATCCTCTATACGGTGGGCAGTCCGAACAGCTATTGGAAATACTTTAATTTAGAGGTTTTTTTTCTATTTGAAGGCGATTCGACGATAATGATTCGCAGAAAAAAGTATGACCGGCTAATGTACTGTTGGCTTATACACAGTGGTCACTACATATTCAATTATGATTCAGGTTTGATTCGATCGAAATGGAATGAATATTATAAAAGTTACATCAATATATATATTCTTTTGAATTGAGAGCTAACAAAATACAATACATGAAACAAAAAAGTCCCTAGATGAGGTTGGTGCAAAACGGGGTACCATACTATTCTGGCGTATGATACCAGAGCACAGGGAAAACCCTCAGTAGAAAAAAACCTGTCTCGCCGTTTTTACAAAATTGAAACTTAAAACTATACTAATAAATACATTCAATATTTAGATACAGAATACTTAATTCATGCTCTTGGGCCAGGAGGGTGTTTTAAACCAGGTCTGGCATTTCAAGTGATGATTTTTCGAATCTCCTGTTCTTCTAAGACCTCTACAGGACCCTATTGAAGGCAATCATCTCCCATAGATTTAAAAAGTGGTATTTCATCCTAAATATCGACTTCAATTTCGGAATAATGATAAAAAACATCAATAATTTTGTGCTTGGAAAAGACCAATATAAGGCGACGGTCCAGCAATAGGAGTTGAATAACAAAATAATCCTCTGAAGACTAAAAAATTGTGATGATTTCACCTACGTATGCCAAAAAGCTCTTGAAGCTGTCACGAGTTGAGCTTCGGATGATGGTGGGACTGCTGACGGGACTTAAATATTAATTGTACCTTATTGTAAAGTCAGCAGATTAGATTTGTAGGCTAAGTGGATCAGGAGCAGGTCCTAGATACCCAAAATTAACGGCTAAGGCTCCTAAGGAGGTTGTCTGCCATGAATGAGATCGGTAGAGAACGAAAGATCTATATAGTCGCAGTTCCCTAAGGACTATTCTAGCCTATCCTAGACCTCAGTTCATATATTAAAAATACACTAATAATTCGTGTTCTTGGGGTCTTCAGTTCTACTAGGTGGTCAACTAAGGAATTCCGATTTAAAAGAGAAATAAAACAAAAACTATCGAGTCAACATTAATGTTTTTTCTACAAATAATGCTCAGCTCTTCGGGAATTCATTTTTCAAAAATTACGCTGTCCAAATGTCCTCCGTTTTTCTGCTGGCACTCTTCGAGTCGAACCCGCAAATTTAGAAGAACACGTCGCAAAGTTTCTGGACCGATGGCTTGAATTTCCTGGCGAATATTTTCTTTAACGCAATTAGAGTGCGGGGATTGTTGCGGTAGACTACACTTTTGAGGTATCCCCATAAGTAAAAGTCGCAAGGTGTCAAGTCCATGCTTCTGGGGGGCCAAGGAAGGTCTCCACGCCGAGAAATCAGTTTTTCAGGAAAAAGCGTCTGAATAACAGGTAAAGACCGATTTGAAGTGTGACAAGTGGCCCCGTATTGCTGAAATCAGGTGTCCCGTTTGTATCCATAAAGTCTTGAAGAGCTGGCTCAAAAAAATTGTTCAACATGTCCACATAATGATCAGAATCCAATGTTCCTGCTTGGCTGCGTCCATCTTCGAAAAAGTACGGGCCAATAATGCCTTGTGCGTGTATTGCACACCAAACTGTGACCTACAGACTATGCAAATGAGTTTAATGTTTCTCTTTGGGGTTTTCTGAAGATCAATATAGGCAATTTTGTTGGTTTACGTAGCCATTGAGTTAAAAATGGGCTTCATCAGAGAATAAAATGTTGATATTGGTAATAAGCGCCCACACAGAACGAACGCTCCTCATCCGTCCAGCGAACCATGGCGACTGAATTTTCTTGAACCCCTCCGTCTTTTAAGACCAACCCCATTTCTCTATTCCTATTGAAAACAATTCCAGAGCGCTTTAAAATCGAAATTCTTCAGTTGACCACCCAGTATATCAGCCAATGTATTACACTGAACTATCATTTCAACGAAAGAAGATTTTCCAGAAGAAAATTCAAATTAAAAACAACAAAATTTTATTCCTCGTGATCTAAACTGCAACAAAAATTATTCCCTTCGAAAAAAAAAACCAAATTCAAATGTGACAACACACCGAAAAAGTTCTAAAGTCATAATTTCGTCCAAGCCCGAATCGTAAGTCTCTCCACGAGAATCTATTGGACGGGCTTGTCTCGAGCAGAATCGAAAAAAAAACCGAATTTATTTCCCTCGTTCTATCCCAGACGGTCCATTTAATACTCTCAGCGCCGCTTTTCCGGGCCGAAAAACCTGTTTATGGAATTTTCCCTGGGAAGTTTTCTCATAACTGAATTCCAATTAAAACTAGTTGAGCCGAGGAGACTGCCGTGCGAACCGACGGCACTGGGAAAAAGAAAAAAATACGGAAAATTGGTTGCTGCAATTTATAATTTTGACGTCCGCCGCTGGGTTTCCCTTTTTGATAGTTTTCCGATTAGGGGGATTTGCATAGACCCGGATTCGGGGCTCATTAATGTCATGTTCTGGGAATTTTATTATTTGAGATGTAATTTGGGCGAATACTTGGGGAATATGAGATATTTGTGAGAATTCTCAAAGAGCAGGCTGCGAGGTTGTTACTGATAGGATATATTTCATTTGAAAACCACCCTAAATCAAAAATTATTCCGCAACGCCGTACAAAAATCATGCGACAAGGTGAAAAAATTTAGGGTTGCAACTCCTCTCTCTTTCCGTAGTCCAGGGGGTGATTTGACACAACATGAAATAAATTTATTTTGAAAGTATTTTATGCAAAGATAATATTTTTTCATATGCCGTACATTTTCGTTGGTTCAAAGGGGTAAAAAGGAAAAATCCATTTATTTGTACTAATTTTCATAGTATTTTCGTGATTCTAGGTTCCTAGTTAGAAACTATGTTGAATATGGGTTTGTATTCTATCCATTTATACCAAAATATGGACATATTGTCACTGATAATTCCAAAATACAACATTCTTTTGAGAAGTATTCATGACACTGAAATTAGCAGACCCCCTTGTAGCATGATTTTGCACTGCAAACTTCAGTGTCATGAGTACTTCTCAAAAATATGTTGTATTATGGAATTATCAGTGACAATATGTCTATATTTTGGTCTAAATGGATAGAATACAAACCCATATTCAACATAGTTTCAAACTAGGAACCTAGAATCACGAAAAGACTATGAAAATTAGTACAAATAAATGGTTTTTTTCTTTTTTTCCACTTCGAACCAACGAAAATGTACGGCATATGAAAAAATATTATTTTTGCATAAAATACTTTCAAAATAAATTTATTTCACGTTGTGTCAAATCACCCCCTGGACTACGGAAAGAGAGGGGATTGCAACCCTAAATTTTTTCTCCTTGTCGCATGATTTTTGTACGGCGTTGCGGAATAATGGATTAGAAGCAGTATTGAAATAGTATGACACAGATGCCGTACAAAATCAAATGACCAAATTTACCCTGGTAATCGTCGGAAAATAAAAAAAAATTCGACTTTGTGGCTCCACATATTATTATTATTTTTCACGGATTTATCGATGGTAAGAATGCGGTACAAAAATATGTGAGCAAAATGTACCCACTCTACCTGTACTTTCGAATTCTCACCTGCACTCAGTTGAACAGCTTACAAGTGACGGCATAGTGCTGAATCTTATTATTTTATGCTCTTATATCGTTCGAGATAGGTCACCTGGTGGTTCAAATGACCCATAATTTTTTCAACACGAGCCTGTAGTCTACAATCAATCATACCATCCTGATTTTGATCCTGATCAGCGTATAGACGGCAACACCATGCCGCCTATGACCAGGGAGAACGATAACCACATTAGACTCTGGCTGAGCGGTTAAAGTGAACACCGTAGAGAGGAGAGTGGGGCAAAATCCTTGCTCAATATATTATTTTATCCTGATAGGAACTTTTCCGAAACATTATGTCGAAGAGAACGTGTCGATGCGTTGTATCTTTAGTAGTTGACGCCGTTTTTGTTATTGTTGTCTATATATATGTATATAAAATAGATGCGGTTTTTGCCGCGACGACGTAAGACCGTGATTGGGTGATACAGTTGATTAGCGTTTGTTTTCTGTTGTGATTAGTTCGGTGAAGTGGAAAGATAACGTGCGCGTCCTTGAGATGAGGGATGGGGTTTTTTTGGTGTGAGGGTGTGACGGTTTTTGAGCGTCTTGAGTTTTGAGGATGTTGGTCGTTTCTCGAATGGATAACTTGGTAGGAAAACCGTGTAAGGTTTTGAGTTGTTCCGATAGAATAAGGTGGGCAGACTTGTGGAGGATCTTTGAACAAATACTGTATGGTCGTGAATACTATAATAGCTCACTCCAATATCTCTTATGAATTTAATTATTAGGTTTAAAATGAAGTTATGACTACATATTTCATTTAGTTGTAGAATTGTGATCAGATTTTATATTTGTGCCAAATTTCCCAATTAAATATTCAAAATTTTTCTTAAAACCAAGGAAGTTCAGTACATAGATGACTAATTCATAGATATACATTGTCCATCAACAAAATATTCTTTACTGAACTTTTTCCTTCATTGGTTCATTTTCTGTAGTATCAATAGAGTTGAAATTTTGCAATCAGAACTTTTCAATTGTAATATGAAAGTTGCCAGTTTACCTGGTAAAAAAGCCTAACATTCTTGAGCAACTGTGAAGTTTGCAATAAAAAGTTCAGAAATGTGGCTTTTCTCACGAAATGATTATAGTTTCATTCTACAAATCCCTCAAAATTCGCTTGATTCTGAGAAAATAAGGAGTGATATTATTCATAAACGAATATTTGCTTTGAAATTCACAACAAAATTACTTGGTTACAATGGAAATACTGCTTCATTAAATTATTGGCAAAAAAATCGAAAGAAAAGTACGAAAATGCATACAGGCTGTCCCGTAATTAGACCGACAAACTTCTAGTGTACATTATAGATTCGCAAAACGGAATCACATAAAGTGCTGAAAGTTTACACATTGGCTAATATCAAACATACGCATCGATTAAATTGAGTGCATTTCTTTCATGTCAAGCACAATCATATCATTTTGGGGGGGCGAAGGGTATTTTTAGTTGAAACTTTTTTAACTTTCATTATTTCGCGAGATTTACATCATATTCATAAACTCTGATGTGTTTTTTAAAAAAAGATGCTCTTGTATAATAACGCCCAGATACACCATTTCTGAAAAAAATAGATTTGAAATATTCTCTCTTTCACTGAGAACTCAAGTTCACTTTTGTTTTGATTTCATTTTCACTTGATAATGGTTAGGCATCTTTTTTAAGAAAAACATCAGAGTTAATGAATATTATGTGAATCTTGCGAAATAATGAAAGTAAAAAAAGTTTCAACTAAAAATACCCTTGCTCCCCCCCAAATGATACGATTGTGCTTGACATGAAAGAAATGCACTCAATCTAATCGATGCGTATTTTTCATATTAGCCAATGTGTAAACTTTCAGCACTTTATGTGACTCCGTTTTTGCGAATATGTGGCAAAAAGTGTGGACAGGACGTCATCTTCAAAGGGCACTAGCTCCTTAACGAAGCAATTTTGCATTATGTGATTTGGGTCGAATCTCTCTAAGATATGATCCATAATGTCCACTAGAAGTTTGACGTTCTAATTACGGGACACCCTGTATAAACGTTTTATTCAGGCATTAAAAACTGTGAGGAAATATTATTTCCGTACAGTAAGAAATTTTGGACTTTTTCCCTTTGTCAAGAATGTCAAAACTTCCTAACGCTTTGCGAAAAACTTGAATATTGCAAGAGAGAAGTCTCATCTGGAAAAAGGAGAAACAATTTGTGGCGAATTCATCAGAAAATTGGTCTAGAAGTTGTATCTATCAACTATGTTTGAAAACCATGAAAAAACAGCATTTCACTTAGTTTTGGGTTCAACAAACATTAATATTCTGAGTTTTCAAAATTAATCTTTTTTTGTTGGGTATTCAAAAAATCATTCAATTGATTCAGTACATTCGTAATTTCATTTTTAATCGAACTAAACCCAATTTTCGATACCACCAGATGATAAAACTATATCTCACATTCATCCTACTGTTAAAACTACTGAAAGTAATAAATTATCGGTCGAGTATCCTAAGTCTTCGACCTCGTAACCATCGATATCGTGAAAATCCTTCCATTTCCAAACCACCATAATTTACGGCTATACCTAACAGAATATAAGGTCTTGGCCCTATTTTTATAGTTTGATGGCCGTCCTTTTCAATGTCAGTAGAATTACGGAAGTCAACTCAAGTACAACAAAAATTAATGTCCTTTCGAATATATATATATTCTTTTGAAATTTAGAGCTAACATAATACAATACATAAAACAAAAATTAAAATCCCTAACTGAGGTTAGTGCAAAAACGGGGTACCATACTATTTTTTCGTATGATACCAGAGCTCAGGGAAAAAACCTCAGTACAAAAAAACCCTGTCTCGCCGTTCCAACAAAAATAACACTTAAAAAACTATTCGAAATATTGAAGGATTTCTTCTTTATTTATTCCAACCGATAAACTCTCTCCCAGAAGCCTTTGGAATACTGAATGAATCTGAAACAGAAAAAAAAATCGAAGCAGAAAAAAGTAATAGAAAAATCAAACTATTGAAACTCTATTAAATCGATTTGAAATTTACCACCCAATTTAAAAACGACTCTGTTACTTCATGTATAGCCCTTAAACCATCCTTTCGAATAATTACTAATTATATCCTACTGCATTTTAATGTCACTTACACGAACTCAATATATTTCAAACCAGAAAAATTCTATTCGAGAAAAGTTTAAACTCGAATAATTCATTGGAAACGTTGACTTCTTCATTAGCAGTCCTCAAACTGTATGTATACCGAAAGATGCAAATGCAACTATTATGCATCTTCGAAAAATTCATTCTTCGGCTACTGTACCTCATTATCACCTTTTCCGCATATAATTCAAACAGTACACCGTAAAATAATTTCTCAAAATTAAAAGCCTGTACAAACGTCGCCCCACGATGACGTATGAGCAAGCATAATTAGTGCTGATGACGATTCACAAACGAATGGCTAGTTGGCTCCGTTATAAACTGAAATTCAACATTCAACCAATGTAATGAATGCTAACGCGTACGTCACAGTCAACCGCCTATTCTGATCGTTTCAGTTTTGGTGATTTCAATAGTTTTTTTCTCAAAAACCTGATTACGACACAAAAAACAGATAATGGCCATGATTTTCCGAGGGTCCATTATTTCCAAAATGATTTTTCCTGGAAATCACTGGAAATTCCAATTGTCCATGTTCATTCGGAATTATTCTTCCCCAAAGTTTATTGATAAATCCGGGTCAAGTAATTCAAGACGGTGTTCGGTGGTTGTTTCACTTGGGAAAACATCCCCTAACGTTACTGGAGTATAAAAACAACAAGGGGATGATGTTCTTGCCTGCCTACCGAACTGTTTATCGGGAAAACTTGCTTTTTGGACCGGAAAAAATCGACAACCCCCTAGCTTTCTTGGTTTCTTTTTTACGCTCTCATTTTTGGGGAAGTTTCGTGGTTTTGTCGCTTGTTAGGTTGTTTTGACATCGCGTTTCATTTTCGGAATTTATTTAGGAAACACAAGAAGTGGTGAAAGTATTTTTCCATCGAGTTGTCCTACCAGTTAGTCTATATACAGGGTGAGGCAGAGGAACTCAAAGATTTGGGAATTCAAATTAACGAAAACTTATGCAAACATCGATTTAATTATGCCCATGTATTTTATCTCTCAGATACGCTCGATTTCGACCCCGTTGTTTAAAAATGTGATACCAGAGCACATGTACGAGGGCAGTTCAAATATAAACGAGATTTTTCGATTTTCAGGCACAATAGTGGGGGAAGAACATTCCTGATTTTTTGTTGTTGGGTAGGTTTGTCAGGAGTAAGGGAAGCATGTCGGATTGCCTCATCAACCCTCTCGGTGTCCACTGTGACGATGTTTGAGCAAGAGGTTCCTCCGTCAATTGCGCAACGTATTGTTCTCTCCACTCCTTTCTCGCTTGTTTAGACTCTGGGGTGTAGTGGTGCACCCATGTTTCATCACAGGTGATAATGTGAGTGAGAAATTGGTCTCCTTGTTCCTGAGATCGTGCAAGAACACTGACACACACCTGAAAACGATGCAATTTCTGGTCAGCTGTGAGAAGGCGAGGAAACCACCTGGCGCAACCCTTACGGTACCCTTGCTCCCCTGTGAGTATGTGTAGATGCTCCCATAACTTATTCCGTCCAAACTTGCAATTTCAGAAGTGATACGACGTTTGTCGTCTTAAATATGCTGTCGAACACTACTAATGTTGTTCGCTACGGTCATGGCTCTCATTTTCAACACAATCACGACCCACCACGAACTGTTTATGCCATACAAACACTCTGGCTCGCGACAGTGTCTCTTCTCCGAATATGGGCAGTCAATCTCCTCAAGATTTTGGCCAGTTTTACGCCTTCTGCGACGAGAAACTTGATTACAACACGTTGCGCAATTCATGGAAGAACCTCTTGCTCAAACATCGTCACAGTGGACACCGAGAGGGTCGATGAGGCAATCCGACGTGCTTCCCTTACTCCTGACAAACCTACCCAACAACAAAAATCAGGAATGTTTTCCCCCCACTATTGTGCCTGAAAATCGAAAAGTCTCGTTTATATACTGATGGACAAAATTAGCGCACCACCTAAAATTTCGTTAAATTTTAACAATTGATATCTTCCCAATGTTTAGTCGGACTTCAAAGTTTTTTCTTCCAATTGTAGCTCTGTTATTGTCAAAATTCCTCCATCAAGCAGAAGTCCAAAAAATAAAATCTTCATGTTGTACAGGGCGTTTAAATAATGTCATGTTTTGTAGTCAAATTTTAACCTCTTCTGTGGGCAATGCCAGGTTGCTGAGGCATATAAAAACAATAAAGAGTTATAGCCTAGTGTCTCTTGAGTATTTTGTTTTTTTAAAAACCAATTTATCTTGGAATCGTCCAGAGATATTCAACATTTTATAAACTGTTGTATTTTATGTATTAGCCATGAATATCTTCGCAACCATTTGTCCGATTTGAATGTTTATTTAGTTTTATCTCTTTTATTGACGAATATCATACAACAATAAGAATTCCAAAAAAACAAATACATCATGCTGTACAGGGCGTTTGAATACTCAGGAAACATCAGGCTACATCACTGTATAGTTTTTAGAAGCCTCATTTATCTGGTATTGCCCACAGAAGGCGTTAAACTGTAATGAAAAAAACCCGATAATTCAAACGCCCTCTACAGCATGATGCATTTATTTTTTGAACACCTTTATTGGAGTACGATATTCGCCAATAAAAGAGCTACAACTAAAAAAAACATTCAAATCGGACAAATGGTTGCGAAGATATTCATGACTAATGCATAAAATACAAGAGTTGATAAAATGTTGAATATCTCTGGACGATTCCAAGATAAATTGGTTTTTAAAAAAACAAAATACTCAAGAAAACTAGGCTACAACGCTTTATTGTTTTTATATGCCTCAGCAACCTGGCATTGCCCACAGAAGACGTTTAAATTTGACTATAAAACATGATATTATTCAAACGCCCTGTACAACATGAAGATTTTATTTTTTAGACTTCTGTTTAATGGAGGAAATTCGACAATAACAGAGCTACAATCGAAAAGAAAAAACATTAAAATCCGACTAAAGATTGGGAAGATATCAATTGTTAAAAGTTAACGAAATTTTAAGTGGTGCGCTAATTTTGTCCATCAGTATATTTGAACTGCCCTTGTAGAATCTTCAACAACGTTGTTATATCAGTAGAAGTGTCTTAAAACTTCGCTACTTAACAAAATTCACTGATATGCCAATTTTGACCTAGTTCCATCTGAAAATGTAGATCTACAATAAACCCATTCCCAGAAACATAACCAACTCCAATTATCCAACAAAGTGCAAGCTATCATCCCAATGGAAATTTCCAAAGTTAGATAACGAGCCCTCAAAAAAACGCAGCGGCAATTCGGTAGGCCGATAACAGGCTCATATTCGCACTCGCACACAAACAGACAGAGTTCCGAATTTGAATTTCAAAGAGGCTACGAAATGAGCACACACATCGGGCTTTTATCGTTGCTCAGGCCGGAAGTGCGGAGTTTGTAACCCGAATACGGACGAGAACGCGTTATCAAGTCGCCTCTGACAAGGTTCCGAAAGTGGAGGGCAATTTCAATTAAAGATGGCTTTCATTGTGCAAGGAAAGGGGCTTGCAGTTGACGCAGTTTACGTTCACGCAACCGAAGAGATTTGTTTTGGGATAAACGGCGTTTTTTGTCTGGAAACAAATGAGTTTTTGTGTTTACGACACGTCAGAAGGGTTATGATAAAGATTACCGTTGACGTGAATGTCGCAACCTGCATTTTCAAGAAAGTTTCAGGCTCAATTCATCAGAAGTGAAGTATATGATGTTCAAAATTCACATACGGTCAAAAAATACTGAAATTATTCTCAATATCCCAAATCTGAGTTTTTACCACCATGTTTTCTGATGTCATTGAAAAAATCATATAATAACTAGCTGGCCCGGCTGAAGTTTCTTTGTCATTAATGTACATTATTTGTTAAAAATACTTTTTTATTATTTAGCTCCCTTCTCTTTGCTCAAATCTTCTTCCTTGATTCCTTTCATTCCTTGCCTCTTGCGGTTGTATTGCACGTAACTGTGCCTGGTTAACACGGTCCTCTGCATTTTCCTGTTGGATTTGTTCGCCTGATCTATGTGCTCTTCTATCTCGCAAAACTCTAGTATGGTTTGTTCTATAACTCAAATTTGCCCCTCTTCGTCTTGTTGGCATTTCGGCTGTATTAATAAACTTTATCTACGATTGCTTCTATACTTTGCTTTATCTACGGTTTATTATGGCCAAAGCTGTGGTTTCTGTGATCGAAAATGAATTTTTATCACTTTTCAAACCTTTCCTAAACCTCCACGAACATTTCAAGATCAAGATAAGATAAATCCGTTCAGCTGTTCTCGAGTTTTAGCGAGACTAACGAACAGCAATTTATTTTTATATACAGATTTGGAAATTCACATCTGAAACATACGATATACAATGCATCAGACAGAGACTTCTTCCGTCTACTTGCGCAGATGAATAGTCGAGATAATCACGTGCTGTAACTGAATGAATTCCGTTGACTTATTGCAATAATTCAGTTTGGTCTCTCTCTTATCGCAGCATGTTACAGCACGTGATTGTCTCGACTATTCATCTGTGCAACTGACCGGAAGAATTCTCTGCTTGATGCATTTTATATCGTATGTTTCAGATGTGAATTTCCAAACCTGTATAGCGATATTCCCAATCTAAGTTTTTACCACCATGCTTTCTGAAATCATCGAAAAAATCATACAATTATCGTTTGGCAAAACCAAATAACCTCGTCGCTTTAAATGATACCTTTAAACGCCCATGAATCAAACTAACCTTCGAGTTGAAAGAGCCCTCATATTCGAAACAACCGACCAATTTCCTTCCATTCATTAACATAAATGAATATCAATGTGCGTGTAAAAATAGACATGAAACCAAAGCTGTATCTCAATCTGATAGATATGTCCGGAATAAATAGGAGACCTACTGAAATTGTGACCTAAATAGGGCCATGCAGGTTTCAGTCAGGAATACTGATTTGGAGGAAATGATAAGAAAGTCGATTTATTGAATTCAAAGTCGTCATGTTGAAGTGAACGTTTTAAATGAATGTACTGATGATATACAGTGGAAAATTTCGTACAAGACATTGCACCTTGAATCCAAATTCCAGGTTGAAAACACCCTCTCAAACTAAGCAAATTCTCTATATAACGAAATATTCAAAGAACATCACTTTTTGAATGGGTATTGGTAAGAAGGAATAAGGGTGGGTATTTCACGAAATTTTTCCGGACGTACTTAATAAATCTCGACCTCAAACTAAAACATTACGGCGGGCAGAGAGATTCTTCTGAAACAGTTTTAAATACACCCCTGGCTGTTTGGTTTCAATCTAACCATTACGCTAGTGTGAAAAGTTGTGCGTAAATGTCTAAAAGGTAGTGCTTAAGTTTGAATGATAAACTCAAATTTATCAGTGAAGTCGACCGCGACATTGCCGACTAAAGGAACACATTTTCTGTATAAGGAAATTTCTTTATAACGAATTTTTTTGCGGATTTAGCGCTTTCGTTATAGGGATGTTCCACTGTATTTTGTATTCATGGTTTGATGAGTTATGTTTTCTCGTACGTCATCATGGACTAGTATAAAATTTGCACTTTCAAGATTTAATTGAACATAAATTATGTACTTGAAATTGATGAAAAAAACAAGGGAGAAAATTCTGCAAAATTTAATCCTTAATATTTTCGAATAGTCATCTCAAAAACGAACTGAAATGACATTAACAACAAAAAAAATCTTCCAGAACAATAAATTATAAGCTTTACCAAGCGAAGAGTAGAAGTGGGGCCCACAACTATTCTACAGAAGTCAAGCTTCAATTTGAGACAAACATTGTTGGTTTACACTGCATATGAATTAATAGTATAAGCAACTATCAGAACGTAACAAGCTTCGAAGAAAATTCAAAGATATCCACGAGTTTCTCCACCTTCCCCATAAACGATCTCACATCTCTCACACCTAACGAACACCCCCTCACTCAAGGTCTCACAATTATCGCTCTATAGGCGTAATTAACTCACACCAACATCAAGAAAACGTCAATTACCCAACTAACCATGGACTCGAGCCGCGAAAAAACGTAACCACAGCGAGTGGGGCCTCTCTTTCCCCTAAAGACGAGTCTCTTCGCCATGCGTTCTTCCAGCAGTCACTCAACGGACCGTCTCAAATGCAAAACGGGCTCTAAAAAGATGGCCGAGAACGAGAGGATCAGGATGAGGAGAGGCTCCAGCCTTTCCGAGCTCGACAAGCTTGCAGATAACGCTTTGCCGGACCTGGTGAGGTCCACCACGGCTCAGCACCAGCTGTCACTGAGTCCGGCCTCGCTGCCCCACAGCCCGTACCTGTCCAGGTCGTGGATGAGCAGCAACACCACCTCAATTAGGGGCAGCATAGGAGACCTGATGAACCAGAAGAAGTTCGGGAGCAGCCAATGGAGCGTAAGGAGCGAGACTTTGATAGCGAAGACCGTGCCCCTTTCTACAGTGACTCCAAGACATTCGCCTCCAGCTATTTCGCGTGGTGTTTCGTACGACGCTTTGGAAGATTTTGATGCTCTCGGACCTTTGACGGCAGCGCAGAGGACGCAGAAGCTGTCCAGGTTGATCAAGCAACAGAGGTCGGCTATACATAGAACGGTAGGTCTTTCTTTGATACTGTTAAATATGCTTCGATGGTTTTATCTTAGGTGCGACTGATTTTATCGGGAATATAGTTCTTGTTAGACGCTTCTTGAGACGTATATGTTTGTTTTACGTGATGAAGAAGACCACGAGGGATGTAAGCTTATGTTTTAGGACATAACCTGAAATTTTTTAGCACTGTACTTAGAGTAACAGCGTGTGGTAGTGTCAGTTATGAATGTTTTAACCTGGTCCCATAAAAGAAGCTGATGACCTTTTCGGCAGAGATCGTCAGCCTTCTTGTTCTCCTAGATTCCTGAGGAAAACTTTCTTTCTACAATACTCTTCATGTTGGATTCAAAATCTTCTTAATAGTATATCAGAAGCAATTTATAATGTGAAGGGTTTTCCAATAAGAGGTGTTAGTTTGAATAGTCCGCTATTTCGGTTGATGCCACGTTTGAAACTGTCATTCGTTGGCATTTTACAAGTAGAAACAACGCCATTAAAAGAAATGGAACGATAGACGCTTCAAGAACGCATTGAAATCATTAAAATTCACTATAAAAATGGTGAAAATTGGGCAGAGACGGTACGTAAAACTCGAAAATTTTTGAGGAGTCGAGAACGAGAGGATCAGGATGAGAAGAGGCTCCAGCCTTCTTTCCGAGCTCGACAAGCTTGCAGACAGCGCCTTGCCGGACCTGGTGAGGTCCACCACGGCTCAGCACCAGCTGTCTTTGAGTCCGGCCTCGCTGCCCCACAGCCCGTACCTGTCCAGGTCGTGGATGAGCAGTAACACCACTTCCATTAGGGGCAGCATAGGGGACCTGATGAACCAGAAGAAGTTCGGTAGTAGCCAGTGGAGTGTGAGGAGCGAAACTTTGATAGCGAAGACCGTGCCCCTTTCCACGGTGACTCCAAGACATTCGCCTCCAGCTATTTCGCGTGGTGTTTCCTACGACGCTTTGGAGGATTTTGATGGTCTTGGACCTTTGACGGCAGCGCAGAGGACGCAGAAGCTGTCCAGGTTGATCAAGCAACAGAGATCGGCTATACATAGAACGGTAGGTTGTCTTTGACACTGTTAAATATGCTTCGATGGTTTTATCTTAGGTGCGATTGATTTTATCGGGAGTATAGTTGTTAGACGCTTCTTAAGACGTACATGTTCGTTTTGAGTGATGAAGAAGACCACGAGGGATGTTAGTTTATGTTTTCGCGCATAACCTTCAATTTTTGTGCACTGTTTCCTAGAATAAAAGCGTGCGGTAGTGTCAGTTGTGAGTAATTTAGCCTATGCTTCAGAAGGTTCTGGTTCCACAAAAGAGGCTGATGCCTTTTTCGGCATTCATCTTCTTCTAGATTCCTGAAGGAAAACTTCTTTCTACAATACTCTTCATGAGTGATTCAAAATCTTTCAATAGTACATCAGAAGCAATTTATAATGTAGTTACAGATGGGACTGCTTGCATAATACCAATGTGAAGTCGAATTTTCCACGATATCAGTCGTGCAAATTCCAACCTTCATCAAGATCAACACACACCGGAATTAACATGAAATATTAATCAATTTCCTGCTAAACTGGGTCAAGATCAAAGCCTATAATCGCACACAGATCACACAAATCCAAACATATCGTCCCCGATATCGACTGGGAATTCCCGAAACTGCTAATGGCGAACGTTGGGTTTGTTGACACAGAGGACACGAAAAACGTATTGCTAAACGTTGTCGGGGCTTTATCTTATCAGATTCCATTTGCGATTTAGTTCGTGATTGTTGCGATACCCTACGAGACGCAATTAGAGCGGAGATTGATCGAGTTTCACCTGTTTATCGGACTGATTGACTGGATTAACCGATTGTTGGGTTGGGGATGCATGTGCAATCTTGTTGAGGTCGACTAAAATGGTTCGTAAAGGACTCGATTTGGTGATAGAGATCGATCGTGTTTGTCGCCTTGTTGTAGGTGAAAAAACTCTGGCATAAAGTCTAAAGTTTTCTTTTGAGACTCATTTTTTGAAAATGATCTCAGACGAAAGGTTAGACTCCCTGATGACGAATTCTTGGTCAATTTCAATTCTGCCCGTCCGTTAGCACAATAACTATCGAAGGAAATTTTTTCTGTGAATAAATATTGATATACTGAATCTTCATGCAAAATTTTGTGGTCATAGTGTTAACAGTACCTTAGAAAATTCAATTGGAATATTGAAAGAAGAATCTTGATATTTCCATAACAGAATATGTCGATTTGTTGTAGGTGGAAAAACTCTGGCATAAAGTTAATTTTTTTTTTCATTAACACAAAAATAACAAGACCAAAGAATATTGTACAGTATATTATTTGTGCTTAAAAGAACCCCTAGCGGGAAAGTTTTGGGGTAGTTTTGATATCTTTTATTTATTATGTATTTTGGGGTGCTGAGTCCGAATCTGAGGTTTGCAAACAAAATTTCGTGACTGAACATAGAAAAAAATACAAAAAAAGATGAAAAATCTCATTCTTGGTCAGTTTTTTGCTCATTACTCGGAAACTATCAACTTTTCGTGAAAAACCTTTCTATCAAAAATTAAAGTACATAAAATTTCCTACAAATTTTACTACCACAGCTTGTTCTGCGACAACCCGGTCTGGCTCAAATTATAGTTTACAATGAGGTATTTTTTTCGACTCAATAAATGAAAAAAAATTAAATTCTATGGTTCCGTTGAATCGATCCTCTTGAAAATTTGCATGAACATTCAGTAATCAGTCTCGATTCACAAAATTTCACTCGAATCGGATATCTTGTTATGGAAATATAAAGATTCTTCTTTTCAATATTCTAATCGAAATTTCTACGGTTCTGTTCATACTATGATGTGTCCATTTGCTCATACAAAATTTTTAACACCCGGCTGTATCGCCCCAGATAGCTCAGAACATCCTCATAAGCGAGGCCACCGAAAACGAACATTTTGTCCCGTAACTTACGACATCTAAGCCTGTTCCCGAAGGCACCAGAACGAACGGGGAAATTTGTATCGTATTTTCCGGGAAAGAACGGGAATTGAATCGGTTTTTTTGTCGTGCTAAACGAGGCTCTTTGTTAATATTTTCGTATTATAGAGATAAACGACGGTGCCGCTTTCTGGCTTCCGGTCGCCTCCTTTGTGGTTTCGATAAAAATAATTGGTTCGGGAATTTAGGAGTCACCAGGAGGTCCTGGAGAATTGATGCATTTCACGACGAGTGCTTTATCAGTGAGGTTTTATATACTATTCATTTAATTATCAAATGATTTGAGTTGTTTATTTTCCGAATTTTGTTAGAGATCACAGATGAAAAACACGAGGTCATAAGATATTTTGTCTGTCTAGACCTCTCCAAACCAATATTCGTCGACTTTCACTTTGTAAAACCAAATCGTGACTCGTCCGAAAAACTCGCGTTGCGCCATTATGATGAAAACCAGTATTTTTTGAGTTGTATTGTTTCGTGAAAAATTTTATTTTCCGAATTTTGTTAGAGATAACATAAAATATTTCGTCTGCCTAGACCTCTCCAAACTCATATCGTTGGCTTTCACTTTGTAAAACCATATCGTGACCCGTCCGAAAAATTCACGTTGCGAATTTCCGTGCAGGACAGACACATTTGAAAAAACGTCCTGTACGTAACGCGATCCTCATCCAGGAAAGTTTGCTCGGGAATCAACCCGTTGCCTCTTCATAATTCCTGGCACTTCCACCCCGTTCCCGAAATTTATTCGTGTATGAATATTTCCGAAATCTATTATCGACGGCAGGCTGAACACGCATCCATTCAGGATGTCACCGATTCGAGACCTGTGTCGTTTTGGGGCCCGAATAATTAGGCCATGAACCCTGATCCTGCAGGATGCAGAGCCAGAGACGTAACGCAGGTGCTGCCTGCTGAAGGTAAGGGGTGATTTGAGCTATTACACTATGCAAATTAATAGGGATGTTCACCTTTGAAAAGATATTTTATGAAACACTAGCGACCCGCCCCGGCTTCGCACGGTACGACATCATATTAGAAACCTCAAAAATAACAGTACTTCTCAACAATTTGATGGATGTTATATACATACAAACCTTCCTCTTGAATTCACTCTATCTATTAAACGAAAACGCATCAAAATCCGTTGCGTAGTTTCAAAGATTTAAGCATACAAAGGGACATAGGGACAGAGAAAGCGACTTTGTTTTACTATATGTAGTGATAGTGATAAAATATGGCCATTCCAAATTTTTGTTCCTCAATATCTTAGACAAAAACTGAGCCCATTGAAATGAAATGTTGAGACCAAATGCAAGATGCTCGTAATAAGCCTTATGCAAAATTGTGTAACCATAGTGTGAACAGAACCATAGAAAATCTAATTAGAATATTGAAAAGAAGAATCTTTATATTTCCATAACGAGATATCCGATTCGAGTGAAATTCATTTTGTGAATGAAGATTGATATACTGAATGTTTATGCAAAATTTCAAGGTATCGTTATAATAGAAATATAGAATTCAATTTTTTTGTAACTATCAATTTTAGAAATATTTAATTTTTTTAATAATTTCCAGAATATGGAAATAGGCTGAGATTTTGCATTCATATATTTAGCTACTGTTCGGGGCTTTTCTTGAATATTTTCACAACGTCCCACACGAAAAATATGCAGGAAAGAATTTTTGTCACGAATTGAACGAAGAATTCAAAAATAATTGTTCATTTAAAAAATCTCACCGGCTTACCACTTTTCACTGAGTTTTTACGTAAGTCCTTGATGCCCTGTATCTTGAAAACGAAACATTTCCTAGCCTCCTTTCATGAAAACAGTTTTTCATAATATTTGAGGAGTTGCCCCCTCAAATCTTTCGCATCAATTCACAAACATCCTGTATATTAATATTTCCAAGGCGATATCAATGAGACCATCAATGTGACCATCAATGTCAGCAAAGAATGAAAGTGGTGTCCCAAGATGACAAAATTAAATCGTCGAAAAAATTATCAATTTTTCTCTCCCGAAAAAAAACTCCCATTTTCCGCCCGATCAACCTCAATATACCAATTTTTCTCCCTTTTCCACAGCCAATCGTCGATATCTCAATTTATATTCATTGTTTCAACATCGTAAGAATCCCGACAATCGAGTTTTCCCTCTCGAAAATATAATTTTCCCGGGGAAATTCGTCTTGATCATTTTCAATATTCATAGCTGCGAGCTTTTATTCCTCTGGAAGGCTTGCTCATCAAAGAATCATCACAGGGTAATTTATTTTTGGTTACGTGCCCTTACAGAGAATGGTTAAATTGGGGTCGGTAGGGAATTTCTGAGTTGGAGGTTGTCAGTCTTGGGAGTATCGATTTTTCCGGACGGAGGTTGGACTGTTGACCGACAGATGGCGCAGGGTGTGGCGTTTGAACAGTTGGAATTGGAGTTTTGTATTCTGGATTTATTCGGTATCGAAGTGAGATGGCATTGGAACAATTAAAAAAGCAGTAAACTGATTTTATCTAATTTTCTACACTTCCAAAGCGTTGTGGTGTTGAAGGAAATGGAAAACCCCTAAATTATTGTCGAAATTCATTGAAAATTATCATAAAAATCATTTACTGATATGCGTATTCAAAAATATTGTTTTTTTCTGAATCACTGAATTGACAGATATGGTAAATAAATTTTGACAGAGGAGATCCAAGTACCAATACCTATTAACGAAATACAGGGTGTTCCTAAATTGAACGTACAAACGAAAAGGGGAGATTCCTTAAGTGAGTTTAAGAAAAAAGTCCCATGAATATGGGGTCGCAAACGTTTCGTTTTTGAGATACAGGGTGTTGAAGTTTTTAATCAAAAACATGTGTTAATTATACGAGTTATCGAATCTTCATGAATCATCGCTACAGATCAGGAAAATTTCCATAAAAACTGACACTGATTCATTCACCACAGCTTACAAAGTGGCCTTCCCATCATAACTTGGATTTTCACGAGGATTTCGAGAGAATCGTTCAAATTTTTTTTCTCGAAATCGTTGGTAGATACGACAAAAACAAGAGACCGAAAGTTTAGTATAAGAACAAAGCCTTTTTACATTTTTTCAAAATTAACAGTTGCTCACCAAGAAAAAGTCTGCAGAAGAACAGGTGGCAGTGTTCCAGAAAAAATATCACCCTGTAGATCTTCTATCGAAATTGCCTTGCACGTGGTGAGAACTCTCAAATGTAATATCTATGCCAAATTTCAGTTGAATATCTTGTGAAGTGTAAATACTATGAGAAAATAACTTGACAATATTCAAACTTCAACACTCTGTATCTCAAAAACGAAACGTTTGCGACCCCATGTTTATGGGACTTTTTTTTCTTAAACACCCTGTATAGAATGCTTTAGAACGAATAATATAGGCTTAATTTGCATTTATAGTCTGTTCAAGAAAGTTTGAGCCGTCGGTTGGCCATGGAAACTTTGCATATTCCACTGTGCATATTAAAATTTTAGGTTATGTTATTTATTTTCTTGTCAGATTGACACGCAATGTTGTCAATATTGCATAGAGTTCTCTGATAACTCGCAAGCTCGTCGGACGAGGCTGGGTACATTCGGCAACGTTGACTTTATTTTACGTTACGACAGCAAATACTGCCAACTTCAGATAAATAAACAAACGCCTACTATGCGCTAAAACTGTCGTGAACGGATTATATTTTGAATCTACTTAGTTCTGATGAAGTTAGTGCGAAATTTGTGGATTCACACCCTGCAAATTCAACCAAATCCAAAAAACTTTCAATTCCCATCTAATTCAGATTATTTCAATCAAAATATACGATTTATTATAATCCTCCGTTACTGCGGGAATAATTGAAGCGGTAATGCAAACAATTGCATACAGGACAATTCACCGCCAAGTTGTCTCCTTGAAGCAATAACCACGACCTCTATGCTTAGGCCGTGCACTGCATGTTCACATCTGATGTATGAATTATTTATTGGATCTGATAAATTCAGGAACTCTAGTGAATCGGCGAGGATTTGTCACACTATGTTGAAATTTGTGCATCGGCATCGTTATTGCAATAAGTGGATATAATATCCGATCATTTGAATTGTTTTTTATATTATTTAGATTGATTGAAACGTTGCTGGAATATGATTATGGATTTACATAAATCGTAAAGTTATATGTTGGATTCCCCCTGTATTATTATAATATATATATTTTGCTGACTCCTGTGTTACGATACCAGGAACTATCCCATAGTAGGGGAACACAAGTTTACTTGTTATGTTAATTAGATTAGATAAGACATTATTATACTGAATGTCGTGACTTTAACATTGTCCACTTTGGTTAATAATCAATAAAACTTTTTAAAAATCAAAGTTAATTATTTACAAACATAAGTGGCGCAGTCGGTAGGATACCCAAAACATTTTTTTTGACCAAAATCGCAGAGAAAATTGTTTTCGTATCAACGATTAGTTGGGTATTCCGAAATTTTCAACGAACCTTGGCCCCAAAATTGACCAAGTTCAACCCAGTGGTGCAACAAAACCAGCGAGCGGAAGTCAACATCGCGGAAGCTCATAGTTAGGACAACCACACAAAGTCATCAGCTTTCAGGTGGAGAAATTATAGTTTGGTACGGAGTTTCTAGAACGAAACTGCCTGCTATAATCGCTGTATCCCCTGAAACGGAAGAAAAGAAGAAAGAAGAAATCTTTATGAAGCCAGTAGCGTAAGTTTCACATCCTTTTTTCCCAAAAATCCCATCACCTTATTTTCATTCATAGATATATATATATATATAATTTTTTTTTTGTGAAAACTTGATTATTTTTGTGAATCGATTATACTTCGGTACAAATATATAATAAAATATTCATATGAACGATAATATTAGAGATCGTAGTCCTTTAAGAAGAGAAAACAGACAAGCAATAAGAATGGCAGTTCCACAAGTTCAAAAACATCATATTGATTGCGTACCAGAATACGACGGCAACCCTTCAACTCTAGCTATTTTTATTCAGTCGAGTGAATATCTGATCAATAATTTTTCTGATCCGAATAATGCAGCGAATCCACAAAATGAATTTCTTTTGCGAGCTGTAATAGGAAAGCTAACAGGCAGAGCCCTAAATTTAGTAGGTAGTAGAGGTAATCTCAGAAACTGGTTATCGATTAAAAATTTACTACTTCAGTTCTTCTCAGATCAGCGAGACGAAAACTGTTTAGTGGGAGACTTGATGCATCTAAAACAAGGAAAATTCGAAAACCCTGTAAATTTCGGCTATAGATGTCAGGATCTCCTGAGTTTATTACTGAATAAAATTCAATTAACGGAAGTCGATCCGAATATCAGAGATTTAAAAAAGAATTTATATGAAAATCAAGCACGTAATGCGTTCCTTAGAGGTCTTCACTCAAATTTACCTATTAGATTAAGAAATCCACAAAATTTAGAACAAGCTATCTCGTTCACGATAGAGGAACAAAATTTCATGTATGCCAGACGAAATTTAACACTCCAACATTCTATCAAGCCTCCGAGTCCTCATTATAAAACTTCTCCCCCTTGGAGACAAAATGTACAGCGTCCATTATATCAAAACTTGAGCCCTGTTAATCAAATACCGTTCACACAAACTCGTCAAAATTTAATTCAGCCAAATCACAATAGTCCAAGAAGTGCGCAAATTAGAAATCCCTCACAAATACGGCCACAACCGGTACCTATGGACACGTCCTCAGCTAATACAAGACGAACAGAACGACCCCAAAGTAGAATGAATCAATCTAATAGAATACCAAATCAAAGAAATTTCATCTCCGAAGAACTCTTCCAGCAAGAAATTCAGGAAGAAACAGAAGAATATAATAGCGATGATTATAATTACGATGACTATTATACAGCAGATCATAGTCAAACTGATCAATATGAATTCACTGAATACGAAAATGATCAATACTCCGATTTAGCGAATGAAAATTTTCAGTTCCCACAAATTCACCAGCAACAAACGTAATAAATATTTCAAATATAAATACTCCTTCCTTACCATTCATAAAAATTCCAGGAGTTGGTTTTAAATTTATGATTGATACTGGAAGTTCAAGAACTCTAATCAGTCCTCGGATAGTGGATAAATACTATCAGAAATATATTAAATATGCTCCATTCAAAATAAAAACAGCTCATAATACCACAGTTCATGAATATGTTGCAAATATACCACTTCCAAAAATTTTCAAAACTAGAGAATATTTTAACTTTCACATTTTCGAGTTCAACGATGAATATGACGGATTAATAGGGATGGATTTATTGACTCATTTAGGCGCAAATATCGATTTAAAGAAAAACGTACTTTATACAAAGAACGGACCTATTCCTTTATATTTCAAGAAAAAATCTTACTCATACGTCTTACCACCTAGGTCTCAAAAAGTAATAAAAGTACCCATAAATTCGAATGAAGTTAATCAAGGTATTGTGGAATACATCAAACTAAGAGAAGGTATCGAAATTCCACAATGTCTAGTCAAAATAGAAAATGATGAAGCATACCTAACAGTAACAAATAGCAATGAAGGAGAAGAACATATTATAATAAATCCTATACAAATTGTCGAAATTAATGAGTCCAATATAACCCCGATATCGATTCCATCAGATGACATCGAAACCGATAACCTTTTGAAAGAAAATATGAAAAATCTCAGGTTAGAACATCTAAATAAAGAAGAAAAAGACGCTATCCGAAAAATCTGTTTCGAATACAGAGACATTTTTCACTGTAAAAAGTTACCTTTGAGTTTCACTAATGTAGTTAAACATGAAATCAGAACTGTAGATGAAACTCCAATTTTCCAAAAGGCTTATAGAATGCCAGAAACGCAAAAGAGAGAGGTCGAAAATCAGGTCAAAGAACTTTTGAAGAACGGCATAATTCAACCCTCTACTAGTCCGTGGAGCAGTCCAGTCGTCGTTGTTCCAAAGAAAGTCGATGCATCTGGACAACAAAAATATCGTTTATGTGTTGATTATAGATTACTTAACAAAAAAAGCATTGATGATCAATACCCTCTCCCGAACATCAGTGATGTATTAGACAAACTCGGAAAATGTAAATATTTTTCTACACTTGACTTAGCATCAGGATACCATCAAATCGAAATGCACCCTAGAGATATTCCCAAAACAGCTTTTTCTACGGAACGAGGTCATTATGAATATAAAAGACTTCCTTTTGGACTAAAAAATGCACCACGAACATTTCAAAGAGTAATGGATAATATTCTTAGAGGTATAATGAATGAATGTTGCTTAGTTTATTTAGATGATATAATAATATTTTCAACATCACTCCAAGAACACATAGAAAAACTGCGTAAAGTTTTTGATCGTATTAGAGAAGCAAATTTGAAGATTCAAATGGATAAATCTGAATTCTTAAAAAAGAAGTTCAATTCTTAGGTCACATCATAACACCAGAAGGTCTTAAACCTAACCCTCTAAAAATTGATGCAATTTTACGATACCCAGTTCCCAAAACACCAACTGAGTTGAAAGGATTTCTCGGACTCACAGGATATTATCGCAAGTTTATAAGGGACTATGCCAAAATTACAAAATCATTAACCGTTTGTTTGAAAAAAGGAAGAAAAATAGTTCATTCGGAAGAATTCATGAAATCGTTCAACAAATGTAAGAAATACTCACTAATCCTCCAGTTTTACAATACCCGGATTTTAGTAAAAATTTTATAGTCACTACGGATGCATCAAATGTAGCCATCGGCGCTATCTTATCACAGGGACCCATTGGTTCAGACAGACCAATATGTTACGCATCAAGAACTCTTAATCAATCGGAAGAACGCTACAGCACTATTGAAAAAGAACTTCTAGCAGTAGTCTGGGCAGTTAAATACTTTAGACCCTACATATATGGTAGAAAATTCATAATATGTACCGATCACCGGCCTTTAATTTGGCTTGATAAACTTAAGGAACCAAATTCAAAATTACATAGATGGAAAATACGATTAGAAGAATATGACTACGAACTTGCCTACAAAAAAGGGTCAATAAACAGAAATGCCGACGCACTATCAAGAATTCAATTGAACCCTATTGACACAGAATCTCTAATAAATAACGTGGACGAAAACGAAATCGATAAATTATTAGAAGACGCATCGTCAATCGAAATGTCTGATTCAGAATTAGATGCAATACTAGAAAAACTGGATACCACAGAACAAGGTAATGATAAACAGTCAGAAAGGAGTCAAGACACCATACATTCTTCAAATACGGAGACAGAAAACTCATCACCGATAAAAATATCGAACGATATAATTGACTCTAAACCTAATCAATATTTTATTCAGGAAATATATAACAACCCAAAACCTGTGAGAAAAGAATCAGTGGGAAACATAAAAAAATTCTACGTACAGATAACTAGCTCGAATAACGAATCTGAGATCACACGATTCCTGAAAGAATACACAGCAGATAAGAAAAGATATTATTTCCACTTCGAATCCGAGAATATGTTTAGAAATTTTAGCAACGTTGTTAACAAGTTGTTCAACAGAAACGGCCCAGAGATCATATATTGCACTGAAAGAAGAGAAGTAATTCAAGACGAAGAGCTTATCATTCAGGCGATAAAATTCCAACACGAAGGAAAAACAAATCACCGAGGTGTAAATGAGACATTGAGGCAACTTCAGCGGAAATATTTCTTTCCATCAATGAAAGAACGCGTTTCGAACTACATAGCGAACTGCGAAATTTGTAAAAAAAATAAATACGAAAGAAATCCCCCTAGAATCGAGATGATGCTAACAGACACCCCTTATAGACCTTTTGAAAAAATACATTTAGACATTTATACACTGGAAAATACAAAATTTTTAACAATAATTGACGCATTCACGAAGTTAGGCCAAGCGATAGAACTAAAATCCAAAAACTCGGTAGACATATTCCATGCGTTAATAAATTATTTTTCTTTTTACGGAACACCTTTACTCATTAGTTCGGACCAAGGAATGGAATTTTTCGGACATGTTGTAAAAGAACTATTAGAAACACATAAAATAAATATTCATTTCACAACAGCACATCACCCCGATTCGGATGGAATAATTGAGAGATTCCACTCAACAATAGCAGAACATTGTAGAATTTTGAGATCACAATCCAAAGATTCTATAGGAATCATTATGAAATATGCCATCATAGGTTACAACAATTCTATTCATTCTGCAACAAAGCTTACCCCACTTGAACTAACTTTCGGTCATACGAAATTGAAAGATCCTCTAGACATTCTCTACGATAAACAAATGTACAGTGACTATTTACAAAAACATAAGGAGAAACTGGCACTAGTATATGATAAAGTAAATGAAAATTTAATTTCCCATAAAAACAAAATTGTCCAAAAAATTAACGAGAATACAAAAAATCCTTTCAAAATTGGCCAAACAGTTTACGAAAAAAGCTATAAATACGCACGTAACAAGAGCGGACCTAAATTTAGCGGACCATTCATTATAACCAAAATTTTACCAGGCAATAAAGCCCTCATTCAAAAATTAGAGGGAAATAAATCAAAACAAAATGTAGGCCGGACAGTTCATTTGAAAAATCTAAGACAACCTATTATTGCAGGATCATCACCCTCGCAACAATCTGCGGGACCCTCGTCCTAGAATGTACAGAAGTGAAGATATTGAAAATCACGGATAACCCCGGCTTGTTACCCATGAAAAAAGGTTTATCTCAAAATGTTGTGAATCATTGGACACTCATACAAATCATCGATTTATCCAACATAACGTCGGAATTTCATAAATTAATATCTAGTTATCAAAAGATGAATATTTCTTTTCATAATTCAAAACACGGTAAAAATTATTTACAGGAAATTTCCAATCACAAATATATTTTAGATTATAAAATCGACGAAACTCATAAAAAGCTCAGGCAATTAATACCAAACTCCAATAAGAGAGAAAAAAGAGGGCTGATCAATGGATTAGGTTCCATTTGGAAATCAATAACGGGAAATTTAGACCAAAGTGATGCTGATAAATATGACGAAGCCATAAATAATTTAAAAACTCGCAGCAGAAATTGATTGAGGTGGCAGATTCACAGATCAGTTTAACAGAAAATTCCATAAACATTTTTAATAATTCTATGAGCAAGTTGCAGCATAATCAAATACTTTTGGAAAACAAAATCAACCAAATTAATTTCTGGATGAATACATCGACTATAGAGTCGTGGGACGACTCCGATTTCATTATTCTCAACTCAGTAGTTACACATATTACGTTAGCAATCGATATAATTAATGAAATATTGAATGACATAGAAATAGCCATTTCTTTTGCTCATCTGGAAACTCTTCACACATCTATCATTTCGCATGACGATCTAAAAAAAGAACTACTTAAGATTCAAACGAAAATAAATGAAAACAAATTACCTTTTTCAGTCGAAGACGAAAATATAATTTTATATTATGTTTGTACAAAGGTTAAGGGATTCATAAGTAATAATCAAGTCAAGTTCATTCTAGAAATTCCACTCACAGAAATAGATGATTACAACTATTATGAATTATTTCCATTACCAATCCTGAAAAATAATTTCTATCAAATTATCATTCCCCACACAAAATACCTTTCCTTAAGTGAAACAAAATACGCACTATTCAATAGACCTTGCAAAGAAATTTTTCCTGCTAATTACCTATGTGAAGAAAGTACAAAACCTATATCAGCGAGCAACCCATGCGAAGTCGAACTATTGAGTGTCACCAAGAACTACACACAATGCAACCCAAAAATAACAAGCCTGAAGGGTTCCAGTATTCATCAACTTTCAACCGATTATTGGATGGTCATTACCACGGAAGAGAAGATCGCCCGAATGAAGTGCGGAAATAATGACGAAAAAACAGTGTTGTGCGGAACATACGTAATTTTCGTTCCTGAAAAGTGTGAAATGAATGTGAACAGACAAATTCTCAAAAACTGGAAACAAAGTTCTTCTAGAGTTAAGATTATTCAACTACCGAACATTAAAATGAATGAAATGAATCATCCAATTGAAAAAATTGATCAAGTTCCTCTAGAATTAGACAATATTGAACTTGATGATATAAGGCATATTGGGCTACAAATAGAACATTCAAAGAAACAAATACTTTCAATAAAAAGCCCAATTTTCCACTATGATAATTTGAGTCTTTATACTTTAATAACATATATAGTACTAGCTATCATTATTTTATTATTTTTAGTCAATAAATGTAACATAAGAAAACCAGAAATAATTCGCACAAAAAGATGTAAAAATAATCCTTTAGAGGATATTGAGCTCAAAAATTAATGTTTTCAAAAATTAAAAACCCCAATTTTTTCTCTTAAGCGCGGAGGAGTTATATGTTGGATTCCCCCTGTATTATTATAATATATATATTTTGCTGACTCCTGTGTTACGATACCAGGAACTATCCCATAGTAGGGGAACACTAGTTTACTTGTTATGTTAATTAGATTAGATAAGACATTATTATACTGAATGTCGTGACTTTAACATTGTCCACTTTGGTTAATAATCAATAAAACTTTTTAAAAATCAAAGTTAATTATTTACAAACATAAG
>CM024242.1:99652154-99703620 GCA_013421045.1 Propylea japonica
TAACGATGTATCATCGCTCAATCGTACCCAAAACCACTAAATATAAAACAAAAACACCCAGTTAATCCCCAAAGAAACTCCCAAATCCAAACAATCATTCATTCCAGACAAAACACGACGAAACATCATACATCAACTCTTTTCTATACGTAATTCCCATCACGAAACAGAGTCACTACCCAGACCACGAACCTAAATTCCCATTCCAAAACATAACAGCTCTCAGGCGAAATACAATAACAAACTCCGACCATACATCAGCTATCCTGGGGAATCTCCAGGCTCCATAGGAACATCTGGATTCAATATAGGATTCTTAGTACACAGCACGTTTCGCTCCCATCAAGTCCCGATCATTTATTTCTTTCTGGACGTCGGTGTAGCCTTTAGGTGTTAAGCTCACGTTTGTTCAGAAGATTGCGAACTCAGTCGGTCTTCTCAGCTGCATTGGCAATTTCAGACGCCGCACTTCTCTGGATAATTCATGGTGTGTATGTTTGATGTTGTGATTTGATTTTCGTTGACGTACGTGGGCTGGAGCTGGTATTGCTGTGGAATTCGAAGTTGAGCTGACGAGGTTGTTGCAAAGGGTTTATGGTTCGTAATAGTGCTTCCAAATGGGTATTCCACATGGAAGGGACTTAGGTGTACATACTGATTAAAGATTGAAGACATTCTCGGTTGGTGTATGAGAATTATACGAAAGATCAAATCTATTTTGAGGGCTGGGGTTTCAACCTGTCTCATTTACAATTTCATTTGTGGAAGATGATCACATAGTATTGAAGGTTAATCTTTAATTTCCTGCACATAAGTTCATGAAAATTATCACTTGAAGAACAGGGTGACCAAACTATTATATCAGAAATCACTCGAAATCTCTTACTTTGTTAAAATTCACTCCAGTCTGAAAATCATATGTGATTTCTTTTTCATTTAGTGCTTCTTTTTGATTGTTCTTCTTCTTTTTTGTTCTGTTAGAACGAGAGATAAATCATATAAGGAAAAGAACAAACTGCGTTTCAATGACAAAGCCCTTCGATAGTAGCTTATCCTTCAAACAAGTTCCATATCATTATTGGGAAGATTAACATTAGTTGAACTTACAGAAAGAAGGTTAATACCTACTGTAAGTGAGCATTTATGTGAGGCAGATGTTCAGTATTGGGTGTTGAATAACTCAAAAAACCTCTGGAGACAGCATTGGACTTAGTCAGTCCAAAAATTCGTGAAGATTTCACCAACCTTTACCAGAAAGCCTCTATAGGAAAGCAGGTTAGATTTTCAGGCTCTGTAGATCAAAGCAGAAACAGCTGAACAAATGTCATGCAATGGTGCAGAGCTGGCTGGCCTGAAAACAACTCAGATGGGGAATCCAGTCCTGGACTGCATCAATTTGTGTGAAGTTTTTGTCAAGAGTAAAGTTCTTCAAATTCTATGAATCAATCTCAAATGACCTTCTTTCATTCACTTCACTCTTTAACATTCTCATATTACACGACCAGCTTCTCTTTCTTGTATTCCACCATCTCATTTAATTTCCCTCATTCAATACAGCGCGCTAAAAGTATCCCAGTAACCAATTAGCCCCTCCAGTTTTTCAAAAACCACCCTCGCTCACCCCTCGCTTTACGTCTCGCTAAATATAACAACCCTGCAGAGTACGCATAATGATATTACGCTTTCATGGCTACCCTGAAGACGTCAGAAACGTTGTAAATGTATTAAAGAAAGCTGGAGAGCCCTGAAACCAATCATAAGACCTGCGAAATTCCATGAAGTACTGCAAAATCCGGTTAATTCTAAGGGTGGGGAAGTTATGATATATTGGAAAGGGGTTTGAATATAATAAATATTTTGGGAAATTACTAGATGAGGGGCTGGGTGTGATCTTTTTTGAGGTTTTTTCTTATACAGATTTGTAAATTCACATCGAAAACATACGATATACAATGCATCAGACAGAGAATTCTTCCCTCCAGTTGCACAGATGAACCGTCGAGATAATCAAGTGCTGTAACTGATGAATTCCGTTGACTTATTGGAATAATTTAGTCTTGTCTCTCTCTTATCGAAGTATGGTAGATAGCCTGCAGTACACGTATAGAATTATTCAATTTGTCAGGCTGCCCGTAATACTCGATTCAAGTATTTACTGTTGCCTACCATACTGAATGAATTACGCTCCTCTCAACGATAAGAGAGAGACAAGACTAGAATATTGCAATAAGAAACGGAATTCAATGTGTTACAGCACGTGATTGTCTCGACTATTCATTTGTGCAACTGGACGAAGAATTCTCTGTCTGATGCATTGTATATCGTATGTTTCAGATGTGAATTTCCAAACCTGTATATACTTCTTCGATTGTAAAAAACTAATGAAACCTTGGCGTTAGAAGCTTTAGCGCGTTCTTTTTTATTTATTCTATTCATTTATGGATTCAAATTTTCTCTTCAATTCTCAAAACTAATCAGAAGATTTTGGGGTATCTTCCGTTCAGACTTCGTTATTACTGCTTCTCGAAGTAGCATTCAAACTAATCTTTCCGGAAAAACTTAATGAAGTAGGTAAAAAAACAAAGTCTCCTTAGTCTGGGTTTCTGGTCACTTAGGAATCAAAGGAAACAAAGTTTCAATTCTGCGAGAAAGAAAAGGAAAGTTAAACTCACTATGTCCATCCAGAGTCTTCGCAAAGTATCAGAAATATTGAGAAACATAAGCGTTATATTCCAATGTAATACTTGAAAACTAACCAACCGATTTGGCTCGTTAACCAACTCAAATATTGATGTTAAATGACTGTTTTCACCAATCTGCCAATCTCTTCTAATAATATTAACTCTGTTGAAACTTTATATACTTGGTGTCCTCAATGTACCAAAATTATAGAACTGTAAAACCCTGATTTTCTAACTGCAAGAGAATCTCAACCGCTTCAATTTCCGCTATCTAATAGAAATCAGTTCGAAACAGCGTTTCTGCATTTAAACCCCCTATCTAATCTAACACCGTATTCATCAGAGACGAGTATATAGAGATTAATTTGCTTCCCAAGTTAATCTAGTTGGTAGAGGCAACCCCGTCCAATCTAGCGTATGTAGCTAATCCGAAATAGTTTTCAGCGCGCCACAAATTCGTCAGAACAGTGACGTTATACAGGGTGGCCATTTGAAAACGAAACAGACGAGATTACAGACGAAATAAATTTTTTCGATAGAAATGCTCGGACAGGTCGATTTCTGTTTCGAGGGGGACAACTTAATATGTAGGTTACGGACGCATAGCGCTTCAACCCTTGCTACTACAACCCTCACCCCCAATTTTTGAATAGGGAAGATGGGGTGAGTGATACCTCATTTGAAAGGTATTTTTATACTGATTTCAGCACAGTAATTGTTTTTTCATTTTATGCATTAGTTCTCGAAATATTCTCAACTAAGTATTTGAAAATGAAGTGGTGTTTTTCATGGCACTTGTAGTGTTTTTTTTGTGAAAAATCGACATTTTGAGCTTCAAAACAACCATGTTTATCTAAATGTCGTTGTCGTTGGCGAATATTTTCGGAGATATGAATTTTTCTATGTTAAGGGGGGCGTTTTAACCCCCTGGATCCCTTTGCAAGTGGATGAAATTTTCAGGGAATAATGATATTAATATTGTTAACCTACTTGCCAAATCTTATTATGCGCCGGCGAATATTTTCGGAGATATGAATTTTTCCATGTTAAGGGGGGCGTTTTAACCCCCTGGATCCCTTTGCAAGTGAATGAAATTTTCAGGGAATAATGTTATTAATACTTTTAACCTACGTACCAAATCTTATTATGCGCCGGCGAGTATTTTCGGAGATATGAATTTTTCTATGTTAAGGGGGGCGTTTTAACCCCCTGGATCCCTTTGCAAGTGGATGAAATTTTCAGGGAATAATGATATTAATATTGTTAACCTACGTGCCAAATCTTATTATGCGCCGGCGAATATTTTCGGAGATATGAATTTTTCTAT
Source organism: Propylea japonica (assembly GCA_013421045.1). NCBI lineage: Eukaryota > Metazoa > Arthropoda > Insecta > Coleoptera > Coccinellidae > Propylea > Propylea japonica. The sequence continues at coordinate 99,656,163 of CM024242.1, forward strand.
GTTAAGGGGGGCGTTTTAACCCCCTGGATCCCTTTGCAAGTGGATGAAATTTTCAGGGAATAATGATATTAATATTGTTAACCTACTTGCCAAATCTTACACTACAAGTGCCATGAAAACACCACTTCATTTTCAAATACTTAGTTAAGAATATTTCGAGAACTAATGCATAAAATGAAAAAACAATTACTGTGCTGAAATCAGTATAAAAATACCTTTCAAATGAGGTATCACTCACCCCATCTTCCCTATTCAAAAATTGGGGGTGAGGGTTGTAGTAGCAAGGGTTGAAGCGCTATGCGTCCGTAACCTACATCTTAAGTTGTCCCCTCGAAACAGAAATCGACCTGTCCGAGCATTTCTATCGAAAAAATTTATTTCGTCTGTAATCTCGTCTGTTTCGTTTTCAAATGGCCACCCTGTATGTCATTTTGCCTTGCATGAGCGGCAGAGCTTCATCAATCATTCGCAGACGTCATTTATGAATGATAAATCGAACGGAATTGAATACGAAGTGGTAGGAATGTTTCGAACACAATAACACGTTGAATATCGGTGGTTTGTGGCGTCGTTGATTCACTCGCTAATGATTTGTTCGTGACGCCTCGACGGTAAAAGGAATTTTGATGTGGAAGACGGGCGAATGTCTGTTGTTGTCGAATATTCGACACTAAAACAGTCTTGAATGATGAAAGATTGTAGATTATTGGAGCGGTTACATTATGCCTTCTATAGGGTTTTCCAATAAGAGGTGTTATTTTGAATAACCCGCTATTTCGGTAGATGTCACGTTTGAAGCTGTCAGTTTTTGACATTTGACAATTGGAAACTAAGCCATTAATAAAAATGGAACGATACACGCTTCAAAAACGCATTGAAATTATTAAAATTCACTATACAAATGGTGAAAATTTGGCAGAGATGGTTCGTAAAACTCAAACATTTTTGGGTCGTCGTGAAGCACATTGTCGGACCGCAATGAAGAGGTATTTTTGAAAAGCCATTCTATCATCAACGTGTGACTGTTTGATGCGGTTTATGATCCGGCGGAGTCATTGGACCTTACTTTTTCGGAAATGAGGCTGGAGCAACAGTTACTGTGAATGGATTGCGCTATCGAGAGATGATTAATGATTTTTGATGGCCGAAATTGGATCGTATTGCTCTGGACAACGTTTACTTTCAACAAGACGGCGCTACGTGCTACACAGCAACGAAACCATTGATCTTTTGCGGAAAATGTTTCCGGGTCGTGTTATCTCTCGAAGAGGTGATCAAAATTGGCCACCGAGATCTTGTGATTTAACATCTTACGATTTTTCCTTTGGGGCCACGTGAACGAGAAGGTCTATGCTAATAGCCCAGTGTAGATTCAAGACCTCAAAGATAGAATTCGTGAGGCCATCGAGGACATAGGGCAGCCACTTGGCGATTTGGTTATGGAAAATTTCATCAAAAGATATGGTCCTGTAAGAGTGGTCGTGGTGGTCATTTGCCTGATGTTATTTTCAAATATTAACGGATATTGCTTCTTCTTTATAATAAAATAAACATCCGATCATTTAATTGAAAATGGCATTTTCCGCCGACCTCGAAACAAAAGGTGATTTTAATGTGTACGAAATTGAGCATTAATGACCCATTTTAATGCTCAATTTTTAGCCATTTTAATGTGCAATACTCATGGCAACCGTACACAAAGTATTCAGAGGCACTACGAGAAATGTCAAAACTCTACTGGAATATAGAAACATAGAAGTTCCATTACGTCAAATGTATGTCTTGTGCGAATTGAGAATGTATTTTAATCAAGAATTTATACACTATTCATGTTGAGATCGTCGGAAAAATCTCGTATTAAACTCGGTTATTAATCGAACGACTAATGGTCTCGAACTATTAACGCGTTCGCTCCGCTCACGCATTCAAATATCTTGACCATTAGTCGCTGTCTTTAATAACCTAGTTTATTAAATAACCATTTCTTTGAATATCAAAATGAAACCTCTTATTGGAGAATCCTTTATTTCAGAAGTATGAGTTTGATATTTGTTGAATTTTATAGACTAATATAATTCTCTACTTTCATACTCAATAGTCATTGCTTGTATATCACACGACAAAATAGACAAGCATGTCGATGTTCAACCCAGCAATACTTTTCCTCATCTGAAACTCGTCCAAGTCAGAAAATCCGTATCAAAGTTACGAGTCAGCATCGAAAGGAAATTGCGAAGAAACTCGGTACCGACGTTCGTAGATCCCTTAATTGAATTTACGACTACAGCAGGTTCGAACTCAATTTTATATGGCGTCGAGCGCGCGAATAGAAACACAGAAGCATTCGAAATGAAAACTTACCGAGAGTTGATTATGAAATATGAGACGTCTGCCACGAAGTTTTAGTCGCATAATGCGAATTTCATAGCTTACCAACAAATTTATTTCGCGAATGAAGTTTAAAGTTGTCAACTTTCCATTCAACTTTACCTAATCGAAACAAATGCGGCGGAATGATGAATTGCTTTAGTTTTGATCGTGAGGTCTCAGTTTTGGGAACTTTATACCGTGGTTTATGCATGGAACGCTTGAAACTTAGCTATGGATCGGATTTTGAGTGGCATGAGAAACAAACACCCATTGATTATTAAAGTAGGCAGGAAAAACAAGTTCATTCTACCTGGTTTCCTGGTCACTCAGGAATAAAAGGTGTTTGAAGATGATAAAACGTGTCACGAATGCCATTACTTTAGATTAAGATGTCAGAATATTATTACATTATGAAGTTTCCGCGCTCTCACGCCTCTGTTTCGAGACGTTGAAACTAACTTTGTAGAAACAAAACTAACTAGTTCAATTAAGTTTATTTCACTGCATTATGAAGTTCTGGGGTTATAACATTTTACACGAACGTTAGACGCACTGAAAACCACGTTTCTTTCAACAAGCGGAAACAGGAAAACTACAAGAATTTATTCTTAATAATTATCATACCTTACTGTGCTCGTTTAAGCTGGGTTATCCTTACCATAGTAGTTATAGTTATAGTTTAAAAAGGGGTTGCAGTCCACTGCTACCTCAGGGTCTATTGTGCCCCCTTCATGAATGAAAATAGTAGAGAACAAAAGATCTACATGGTGACAGTTCCCAAAAGGCTAACCTAGTCATAACAACCTTAGTTCAAATATTAATAATAATAAGAAAAGGTTTAACGCGTAAAATCGCCAGTGGTATCAAACAGAGCATCTGGCCATTTCGTCCTGATAGGGATTCATCAGCACAGGATCGCTCTGAATGATACAAGGCAGCAGGGTAAAGCTAGTTGATACCGCAGTAAATAATAAAACGAGGTTTTTATTAATAATAATAATAATGTATTCGTCACCTCTCTAAGTGGAGATATCAGAGGCTTCAGTACCTTCTAACCATCACAGACCAAGCAATTTCTGGCTCCCTCGTACTTTTTGACAGGAAGATAAACATACCTGGACACATCTTTCAGGCTCCTAATGCCGACACAAAAAGTCCACCTCTACGCTCTTTTCCACGTCAAAAACGATCGCATCTGCTAAAGAGACGCTACTAAGACATAAAAATTAATTTTCCGAATCTTTTCTCCGTTATTACCCTTACATTTTTCTTGCCTAACCTCGTTACGCGTCTCATTTAGCAGGATTAAATTCGTAGCGACCGGACAGTCCCGTCGCCGTCCCCGGAACACTCATAATTGGACTGAGAGGCGGCGTAATTGAAGTTGAGATCAAAGGCCACCGGTTGGTAACGCCGACGGTGTTTCAGTTATGCAGAAAGCATCCGTTGGTTTTGGTTAATCGATGAGATAACGACGTTGCGACGTGACCAGACGCTATGCAGACGATTATCGGCGAGCATAGAGTCATATTCGATGAAATGGGCCTATAACCTAACGTATTTAGTTTGTAACATAAGGCGAAATTCCGTTGTTTACATATATGGGGGATGATTACTAAGAATAACGGGTATTCAGATGTTTTCTTTCAGACTCTGGAATATTCAGGGAATTTAAAGAAAACGTATCAATGTGACTTTAAATTGAAGCATATTAGTTATAGTTATGTTTCTTTCTCTGGAGAGACACACGTGGACTCACTTATACCAGAAAGCTGCTGCAGCTGTCACGAGCTGAGCTTCATGTGATGTAGGAGAGCACAATAGACCTTGAGGTTGCAGTGAACTGTAATAATTTTTTGAACTATCAACTAGAGATTTGGAAGCCACAAGGTAGGATGCCATCAAAATATCTCAGTGGAGTTCTCTTGAAAGCTGAAATTTCGAATTAATTGAAGAAAATTACCTCATATGTACAAGAATTAGCTGTTTACGGATCCATAGTTCCACATAATCATCCACATGTTTTTAAACAGTGTTATGTCACTCTAAATATTAACATCGACCAGCAATCGAGATATTCTAACTGTATGTTGTCGAATATGAAAAATATCACGATCTTACCACTTCTCATTAAAAGTCAGCAACATAATTCAAACTCCCACTTCGACTGAAATATTTCCTTTCACAGAATTAGATGTAACTCAGATTTTACTGCCAGATGCCAAATTTGTTTCATTCGAGGAGATGAACCTGCCGAATGAGATTGCTCAAGGGGAACGCCATGAAACGAAATAACCCATAAAACTTCCGGCAGTCTATTTCAATATCATTAATATTAATCAACCTGGAGCACACTCTCGGCTAATGCACAGTCAGCACTCACGATCTTTATTGATTCTGAATGTAAAACTCTCAAAAGCGTTTCTTTTAGGACGTATTTCTCTATTCCTGAAATCACTGGAGAAACGACAGGAATTTTATGGGGAAATGTCTTGAAATAATAACTGCATAGCATCCAATTCATTTATGAATTCAACACACTGTTAGAATTTTGAATAGATGTTAAAAAATTTGAGTGTCAGGAAAGACACAAGATTGCAGTAGAAATGTTGGATTCATAAATGAATAAAATGACCCATTTTTTAGCTGCCTCACATATTATGTAATGTAAACATTTCCAGAAAAGGGAGTTGAATAACAAAATAACTCTCTGGAGGAACGCTCCCAAATCTCTAGTTAATAGTTGATTCAAAAAAGGGTTACAGTTCACTGCAACCTCAAGGTCTATTGTGCCTCCTTACAGAGCTGTTCTGACCATATCCTTCACAGCTAGCCTTCTAGTTCCAGAGATGAAATCCAATTTCTGTGAAGGCTTCTGCGAGGCAAGTTCCTCACTCTCACAAGTTTCTCGCCAAAGGCATTATCTCCTCAGACTCACAATACCGAAGCATTCCATGACTAGGTGAATGGGGGTTTCTTCCTCCTCCCCACAGAACCCACACACGTCAGTGTCCAATAATCTCATCCTCAAGAGGTGCTTCCTAAGGCGATAGTGTCCTGTAAGAAAGCCAGTGAGGAGATGTAATTGTTTCTGACCAAGATCCAGATATCTTTTGGATCCCGCTGTCTCAAAGTTCCGAAGGAACTCAAGAGATGGGAGATTTTGCCAGAGTTTTTCCCTCTCGGCTTTCTCCTTCTCAAGAAACTCTTTTTATAGGTACATTCACCCATACCACAGAAGGACTCTGGGCCAATGAGTGATATTCGTGCTCCCTCTTTGGCAAGTGTATTGGCCTCTTCGTTTCCTTTGATTCTCAGGAACCCAAGTTAAAAAGACCCTATTTTTCTTACCTACCCCATTGAGTTTGTTTCGGCACTCCCAGATCATCTTTGAGTCGATGACGTAGGAGCTCAGTGCTTTAATAGCAGCTTGACTATCGGATTGTATGGCTATATCGCACTTCTGATGGTTTCTTTCCAGATTTATGACTAGACGTCTTTCAAAAGCTCATTGCATCACTCGTAGAAGGTATAAATGTTAACAAGCGGCCAATTTTCAAACTCCTTCATATTCAAAAATTTCCTCAATATTGTTAAATTCTGTTCCCACCTATTTCCACTTAAAATTCAAGACAACTCCCATATTATTATCGCACAGATTATTCCTAACGCTCAATCTAGCACAGTCACAACAAAACCATCCGCAGAAACTGACATCCATTCGTCTAGCAGCCAGACAAACACCAGCAAAATTTGCAGAAACGACTGTTCATACCTCAGTCGGTAAATTAAGCACCCTTTATCTGTTGAAATACGCTGCCGAAAACGATAATAAAACAACCCTCCGCAGATCCAACACCCCCAAGCTACGCGATTCAAGCGCGGCACACGAGCCGTTTTTTACCAAAGCGAACGCGCGCCGACCCTCGCCCACTTGAAACCAGAGCACTATAAACACAACTTTCCTATCTCGACGTAGAGCTCTACCCGAGGGAAGTAATGAACCATCAATTAGCCTCAGAACGGAACTACTGCCTTTTTGCCAGCTCTCTGGATATCTTCGATAAATAAATAAACACGTGAGACTTCGCTTTCCTTTCTACCCTGCCCGTTTCCTGACCGTTCCGCCATGTTTCTTTTGTACCGGTGCCAATTCGCCGCCGGAATTCCGATGTTGGAGGCCCCGCGTTGGGAGCCGTCAAAGGACCCAATCCTCAGATCGAAAGTTTAAGGAAAGGTCTGGGCAGTTGCTTTTGAGAGCTCGGACATTGGTGTAGATATTACCTCAAAATTTTGTATAAGACTTGTGATTCATGATGAGTATATGAATGCAAAATCTCAGCACAATCGGAGTTATATTCAGGAAAATATTAAAAAAATATGTAAAAAATCAGTAATAAGAAAAAATTAAAGACTATGGTTCTGATGATAAGATCCTCTTGAAACTTTGCATAATAAAGGTTCTTCTTTTCAATATTCCAAATGAATTTTCTATCTTATATTACAAGATTTTTCCGACGATCTCAATATTGAATTGTGTATGAATTATTGTTCGAAATACATTCTCATTTTGTACAAGACATATAGTGCGTTCACGAAAGTTTGAGCGCATAGTAGGCGTTTGTTTATTTATCTGAAGTTGGCAGTATTTGCTGTCATAACGTAGGTCAACGTTGCCGAATGTACTCGGCCTCGTCCATCGAGATAAAATAGACAAGAGATGCTATTACATACAATTGAGTAAGGAAAAATAGTACCACTGGGCGGGGACCAATATGGCAGAAAGTTCAGGGTTGAATTAAGTTGCCAGTTTTTTCTGTTTACAAATTTCACCCAAAAAATACGACGTGTTGGGTCTTAAGCAATCCTGTTCAAATAAGGTCACTTGAATATCAAATAAACAATTTTTCTTCAGCCGATAATATACTCATATAAAAAGATATCAGATTACCAAGACAGACTAGCAAAAGTTTCGAATGCGGATCTGTTCAGTACTCATCCCTACCTGTGATATGTTATTCGTCTAATTCTCTTCTTATCTGTCTCTTCTCTGCTTGAAGTAAGCCTTACAGTGCACGATACCCTTTTATTGTATATTACTAAGCAGAAAAAATCACAATTTAACTAGAAACAGGCGCAAGAATCACAATTCCTCCAGAAAATTCAACGATTGTCAAATTTGACGTTAGGTGGTAGTAATATGGCGCATCTGATACCACGTTTATTTCAATGATGGCAAATTTATACTATCCTATCTCTATGGCCTCGTCCAACGAGCTTGCAAGTTATCAGACAGTTTTATGCAATATTGACAACATTGCCTATCAATCTGACAAGAAAATAAACAACATAACCTAAAATTTTAATATACACAGTAGAATATGCCAAATTTCCATGGCCTTCCGACTGCTCAACCTTTCGTGAACTGACTATACATCTGACATCTGATGTCTTTGTGTACGGTTGCCGTGGGCATTGCACATCAAAATAGCATTAAATTTAACATTAAAATGGGTCATTAACGTTCAATTTCGTACACACTAAAATCACCTTTTTTGAGTTCGGCGGAAAATAATAAAAATAACCAAATTTGGGTAAATGTTTAAAACAGCATCAGGGGAATATAAACATCGAGGTATTTTCCCCATTTTTGCCTCTGTCTTCATCTAACAGAGACTATCTATGTCTTTATTGATCTGAGACCAATCCCTAAAGGCTCCAAAGTCCCGATAACGATACGTGATTTTGTATCGGAGATTGAAGTCCGGTACAGAAAAAGAGCAGATGTTTTGGTCGGACTCAAAGAGAACAGAGACGAAGGTTTCCTTTGGTAGGCTTTAGCTTCTCGATGGAACTTTCTTGAGCAGGCAATAGCCAGGATCGGGATCTGATTCGATAAGAATAGGGCCCGGTTGAAAGGAAATGAAAGGGAAACTAGATTAAAGATTTCCTTTCGGTTGGGAAAGGTCGTATTTCCGATGGAAGGCAACAGATGTGTGTTTTAGGGAATTTATGGATGCTCTTTGTGCTATTTTGGGTTTAACTAGTTCCAAAAACTCTCTTTTGTAGGCACAAAACATGTTTCATTATTTTTCTCGGAAAAACCGAGCTACTTCGTGCTGCATCGAGAACAATCTAGGCCAGCTATCTCTTTTGCATATCAAAAATGTTGAAAAAGCTTCCATGTTCAACCTTGAAAAACTCATTCGTCACCTATGATATAATCATTTTTTTATCAAGAACTTCTGAGCCTTAATTTATGGACACTTATTTGGAATTACGAAATCAATCCATTTAGAATGAAACTCTTGAAATCAACCAATAAGTTCTGAATCACCAAAAACACTTCGAAAATTACTTGTAAAAATTGTTGAATATTCATTTAATGAAACACATTGAATACCCAGGCTCTGCATTAATATATTTTATCCACTCCTATATAGTAATATGTCAATTATTAAACTAATTTCTATGTGTGATGGTAGCTATAACACAATCGTAGACATGTCTATGAACCGAAAAGCGAGTGTTATAATAACACCCGCACATAACACCCGCTAATAAAAATACCTAGGAAAAATGAAATTGCTTACAAAAAAAATGAACAAAAAGTAGGACCGATCCGGAAATCTATTTCAGCCATCAAGATAACGTTCTAGCAATTCATTCCAGATTTATTTTTGGAAAACGTATATTTTTGAAGTTTGCAAAAGTACTTTATTTGATTAGTAGACTCTGATTTGATTTCCGACCACAGAGTACAGAGGTTTGACGGTTGGACGAAATGTTGTCAACGCTTTTGACAACTGTTCAAATTTTTTTAAATGCAGATTGATTCGAATTTTACTGAAAAGGCGTGGATAAAGAAAGTATAGTATTCAATTCGCGGTAATGCTCAAAACACACTTGATGAATTACACCCACTCGCCTGACGGAGCGTGGTGCAAAATCCATCTGCGTGTGTTTTGACCTGCATTACCCGCTCATCGAATAATATACTATTATGAGTTTTCTGAAGCAGAAACTTCTTTATCAATTTTAAATTAAGTGAAGTTTGAAATTGAAGTGTTCGCTTGGGGGTCGATAATCCGAAAAAACTTCGCATAAACAAGCTCGAAAGAATTACTTATGCATGCAATTTAATGCTCCATTTCCCAAGGTATAATTTAATGTTATGGACGAACAAATTCAGGGGTAGCTCGATCGAAAGAAGCGATAATTCTCCTTACGTGAGAAAACAACCAATAGCTGAAAATAGTCGTTTAAACTTTGATTGATTATTTTGAATATAAATTATTCACCATATTTTCACTCTGTCTGAGTAGCTACATATTTCGATTTAACTTTGTTCCTGCCCTATTAGATAATCAGATCATTCGTTGAAATTGTTAACACAATTTTCAATTAACATTGGAAAATTATGGTTTTGATTTGTCATTTCGTTTCTAATCGCTTATTGGATCTGATGAAGGAGAGTTGACATATGGTCGATTAAACATGATTATGACGTAGGCGTAGTTGTCAAATTTAAATTATGAATTAAATGGAATCCGTTCAATAATAAATTTTTCCGCCGACCTCAAAATAAAAAGTGCTTTTAATGTGTACGAAATTGAGCATTAATGACCCATTTTAATGCTCAATCTTAATGGCAACCGCACACAAAATATTTAGAAGCACTACGAGAAATGTCAAAACTCTACTGGAAAATAGAAACATAAAAATTCCTTCACGTCAAATGTATGCCTTGTGCGAATTGGAATGTATTTTAATCAAGAATTTATACACTAGTCATGTTGAGATCGTCGGAAAAAATCTTGTAATAAACTCGGTTATTAATCGAGCGACTAATGGTCTCGATCTATTAACGCGTTCGCTCCGCTCACGCATTAAAATATCTTGACCATTAGTCGCTGTCTTTAATAACCTAGTTTATTAAATAACTATTTCGGCGAAATATCATCAAAATGCTTTCAAATAAAACATTATCATTTTCTCCCTTATCAATAAGGATTGTTTTTCAATCTTCAAAACTCCAAAAGAAGGATTTTTTGTCAAGCAGTCTTTACCTACCAGCCCATATTTTGGATCTGTATTGAAAAACTAATAAAGAAACTATAGAGTTTCGTTCCCTTGTCGAATATTCTCATGAAAAAATATCGATTGTTCAGTTTGCATGAACGAATTGGTTATCGCGAAGTATCATGTTGAAAGTTATTTCATTTTTCATTGGTTTATGGGAAATCGTGCCGATTCAGCATTTGCGTGTGGAGAAAATTACAATAATTACTTAAAGCATTCACGTTTCTCTAGAGTGGAATTAAGAAAAACACGATAAGAACTCTTTAGTTGTTTCAGCTGAGGGACTGAAAGAAATATTCTCTTTTATTTCATTCTCACGACATTTAAAATATATAAAATAAAGTTTTCACCTATTGTCCATTGAAAAAACTACATAACTATTCTTATTCCACTTTACATTTCTTCTTATAATCATCTTCATTCAATCTCAATGGCTGCACAATCTTCAGAAAGTCCTTCAAATCACATTCTGCACTACAGTTCTTCATGTTCAAACACTTCCAACTTCTCCTCTGTTTTATACAAAAGTTTTACAAACTGTTTAGATGTTTTCGTATCGTTCCTCAATTCGAAAATCAAAGCACTCGCATAAGGTGAAGATCTGAAGACCTCCAAACTGTTGGTGATGTCACATAAATTCGTCTGGTGACCAGAGAACATCACCATTTTCTTCGCCATAAGTTCCTGGTGTTATTCGTGGTGACTGCGAGAAAATGAGATGATATGGTGTCGAAAATTGGACCTGTTTCAAATCTCGCCAACTCTGGAGTGTAGGTTTTGACTGATAAGCAGTTCTGTCCAGTTCTTCATTGGTTCTGGATAAACTGATTTTGTCCAGTTTGGCAACGTGAGATTGTGTATATCTTCAACTTTTAAAGTGTCATACCACGTGTGGATATCTGTAAAGTTTTTTATCGGTACACCAAGATTCGAACTAAGATATTCGTATAGTTTAGAGTTCATAGCGTCTATTTCCTTGAATTGTTTCGAATTCAAAACTTTCTGGTACACTTCATGGTATCGTGGACAAGCTTTGGACGACTGCAAAAGAGAGTCCTTCTTCTTGGGTAGGGTATGGATTGGTATGGGCCTCCAGAGAAGATTTGGGTTCCAGATTTGGTCACCAACAGGTGGATATAAACCGGCTAAGTTGGCAGCTGCCGACATGAGGCAACGATCTACGTGGATGATCTGACGTAGATGTCATCTTTGTGGTATTTGGAGGGAAGGAAGTCGCCATATTGTTGTCGAAGCCATTGGCCGAGGTTGTAGTGTTGCTGGATTCCTTTCTGAAATAATATAAGGCGTTAAAATTCATCTGAAATGGTAAAAATACCTTTTTTTCGCTACTACTCAGAATTTTGCCCACTTAACTTATAACTGGAGAAGGTTAAGAGATTGAAAGTACTGATGTACAGAAATTCAGATTCAACTGAAGCAAATTCACGAAATTACAAAACAGATTCATGGATTTGAAGTCATTCAGTTCTAAACTGTAGATTATTGTTAATTTTTCAATGGTATACACAAATCTTTCCAGAAACTCACCACAAAAGGTTGAACTGAGGTTGAAACTCACATTTGTTAATTCTCCTCTACCTGCAGGCCAATTTTTGTCATCTTTATAAGGGTCCAGAGGAGCGAATCTTTTAGGTGATCGATCCCCATGTCTGTATATCTGCGAAAAAACAAATATCCAATTTCTTAAAGGATTCATTATGATGCTTTAACATACAATGATACTTTATGGGAAGCTGATTAATAAGTGCATAATTCAATAGAAGAAGCATCAAACTTCTATAATTAATTGTTCCAAATGGAATTAATTTTTTCGGAACTTCCCACTTTTTAAATGAGTTCGTATAACAAGAAGAAAGTCAAGTAGAGTCAACGTAAAGTGGATTTCTTGAAAAAACAAAGTTGAGAACTTTGAAGAGTTTGTTCGAAGTTTTCATTAGAAAAAACATTCTGTGTACAATTTTCAGTTTACAAATGCATTTCTCTCCATCCTGAAACTTTAACTCAATGAATTCCCTTCATACTCACCACTACTACCGACAGCAAATCAGTGTTATTCGTAGCAAGTACCTCTGTACAAAAAAACGCAAAATTAAAAAAATTAATCTCATTTTCGTGCGATCAAACTTCAATCACTGCTCCACTTCACTGTCACTAATTATCCTCACTATCATTTATAGTCTACTAGTGATTTAGGATGAACCACTCACATAAATTCGTGATAGCTACTGCCACTCGAAAATATTTGATATCCCGGTCAAAAACGTGAAGTGATAAGAAGACAATACAAACAATCTTGCATTTCGAAAGTATTTGACATTTTAATAAGACAGTCTTGGAAATACCAGATGATGTTTATTTAATCTTAGTATTTTCCTGTAATCTTTATTTTATTCAACTTTGACCTTCATTGACGAGTTATTGTTCTATAACGATTCAGGTTCATTGTACAACAAAATACAAGGTGGTCCAAAGAATATTCAGAGTTAAGGGATCAATTGACAAAGTAGGCAGTGTTTCGATTGAATTGTGTGACGGTGTTCTTTGGTCATTGCTTTAGCCGAGTATAGGTGTTTTTAATGCTTTGCTCTCGTTTCATTGCCCTCCAGTAGCTATAATACGTGTCTATGATGAGGAAATGCTGTCTATCCGAAAACAAAATTTTGACAAACCTTGAAAAACGCTTCATCACCTTTTAACGAAGTCAGGACACAAACTGGCATCTCAGGACTTTAGTTCTTGCAGCAATAGAATTTGTAGGGTTTGAAGCAGCGAGGTTTGTAGGGAATATGATATAAAGAAGATTATGATCATTCACGCTTTCAAATTGAAAGGTTTGGCTCGTCAGGACATACTGAATATTTCTAAAAGAATTGGTACACTTAAATTATGTGTTTTTGTTGTTTCAAGTCTTTTCAAACTCTCTAACTCGCTTTTGAATAAGAAAACAACGACTACTGCAGAATGTTCGACAATTTTGTTGGTGAAGAAATTACAGTATATTGACATGATATCAATTAGAAATAGGTGGTCAGAGTTCATAGCAATTCACTTGCCATGAGGGTAATTTTTTAGAAAAAAGGAGGATTATTTTTTTAAAATTTTTATTACTACTCTTTGTCAATGTTACATTCTTTCTTAACCTCAGTATCATTCAACCTTAACGGTTGCACAATCTTCAAGAAGTCCTTCAAATCACAGTCTGCACTACAGTTTTTCATGTTCAACACTTCTAACTTCTCCTCTGTTTTATACAGAAGTTTTACAAACTGTTTGGATGATTTCATATCGCTCCTCAATTCGAAAATCAAAGCACTCGCAAGGGTGAAGATCTGAAGACCTCCAAAGTGTTGGAAACATCACATAAGTTTGTCTGGTGTCCAGAAAACATCACCATTCTCTTTGCCAGAAGTCCTTTGGTGGTGTTTGTGCTAGCTGCTAAGAAATGCGAAGATACGGTGTCGAAGAACTGACCTGTTCCAAAACGGGCCAAGTCAGGAGTATATGTTGGTACTTGGTAGGCGAGTTCAGTCCATTTCCTCATCGGCTCAGGGTAAACTGATTGAGTCCAGCTTGGCAAAGTGAAATTATGCAAATCCTCAACTTTTAAAGTGTCGTACCACTTGTAGATGTCGATAAAACTGTTAATTTGTACTCCGAGATTCCTGCTTAGATATCCGTATAGTTTAGAGTTCATTGCGTCTATTTCCATGAATTGTTCTGTTTGCAAAACGTCTTGGTACACTTCTTCGTATCTTGGACAAGCGTTGGACGGTTGCAAAAGGTAGTCCTTCTTCTTTGGTAGGGTATGGATTGGTATGGGCCTCCAGAGAAGGTTTGGGTTCCAGATTTGATCACCAACAGGTGGATATAAGCCGGCTAAGTTGGCTGATGCGGACATCAGGCAACGATCTACGTTGGCTGATCTGACGTAGATGTCATCTTTGTGGTATGTGGAGGGAAGGAAGTCGCCATATTGTTGTCGAAGCCATTGGCCAAGGTTGTAGTGCTGTGGATTCCTATCTGAAGAAAAATAGGTTTTGAGCTCATCTGGTACATTTTTTCATCACCTTTAGGGTTCAACTCAAGAAAGAAATTGTGAATATTGTGGAATGATATTTTGGGGTTGTGTTTTGACTCACATTAGTTAATTCTCCTCTGCCTGCTGGCCAATACTTGGCATCTTTATAAGGATCCAAAGGAGCCCATTTGGTAGGATTTCTATCTCCATGTCTAAACAGCTACAAAAAAGAATAATTAAATTAGTTTCCATTCTTTTTTAATTTCACACTTCCAAAATGGGTGTAGTATCACTCAAAAAGAATTTAATCAACATATAAAATGATTTCTTGAATAAACAGAAGAAATTCGAAATAGAAAATTACGTGAATCTTATTTGAAATTCCTTCAATGCAATATTTGGTCAAAGTTGTTTTCGAAAAGTGTGATAAATTAATTAATCTACTTATCCAAATAGATATTTATTAATGTCGAACAAAACTTTATAAATTTTTCGATACTCACCACTACTACTGATATCAAATCAGAATTATTCCCAGCAAGTACTTCTGTACCAACAAATGCTAGAATAAAAACTATCAATTTCATTTCCATATCATCTAACTCCAAACACTGTTTCCACTACACTGTCGATAATTTCCCTCACTATTATTTATAGCCTAGTGGGCACTTTGAATGATCCACTTCAACTAAATTCGTGGTAAATATTTCCACTTGATATTATTTGATATCCCAGTTGAAAATGTGATGCGATTAGATAAACAATGATGCATCTAGAGTGCCATTGACATTTTAAACTGGACAGTCTTGGAAATACCAGACGATGTTTGTTTAGTCTGAATATTTCACTTAGCAATCTATACTTTGATTTAACTATTGTGAAGAGTTTTCCAAGAGGTGTTATTTTGATATTCAAAGAAAAATGCCATTTTTCAATATAAATGATCGGATGTTTATTTCATTATAAAAAAGAATCTATGCCGTTAATAATGGAAAATAAATAAATAATATAATAATATAAATAAAATCTTCTTTGAGGTCTTGAATCGACGCTAGGTTATTGGCACGTGGCCCCAAAAATAGAAGTCTCAAGATGTTGAATCACAAGATCTCGGTGGCCAATTGTGATCATCTCTTCGAAAGATAACACGGTCTGGAACCTTTTTCTCGCAAAAGATCAATGGTTTCGTTGCTTGTATGGCACCTAGCCTAGCACTGAACATTATAAGCCTAAAGACACAAATCTTCATGCAAACTCCAGTGTAATGACGTTTGTGGAATGCCTAATTCCAAAAAACGACGAGGAATGGACAAACCTAGGTTTCCTTCAACACTTTCGGTTACAGAAGCCATATTCTCGGCTCTTCTTAAGCAACATGCACGGGTTTTATTCTTCACATCACTAACTTGTCCCAACAGCTCGAATTTTTCCACCAATTTTCTTATTGCGGTCCGACAAGATGCTTCACGACGACCCAAAAATGTTCGAGTTTTACGAACCGTCTCTGCCAAATTTTCACCATTTTCATAGTGAATTTTAAAAACTTCAATGCGTTCTTGAAGCTTGTATCATTCCATTTTCATTAATGGCCCAGTTTCCACGTGTCAAATGTCACAAAATGACAGCTTCAAAACGTGACATCTACCGAAATAGCGGGATATTCAAAATAACACCTTTTATTGGAAAACCCTTTATTATTAAATTCTATGAAAACTCCTTTGGTTAACGAATCTCAGTATCGAATTGGGCCTTCAAACCTTCCACTTAACGTCCTTCTATAAAAAAGCCATAAATCTGTAATATTACTGTCAATTTTAGCCGAATCGATGTCACATACAAGAACTGCTTCATATTTTTCTTCGTCCTAAAGTATCAGTATCACCAATATGGCAATAAAAAATTTATAGGATTTTCCTTTCGCTGCGTATTAGACGTGTTATTTCTGGGCTAACAGCCCAGTTAACTACCAATCATTTGTTAAAGGAAATATAGATATTTCGTACGATAAGGGTCCTAATGAAATTATTACACCCTGTAAGGATCCATAAGGGAGCAATATCGGTATCTTCTGTTGTAGATGGTGTAAATGATAGTATATGAACGTGAGGTTATTAGGAAACATTAGGTTGGTATATGAGTTCTGATGTTAATGGATCTGTCGACATTAGTGCGAGAGAATATAGAAGAGTGTTTTAATAGGTACACGTAAAATAATATAGCGGAGAATTCCTTTATGATATGCTCATATGTGAGAAGAAATCATTTTTTTATTGATCAAGGAAGATATGAAATTTGTGCTAGTTAGAAAAATATAAAACCAAGCACGTCGCTCAATACCAGCCGAGAATATTGCTGCTGCAGCCGAAAGTGTTGATGAATGTCCTTCTAAACTCAACAAAAACCAAAAATATCAACAAGAAATTCATTATAACTGTGTGTCTTTTTTATGTAACTCAGTATAGGTCAAATTTTTTTCACCATCACAGAATAAATTCGATAAATCCAAATATTACAATGAAATGCATGTCATGTTTACTGTTTTCCTTTCAAATTGAAAACACGACCCGACTAGCGGCATAATAAAGTTTCGGTAGTCGTTTTTCGAATCTGTTGACTCCGAAATATAATGGTTTGAATTGATTGGTCAATCGCTGCGATGATGATAATCGATGAACGAGCTGAAACGCACCAATACCGTATGAACGAATGCAGATTCACCGGGGAAACAAATGAGTGTTTATTCAATTCGCACAATACAAAATAGATTCGAATGCAATTTTGATTTGATTCGACTTTTTTTTCGTTATCATCGTTGGCGACCGAAATTTGCATGTTGAGAACGTGAATTCAAGAGATATCCGTAATAATTTGATAGTAAAAAATTTGTTTTATATATTGTGAATTCATAATGTAGTTTACACTGAGCTGTGTCAGAAAAATTACTTCAATACTATTTTGTGAACCACAATAATTGATAGCGCTCTTTCTGAAGTGCCGTAGGAAAACAGTTATCCTTCACGTGAATATACAGGTTTGGAAATTCACATCTGAAACATACGATATACAATGCATCAGACAGAGAATTCTTCCGTCCAGTTGCACAGATGAATAGTCGAGACAATCACGTGCACACTGAATTCCGTTGTCTTATTGCAATATTCTAGTATTGTCTCTCTCTTATCGTTGGGAGGAGCATAATTCATTCAGTAAGGCAGGCAACAGTAAATACTTGAATCGAGTATTACGGACAGCCTGACAAATTAAATAATTCTGTACGTGTACTGCAGGTTCCCTACCATACTGCGATAAGAGAGAGATAAGACTAGGTTATTTGCAATAAGTCAACGGAATTCATTCAGTTACAGCACGTGATTATCTCGACTGTGCAACTAGACGGAAGAATTCTCTGTCTGATGCATTGTATATCGTATGTTTCAGATGTGAATTTCCAAATCTGTATAGGATCTCCACAAAGGTCTAAAGAAAAAGTTCTCTTCAATTTTTTTTTTATTTTTTTTCTCTAGAATGCAGCGTAGCGGTGAAACCTAGTTTCTCTCACCTCTGGCCAAAGAATTTTGGATATCCATGTGAGATCTTGGAACCGTAAGCTGTCTGGTCGATGTTGTTATCTTCAATAACAACTTGACTTTTATGTTCTTATATTTTGTTTTGAAAACTTTTCTTTCCTTCATAAAAATCAACCGAGTGTATCGATTGCAGGTTTTCGACTCTGATAAGTTTAGTTGGTGAAAAAAATGTTCTCGATAATAATATGAAGGTTTTGGTAACAGGAGGTACTGTATATATTCCAAATATATTTATTTGTCTTGTATCAGATTGTCCTCGATAGGAGCATGGTTATAAATGGTTTTCCAATAAGAGGTGTTATTTTCATATTCAAAGAAGAATTCCATTTTTAAATATAATGATCGAATGTTTATTCATTATAAAGAAGAAGCTATGCCGTTAATAGTGGAAATAACCTCAGGCAAATGACCAACACGACCACGCTTACACGACCATATGCTTTCAATGAAATTTTCCATAACCAAATTTCAAAGTGGCTGCCCTATGTCCTTGATAGCCTCACGAATTCCATATTTGAGGTCTTGAATCGACGCTGGACTATTGGCGTACGTAGACCTTCTTTCACGTGGCCCCAAAGGCAGAAGTCGAGGTGTTAAATCAAAAAATCTCGGTGGCCAATTGTGATCACTTCTTCGATAAAATGGTTTCATTGCTTGTGTGGCAGTTCTTGTATTAACTGAACTTATAAGCGTTAAGGTCCAAATCTTCATGCAAAATACGGTTGTAATGACGTTTGTGGAATGCCTAATTTCAAAGACGATGAGAAATGGACAACCTGGTTTTTCTTCACGCCTTTCGGCTACAGCAGCAATATTCTCGGCTGTTCTTAATTAGCGTGAAGTTACCCACACATTCTCATCCACACTTTATGCACGGGTTTTATTCCTCACATCACTAACTTGTCCCTACAGCTCGAATTTTCACCATTTTTATAGTGAATTATAATGATTTCAGTGCGTTATTGAAGCTCGTATCGTACTATTTTTATAAATGGCGAAGTTTCTACTTGTCAAATGTCAAAAAATGACAGCTTCAAACGTGACATCTACCGAAATAGCGGGCTATCCAAAATAACACCTCTATTGGAAAACCCTTCATGTTGGGAACGCTCTGGTTCTCTTCTTCAAGGTGAAATACAAATAGTTGAAAAATTTCTGGAAAAATATGGTCGAATACAATTGCATCCCTACGCCACTTCACGAACAAAATCTCCACCATATTATCCAGGAAATGGCTCTAAATCCGACAGAGGAAATACGCGCAACTGAATGAATATTTATCATTCGGCCGTGTCGTCTGTCAGGACTTTTACTCGAACACACATACGAGCAGGTGTGAAATGAAAATTAGGCTCGTAGTGCGATTTCGCGACGGCAAAACGTTCTCACCTGCACGCGTTCGATTCCGGCTCTAAGGCTCATGCGCGTGGTCTAAATATAGCCGGCGGAGCGATATCAAAAATTCAGGAGCAGGACGGGATCGTACGCTCGAAATTCATGGCTTGGGGAAATTGAAATTAGAGCCCAAATTTTTTATAGGCGAAAGGGTATGTAGGTTTGTTATGGTGAAATTAGCGAAATCCACCCTACGCAGTGTGAGGAAATCTATAGAAAAGGATTGCGCGACTATGTAGGGTGATTTATGTGGAAAACTTCAAGATAATATTTATCTGGAGTTCCATTTTGAAATGTTTTATTTCTCAATTACATTCCGTCCTTTCTACTGCCACTCGCGTTATCGGCAATAATTCCCGAAATACTTCTGCGACAGTATAGAAGGCAGTGAGCATTTTCACACTGCCGCAACAGTTCCCTCGTGACGGCAACAACGGACAAAAAAATTCCACAGCAACTAGTTAAATTTAATCACTTGCAGCTGTTCACGCTTCCGATCCTTTGACTTCCGTACGAAAAACCGCCAATTGAGGAGTGTAGAGCAACACGAGTTGCAATGGGAGGCAGCAGGGAAGTGTAGTGATTACATTCTCGCGCTGTCCACTTTCCTGCTCAATTCCCTGCTCCCTGCCGTGAAAGTGAGCTGGGTGTAATCGGGGTGTTAGGTTTCAGGAGTGATCCGACAAATAAATTTTTATTCGTTCTATTATATCGACCCGGGCCATTTTCCTCATTAATAGAAGGTAGTAGGCTACGAATAACTAATTAGTTTTTTCATACAATGGCTTCTTCGAAATAAAAGACTATTTGTGAAAAATTCGCGAAAATTTGATCAACTTGAAGTGCTGTAGGGGGTGGAAAAAATATCACTAACGAATGCTGATTTTTTTATTATAGATTGATCCTTCACGAATGAGTTAATTGAATTTTTTCTCACATATATCGAACAAATTAGATTCATCGATTTTTTCCGCGAGGGTCCAAAATTTCCATATTTCGAACGGCCACAACTGCTGAAATACGTGGTACGAAAAATCTGTTTGGATAGTTTTAATCTACGTCCTAGAATTAGCTCACAGTATAAATTGGTTTCGATCGAAGACAAAAAAATTCTGCCCAAAAATCGAATTTTTTCCATATGGAAAATTTTGCCAAAAAATTTTTTTTCTTATATGGTAACCAAAATATCACCATTTTCTAATTCGATGCGTAGAGCAATAATATGCAAACGGTTTTCTCATAAAGCGATCATTTTGAAAGTTATGGTCTTTCAAAAATTAAAAATTTTTGACCTTCACAAAAAAATTCAGGAAATCTAAGCTGTTTGATATATGTGATGAAAATTCGATTTTGTATTGCAGAGGATCAGTCTATAATGAAAAAAAATCAGCATCTGTTCAGTGACATTTTTCTAGCTCCTACAGCACTCCAAAGTTGACCAATTTTTCGCGAATTTTCCACCAAAAAGTCCTTCATTTCCCAAAAAAGTCATTTTATGGAAAAACCAATTACATATGCGTAATCTACGACCTCTAATGAATAGAAAAATGACTCTAGTCCAATAAAAAGACAAAACAAAAATTTATCGATTCCGACAGAAAAATTCCTTCAAAGTGCTTCTCTCAGTTCTTCCGTCTCCAAAACCACTTTCTCATAGCTATATGATAACATCCATATTTGGCACTAGCGGTAAAGTTTCTTTCTACGCAAATTTTTGCCCAAATTTCCCAACAATCATAGACTTAAAGAATAAAGGGTAAAGGTTTCCACACACATCAAGACTTCCTTCGTCAACAAAAAGAACAAAACAATTACCGAACATAAAACTTTCCATCTATACAACACAAAACTTTACTGACCCTTTCACATATAAACCCAAACATGTGAACGACCTTTACCACCGAATTACCTGACGGGAAAACGTCAGACGTAGAACGAGAAAAGACGAACTAGCAGCTTGGGCTCATGTAAAATTGATGGCCACATCGAATAGAGACGCCCGACGTCGGTGTATACGGGGGCTTCGTTCCAGTTCCCGACGCCGGCCGCACATTTGCGGTTCTTAACGATCGGTTAGGTAGGCGCTCGAAAGCTCACGCGCCATCACACGCCTACTTCGATTTTGGCGGGAATGCCGGTGCGAAAGCGTGTGAATTTGGATATGGTGATGGGCGGTGGCGGTAGCATCAGTTGAGATGTTCGAGTGGAACAATAAAGCTTTATAGTTTCGTATTCAGATGGAATAGTTAGGGGGAGACATAATCGACACTCTTAGCACTCAACTCTGACTTCAATTGGATATCAACGAGTTTGTAGATTGTTGAGAGAAATAGTTGAAAGCAGAGAATATATTATCGAATGAAATCAACCAATATTATACTCATACTTCGGAGCTAATCTCGTCATCGTTCAAGACAAAACGCAAGGAAGTGGTATCAAACAGAGCACCTATGGATGTCCATTTTCCTTATTAGGACTCGTCACACAGATAGCTCTGAACCATACAAGGTATTTCTTGGAACTTACAGCGAAATGGCATCTTCTTTAAGGTATAAATATACTGACGACGCCATCTCTAGTTCCATCCGAAAACTTTCCTCCATAGTAGGAACCGTGAACGAAGTAGAGAGATGTTTACCATTTGTCGCATTGACCGAAGGGTTCTTGCATTTCGCAAGTTTTACGTCTTCAGGACACGACGCAATGCGCCAAGGTAACGTCACGGTGTTAACTGACGTCACGTTATCAACTGGCGTCACCCTGAGCGCTAGGAGTTTCCTCCTTTTCCCCACAGAATATACAACTCTTTGTTTCTGTGGCGTCAATTCTCAACATATGCTTCCTAAGGGTCAAGGTCCTGTTAAAAAGCCAGGTGGAAAGGCCCAACTGTTAAAAAGCCAGGTGGAAAGGCCCAACTTATTCTTACTGATTTTCCAATACATTTTTGTAGTTTTGAAGTTCCCAAGTAAAGGTTTGGAATGATGCATTCCTGAAGAAAGGACTTTGAGATTCTATTCGAGTGTTTTACAGGCAGAAACACTTGCAATCAAAAGATGCGTGGAAAGAAACTAAAGGGTGGGACATGCTGATCCATTCTGATAGTCAAACTGCTATTGAAGTATGTCATCGACTCAAAGCTGATATGGAAGTACCGAAGAAAACTCAATGACGTAGACAAGAACAACAAGGTCTCTTCAGACTGAATCCTGGCCATTCAGCAATCAAAGGGTACCAAGAGGTTAACAAACTAGCCAGAAAGAGAGCTCAGAACCCTTCTGTGGTATAGGCAAATGCAAATACTTTTTGGAGGAGAAAAAACTGAAAGAGAAGCACTCTGGTGGAACCTTTCGACAATGGATCATTCCAAAAAGTTGAAATATAACTCCCCTAACAGTATAGAAACTGCATCATTGCCTCAGTTCTAATTATCAATGCTAAATGGAATGCTAAACACTTTTTTTGTATTTCAAATCGAAGTATGCAGAAGCGCCTGAAACTGTTTGATTCCAAGTCGATAATTTCCTGTCTTCTTCACTTCAAAGCTTCTATTAATTAATAATGAACAACTAGGAAATGAAACACGGGCTTCTCTAGCCAAACACAAGTTTTTTCCTGAAACATCATTAGCGACGACATCAAACGAATGAACTCGCTTCTACGAAATTTGTTATAATCGAGAAAAACTGTATTCAGGTCAACAAATAAACATCATTTTCGTCAATAATTCAGGACAGAAATGCATTTCCATAGCGTTGAATCAACAAAAATACTCCTCAATTATGATGAATTATTTATCGATAGTTTGTTGCTCGAAAACCATTTCGGTGAAAAAAATATCGGCATTATCATCAGATAAGATAGTTCGAGTTATTCCAACGAAATATCGGTCAATCAATTTTGTATTTACATTAATGATAAAAATATGACGCTGGCGATTGAGAATTGTTCGAATTGATGACACCAATTTTGTATGTTTTATTCGATGACATTACGTTAACATTGTTGATACATTTTTCATTCTTTTCATGCGTATAAGAACTTTCGTTATCGAACAATTTGCTGCGTTGTAGATCCTAATGAATGATAATAGAATTCAATTCGAATATCCTGAAAGCTATTATTTCATGCTTTCTCTTTCGTGTTCACAGGCGGATCAAAAATAGTACTCTCTATCCTTAGGAAAAAGCGCGCAGAAAAATATTGATAAATTAATTATGACTTATATCTACAAACACTTCAATTTGTCACAGATTGGCAATGAAGAAAAAATCATTCAGATAAACAAGAAAAATTTTGCGCATCTCCAAAAATATCTTACTGAGGTATTCACTACCAAAAAATAGTGAACTAACGTCGAAATTTCTCTTACAGATGGCACAAATAAAACCGTCAAACCCGCCTAAGCAGACAACTTATACCGTCAGAAACAATAAAAAAACTAACCGTCTAAGTGACTCTCTCGAGTGAGCCGACAGAGGGCGCTAACATGCGTTTCGGTCGAGTCGTGAATGGTGACGGCAGGGAAAGAGCCTTCTTTCCAACGATGCCAAATCATCCGTCGTACCAATCCCAAGATACCACGTAATGTCGTCTTAGCGTAAGCACCGCAACGCCTACAACCAAAAAAAGTGCGTGAGTATGAGTTCGATTTGACCTTGGCGATGTGTAACTGTGCTTTAAGATGCAGTGCGCGATAAAATGAGTGAAGAAATCCGGCGTATAGTGGACCATGCTTCGGATGCGATGGCGCCTGCGATCTCACAGCCGAAATACGATACCAACGACGATTACGTCATAAACGAGTACATGGAACGCCTTGGTACTCGTTTGAACATTTTAGAAACTGAGCTTAAGTATGCGTGGCGCGCGCTTTGGATCTACTCTCTCAGGAGTACATCAAGATGTGGGAAAGACTGGAGAAGCTCGAAGGACTCCTTTACGAGCAACAGAGCGTTATATCTCAACTCCTTGACCACTACACTTCCGGTGGAGGAAGTCATATGGGTCCAATGGCAAGTGGTGCGGTAGCTTTGCTCGAAGGACGCTTGAGTGAACTCGAGGTGATAAGAGAAATACTTGGAAATGGCACTGTTGAAGACGGTTTGGAGGAAGGACTTGACGTCACTGGTGCTACCTCTCACCCCCAAACGGCCATCATCCAAGAACTCGATGAGACTGACGTAGACGAGTTCAACGTCCCAGATGAGGCTTTCTACAGAAGCCTCAACCAGGCTTACAGGGAAGATTTAGTCGGCTGTGACGCCACCGTTCAAAATAACCAATTAGATCTTATATGGGAGGAGAAAGAAGACGGTGATGATATTGCTGAAAAAACTGACCCAAATAGCTGTGAAGAAGTATACAGTTCGATGGACTACAGGGAGTACAAAGGTAATTCGCCCTGTGTTAGCGAACAGGATATAGCTCAACTGACTAGGATAGATTCAATAGACCATGTCGCTATCGAAAAACTCAACGAACTAGATAGACTGAGTAACAAATTGCAACAGGATTCGGCCAATATAAGGCAGCTCCAGAGAAACTGTTGGAATCGCCTTTATCGATAGTGGGCCTACCGAAAGATATTGCAGATTCGAAGGAAAAAGCTGAACTCTTAGACGATAAGATAAGACAAATGTTCACCAGTGAAAAACTGGAGCTTCTCAAACGATGCTAAAAATCACAGTGATCTCATGTCGATCGCAAAAAGCGAACTACAAATTCTACCACTAATGTGGTTACAATACCAGACCTAGCTCAAGGCCAAGTTCCAGACTGTCAGTTACAGAAAGCATCATAGGTAACGATAACGAAGTTGCAGAGGTTTTCTCCAGAGACCTCAGAACCCCAACTTCGCCAAGAAGAAGAACCCTAGAAATAAATACGTGTACAACCCCGTTCACCACAGTAACAGGTAGATTGGCTTACAGTAACGCTGTGCAACAAGCTGAAAATGCCGAGGCTGCAGCTGCCATACACAATTCGAAAAACCCTTTTTATTGCAGCTCCTCTGAGTTGAACTCAATAATCGCAGCCACTTATGAAACAGCTGGGAATTCAACCCCATCAGTTTAACGTGAGATCGGAAAAGGCGAATTCTCCTACACTTTCTATATGTAGTATACGTACAAGACAGGATGGGTATATAGGTTCATCGTCAGATAAAAAAGAAGAATCTCACCGTCCTTCCTCGAGATCAAGTCCAGCCCCTAGCACTACTACGTCAAGGGATATTTTTGTCCTACAGTCCCAAATAGGGTACCAATGAGTCGCAGTCTGCGTCCACTCAAGTCTTCCTTGGAACTCATAGCATAGTTCAGCCTTTGTCAATTAGTAGTAAAGATCGGGGTCATCTTAGTCCTAAGGCCCCAAATTCACCAAGATCACCGAAAACTTCACCGAAGAAGCACAAATCCAACTTAGCCAATATCGTAGCTGCGAAATCAGACTCTGGACTGTCTTCGATGAGCGGCTGGTCTAGTCTGGAGAAATCACCAGGATCACCAAAGAATGGTTCGTTGAGATCATACATGAACTATGGTGATAGCAGACATTCCAGTTTCGATATGCAATATAGAAATGTTTCGCCAGCCCCGTCATTAAGAGGGCAATACATGGAGTCGAATACTGACTCGGTTATACCTTCGGATCTCTACGCCAATAGTTCGATTTTACCAGGAGGTCATCATCTATCAGCTTTCACCTCTGTCAAGTCCCCTTGCAGTCTGGAAACGTCTGAGGGTTACGGTACTTTTGTACCAGCTCCAGCGCCAGCGTCAGATATCAATGTCAGTCCAAGAAAGAATCGAAACACCAACAAGCTACGAAAGCTAACTCTTCGGAGAATATATGTACAGGAATGATCAACCAGCTATATACTCGGTAGCTGGTAACCATTCGCAAACTTACACATCAGTCTATACTAGCAACAGTGCCGATTATATTAATCAAACTCTGAACTATCCAGACTTGATTGAGCCTTACGAAAACAACGATTACCAAAACGCCCAAGTATGCACGTTTATAGTACTTTAACCAGTACTCAATACCCTGATATAAGTGGGGAATACTCAGAAAGTCCAAGAAAATTACTGAGGGCCATCCAGAGCCTTATGACACTGAAAGGTTACATAACCATGAAATTACAAACCAGGCGTATATCCTACTGCGTTACCCTCTGGTGATACAACTTACCATACGTCCCCAGTACGTTACGAAGAACATCTAGAAGCAAGAAAAAATGATCACAATGGGGCCTCTTGGACCCATAACCAAGAAAATATAGAATACCGTAATGGACAATACAACTATCAGACCCCAATGACTATAGCGACAGTCCTTACAAGAACAACAAAAACAAATGATACCTGAACAGCCTATATACGAAAATCAGGCACAAATAGACCAATACAATAAACAATGGAATCAAATCAAAGGCAAGAAATTCCGTTTTTAGAACTCGATTTGAGGAACAGAAACATACCAGATTACGTTCAGAACGTTCAAGGTTCCAACTCCAATAACGTCATCATAACGCAATCTGGATATATTTCGATATCATCTGGTAATGTAGATTCCAAATTAGATAGAAAAAGAGTTCGACGGCATAACACATTGAAGTCAGCAATGAGCTCTGTAACTAATTGGTTACCAGATCTTCATCTACCTAAGCGAAATAGGTCGTACTCTTTGCCTCCAGGTGCTCATCGTCAAGATTTAGAAAAAACCAGAAGATCATTCAATTCGAAAGAGAGTCCAAGGAAAAAGAAGAAAAATGCTATTGTATCCACTGTATCTGGAATTTTCCAGAAAGCGAAGAAGAAGGCGTATAACCAACATCGAACACAATCTTTATCCGATCCTGAGCAAACTGAACACGAATGGATTAAAAAGAGCTAACTCTCTAATAACAGATGTGGATGGAGACAGGAGCGAAGATAGTAGTAGTGCGTTTCTGAAAACAACTACGACAGGGAGAGTCTCTTTCAAAAGTGTCCTCAAGCAGACCAGTACAAGAAGAAGTAGCCCCCATGACATACCAAACCAATTCCAAACTCAGGGTGAACAATAATCAATGAAATTCACGAGGAAATACAACATCAAGACGTTCACTTCAACAATGGGGATCAGAAAGAGACATCTCCACCATATCACACAATCGAGAAGACGCATCAGATCAAAACGGTGGATCCATCTTTGCAAAAATAGGGGACAGCAAAAAAGGCTCTAGTTCTTCGGAGAAAAGCGACGATACACCAGCTGCTGTTGAACCAAAATTAAAATACCAGTTTGTAATCCCTCCATGGAATTCGCAGTTTTCAAGAGCTTTAGGCAATATAGACAAAGACAACACTTCGACAACCTCTGACGAACAGTTTTAGTAACGGTGACACATCCTTACCTGAAGACGATGTGAACTCCAACAAACCAAAACCTCCACCTCAACCAAAGTTCGACACTTTGAGCAACCAGAAGTCTTCTGACAGTCAATCGAGTGAACCAACCAAACAAATGAAAACGAAAATAACCACGTGCCTGAGAGCAGTCCATCAGCTGTTACAATGAAAGCACAATTCAACAGATTTTTTCCTAGGCACCAACAAAGCCTGGAAATCCCAGGCTATCGCATGAGTCACGAAGAAGATGATAACAGAAGTACCCACTCTTGGAGAAGTACCTCAAGAGTATCATCTAGAAGACAAAGTACTGAAGACAGTATAGACAGTGAAGACGAATGGTACTGTTACGAGTTAAAGAAACTAGAGGAGATGGAAAGGCAATCCCATCTCGAAGCTGAAATGGGTCATGCGTTACAAGAAGAACCTGAGTTAGAAGACGAATCATATGAACCTCTAGAAGATGTCAAGGAAAGATGAATTTCGTGCTGCGAGAACTTCGAATGAAAGCCAAAGTGGTAGAGGTGTTCTAGATGAAAAAGACAACAACACTCATGTTATTCAATCAGCTAAAAGACGCGTAGCTCAAGAATGTCCGCTGACTTCGATACCTCGATGTTCGCCAAGGTTAAACCTGTAAGAATGGATACAGTTGAATCCAGGGATGAACACGAGGTACCAGTAGAAGAGTTGAACCTATGGAAAAAGAAGAAGATGAAGAACATTCATCTGGAGATACATCTGGTCCAGACAGTCCCTCACCATAGCACAGACGAGTTTGAAGAAAACGAGGCGAACTTCAATCAAGCTTTTGCTCGTTGCATGAGCATCAGGGAACGAGAGCAAGAAGAAAAGACGAAGAACAACAACAGCAGCAACAGCAACAAGACGATGTTTCGCCTCCAGAAAACAAGATTCTAAAAACGTCCCAAAGATAACAATAGACGAATCAGTGCAGCAGAAGATAGAAGGAAAAGACTCCGGACCACTTTGCAGCAAATGGAAGCTGTTGAAGGCCCTAAAGGAAAGAAAAGCTGAAGAAAGAGAAAAGAACGTCACCGTCGAAAAACCTACAGAAACCCCAACAGAAAAAGACAAAGTGAGTATGTTGGGGTACATGCAAAAAATTTTTATGAAATACAGGTTAGAACCTAAACTTTTCCTACCCGAATTAAACTAGGATCAGAAGATTAAACCGAAGATAGCTTCTAACCACTTAAAGCTAGATTGATGTAATAAGAAAAACCGCTTGTATTAGATTTGTGATAGTAAATAAATCCAAGAGCCGCCATCGCCTGTCGCTATCCAAACAATAATATTTATAACAATAAAGTAACTTTGTTAGTACATTTTTAATGCTTAAGAATAGAAAACTACTATTAAGCGAGAACTAAATAAATATTTTACTTTCCACACAGAAGATCACTCAAGAAATTTATAATTAATTGTTTATACGTATAGTTGTGAACAATACTGATACTCTGATTAAAAACTTAAGGAACCTATTCATATCATTTTTTCTCTGTTTTTTCGTGGAAAATCTTGGTTTTTTTCTCTAACTGCGGAACTACAGGGTGTTATCGTAGTTGCCGTTAAAATATATTTCTTGCTCAAGTTGTTTATTTGTGTGTTCTACATCACACTTTTCTATTTTTTTCGTATTGTACTATTTTTTGTTGAATCAGTTTCATACAAATTAATGAAATGTTGGAATTTGGGAACATCTAAAAATCTAATGGATCAATAAAAAACCTACTTGACAATCTCGTTAAAGAAACTTTTTTACTTTGAATATTCCTTGAGTGACCTTCAATAGTATCATTCTTAAACAATTACAAATTTGGATATTTAAAACGTATATCATAATCATTCCAAAAATCATATCCATATTCATATCACGTTGAGGTAGAATTGTTTGACGAGGCACATATTTTTCGATTTGTATCGCTAAAATAGAAATTATCCCATATGATGATGGAGTAGATATTTTGCAAATAGCATTATGAAAAATTGATTGAGGATAATATCACCATCTTTTGCATTTTCCCCTTTTATTTCCATTTGAAACTTTTCTTCCAGATGCTTGAAAAATTCACATTTTTTATCACAGTGTGTTTGGTCATGACTTAGCGATAATTGAAGGTCGTCAATATACCTAATCTTATCGACAAAAACCGCAAACTTGGAAGTTTCATCCTTAGTTTTGGAGTAACCCCATTTCAAATTTACTTTTTTATTTTCGTTTACCCTTCCAAATAATATCGATTTTGGTCGACATAAAGGTCCTTCAGATGTGAAAAAAGTTTTTTGAAAGATGATACTACCATTTTTCATTGAAGTATAACAATATAAAAACATTTAACTTGAAAACGCCATAAAAAAATTCTCTAAGAAAGTTTTAGTGAAAATGTACTGCTTTTCTTAGTAAATCCCGCAATAGTACAAGAACTAGCACATTGAAGTATAATTTTTTTTTCAATGATTTAACACGCGAGGATTAACTACAAAACAACACTCACATCATTTCTGTAAGTTGCATAATTTGAGAGTTATTGCTGTTCGAACTGATCACTACGCGAGCAAAAGACACAAACAGGTTGTCATGAGAACTCCCCAATATGGGTGTTTTTGTCGATAAAATTAGTTATATTTGATGCCCTTAAATTATCTCTAAGTCATGACCAACACACTGTATAATTATTTTATTCAGTCCTTATTTCACATAAACATATATTACAAGTCAGTTCGGAATAAACTATTGTTTACATTCGCAAGAATTGGCAATTTATATCTCAGTAAAGTACATGAGGATATTTCGTATCAATTCAGAAACACCCTGTTTTATCAAAATTTAAAAAATATTCTTGTAATAATTTAATAATTATTATTCTGATTTCAGTCCCCATTTTCATCGTAATGCTATTTCACAGCCACAAATAATGAAGTTACTAGCAAGAATCCTAAGTATTATCCGTATAATATTATACAGTATTATTTTGAAACTTGAAATAATATGTCAATTATGTTGAGATTCCATAGTTCATACCAAACTGCCAAATTGTAATTGGATGAGAAGCATTCAAATCATTTTTTCTCGAGTGTAATTCCATCTATTGTTCGAAATTTGGGGATATGTACCCAGATATTCCTTCCAAAATTAATTGTTGATCATTTGTATCTTTAATTGATAATTATTTATAATTGTTGAGCAGTTACCAAATCGAAACAACCAATTTGCTAATGTTTAATGGTTCAAAATCATCCATTTTGTATTCATAAATTGGAAAATCTAATATTCAACGCTTTATCGACGCACAAACGATTATTATAAATTTATTATCTATAAAATTGCAGGCGCTGCTTTGTTTGATTAATAATTAACATCTATATTTCAATATTATCGCTAAAACCATGATATAAAACTCCATTTCCATTCATTTGACCTAACAAACCCAATATAATTTCTGGAATGTGACAGAACCGCGTAAAATTTTGAGAATGATTATTTTACTTTTATGGCAGTTTTGTATGGAACACACCTGATATTTTTATTTGTATTTTGTACGAGGCATTCTAAAGTGCATGTGAAAGATGACCGTATTTTTGAGTATATTGTGGTTTTTTTAAAATCTATTCTTTGTAGTGAACGTGTTTTTATGACACACGGCAGATGCATTGGTGATAGTGTTATTCGTTGTAACTGTGCATACTTTGTTGAATATTGAATGTATTTTTGACACCGTTGCTTTGGTTAATGTTTTTCAAATGGGTCCGTATTTGCGGATCAAGGCAGATCGAATGGGTGAGTATTTTTTTATTAATTCATACAACGGATGGTAACCTGTTTCGGTTTTTTTCAAAATATTTGGAAAACGTTTTTTCGATCTTTCAAAAGAATAGATTTCACATTTTATTCTTTACGTATACTCTGTCGTCAATTGAATTCAAATGAAACCTTGTTGTGGTTACTAAAGGGCTTTCCAATAAAAGGTGGTATTTTGAATATCCCGCTATTTCGTAGATGTCACGTTTGAAGCTGTCATTTTTTGACATTTGACGATAGAAACTAACTACGCATTATAAAATGGAACCAAACACTCTTCAAGAACGCATTGAAATTATTAAAATTCACTATATCAATGGCAGAAATTTGGCAGAGATGTTCGTTAAACTCGAACATTTCTGGGTCGTCGTGAACCACCTTGTCGGACCGCATTAAAGAAAGTGGTGGAAAAATTCGAGCTGTTAGGACAATTTAGTGATATGAACAATAAAACCCGTGCACGTTGCTCAAGAACAGCTGAGAATATTGCTGCTGTAGCCGGATGTGTTGAGAAACCCAGGTTTGTCCATTCCTCGTCGTCCTTTGGGAATTAGGCATTCCACGAAGGTCATTACAACCGTATTTTGCATAAAGATTGGGTCTTAAGGCTTTTAAAGTTCAGTTAACCAAGAACTCAAGCCGGCCGATCATCACAACGTCGTGTCTTTGCTAATTGGGTTGTGAAATGCGAACCGTGTTATCTTTCGAAGAGGTGATCACAATGGCTACCAAGATCTTGTGACTTAACCCTTGTGACTTCTTCCCTTTGGGGCCACGTGAAAGAGAAGGTCTACGGCAATAGCCCAGCGTCGATTCAGACCTCAAAGATGGAATTCGTGAGGCAATCGAGGACATAGGGCAGCTACTTTGCGATTTGGTCATGAAAAATTTCATTAAAAGGATTTGGTCCTGAAAACGTGGTCGTGGTGGTCATTTGTGCCTGATGTTATTTTCCACTATTAATGGCTTAGCTTCTTCTTTAAATGAAATAAACAACCGATGATTTATATTGAAAATGGTATTTTTCTTTGAATATCAAAATCACCTCTTTTTTAAAACCCTTTATTGCGCATGAGTGATCCTGATTTCCAGGCGCTCAGTTGCTAGCCTCTTAACGGACGAACAGTTTCTTTCATTTTCATACCGGAATCAAATTTGGCAAATATCCGTAAAGAGTCCCGGAAAATGGGCGCAATTCAAGCGTTGTTGCCCCTCTGTCCCACATTTACGCCCTTTTCCGAGTGAATATTCATGTTTGCCTTCGGATCTACGACGCCGTCCCAGCCCTCGTTTCGAATTTGGACCGGATGGGTTTGTTAAAGATCACGCCTAAGGGACAGATTTGGCCCCGTTATTGATATTTCGGTGTTTTGTTTACTGGGCGATTTAGGATATGTTTGCGTTGATGTTTTCTTTTATGCTGGATTCACAATGGACGTAACTATAAAACTCCCGAACGTAAACGAAAAACGCAAAGTTGAACCAATGCAAATCATATGGAACTGTTCACAATAGGCTCTGTAATTTTTACGTTTACGTTGACGTTATGGTAGTCCGTAATTCTAACGTAAATTAATAGAAATTTGTTCATATTCTGTGAGTAAACCAACGTATAATATTTTTTTGTCTTTGAGACTCACACGTCGTTTTTTCTTCTTTTAGAATTTTGCTCTTCAATTTCTTTTCTTTTTTTCAACATTGTCTCAATAAAAACAGACTTAATACTTTATACATTTTTAATTAATGACACCACTTCACAATAATCAATTGTCAAAAATTCATAGAACACTTATTATGAAGTACAGAAAAATCTTTTACTCTACAAAAACGTCTATAATTTGCTACTGACTACGCCCAAAGTCCATTGTGAAACACCATTACGTTTACGGACAAAGTACGTTACGTGTTCATTATGGTTACGTCCATTGTGAATCGCACTTAGAATGCGAGTTTCGACGATCTTGGTTTCACTTGGGATATGCGTAGGGTAATGGGAGGGTCAGTCTTGAATTTGGGATGTTGTTGGTGTTATAGAGAAAAAGCAGTTCAAGCGGATAAATCGGGAGAGTTGGAACTTTGCAGGTTTTCAGTTTTCCTGTCAAAAAACGAGTTAGATTTAGACTTCTCACAGTTACAAGTTATACAGAATTTCAGATATTCAATTGAACATCCCCTTGTTTAATTGCTTTGAAACCATTATACGAAATCAAATCGATTAACACCAAATTTGAAGCTCACCTAAATGAACTCCTATCTAACCGACGAAAAAACGAAAAATTCGTGCAATGAAAACCGTCGAGAACTTTGTGAAAAACTCGAAAAAACTCGTCAGTCGAAACCGAATATAAGCGAACATACGTATGGTTCATTTTCCGTTCGCCAGAATCAACATTTTCGTTGCAATTAATCCCTTCAAAGGGTGAAAGTATCAAACGAAGCGTTAATTTCTGGCTTGGATTACTGGAAAGTTTGAATCTCGATAGGGGAAAGAATTGAGGTTTGTTTGAAATTGAGAGTGTTCTTTTTCAGGATTGTTTTTGGGCTGTTTTAATTTTTTATTATCGAATTTTAATGGAAAATATCTTTGAAGCTTGAAAGACTTCGGTCAATTTTTGAGGAAACTGATTTACCTATACAGGGTATCTATTTTTAAAAGTGGACAAACTTCGGAAGTGATTATACAAGTTATTTGCAACAAAAATGTCATATAACACATGGTCGAAATGTTGATGCTATTCTTCATTCACATTTCTTGATTTCACGAAAATTTCAAGTTTTTTCTCTAAAATTAACACTTTTCAGTTTTTCTTTGTAGTCTCATAAAATATTACCATATTTCGGAAACAGCAAATAAATTTGCTACAAGATGAGAGAGTATGTATGTAGAAAACACTCTTATTGCAGGCGTGGTAAGGAGAAGAATATCACGATTTCCAATGGTTATTCGATGAAATATTAATAGTTATGCACACGCTTTCTCTTCTTCTCCTTACCACGCCTGCAATAAGAGTGTTTTCTGCACACAGACTCTCTCATCTTGTACCAAATTTATTGCCCTTTCCGAATATGTGGTCAAATTTGATGAGACTACAAAGAAAACTGAATAAAGTTCATTTTAAAGAAAAAACTTGAAATTTTTCGTGAAATCAAGAAATGTTAAATTGAAGAAAAACCGTCAACATTTCGACCATGTGTTAAATGACATTTTTTGTTGCGAATCACCTGTATAATCACCCCCCGAAGTTTGTCCACTTTAAAAGTAGACACCCTGTATATCCTTAATTTCAGATATTATAGTGGAGTGTTTTTCGATAAGATCATAAATCCATCACGATCTGATGTAATCAATTCTAACAACTTCTGGTTCTTTCTTGACACATTGTCCACCAATCTCCATTCACAAGAACCGTTCTCTACGCATTATTCGCCAAATTTATTATTATTCAATTTCCCGACACTAATCGTCCCAAATCTCTACAAAGCCACGAACCCCAAACGAAATACAATGTGAATAAAGTAACCATCATTCACCCGGTCACCAGAAAACAACCTAGCACGTTACCAAATGCTAATAACGAACCGCGGATGGCCATCAAAATTTTACGGACTCGTCGTAAAAGTCGCACTCGCGTCGGACATGCTAATCGCGGCCGATAAAATCGCGTCCTACCTTACCGGCCGAACCGACATGGCGGCGTAGGTAGATTGATCGAATGGCGTGTCACTCGTTCGTGATTTTCGTGCGAAGCATTAATGGGTGACCAGTTCAAGTCGCGCGAATGTCGGATGTTAAGGTTTTCGCCGTTGACAGAGCCGATAATTGACGTTTTTATTTCGGGAATGCACGAATTAACACGTTTGAGCTGGCGAATTGATTATGGTAATCTTTTGGCGAGTATTGTGCTAGATTCGACAGTGACAGTCTTTCTGGAGTGCCTACCATACCAATACTATGGTTTCCGCTCGTTGATTATTCTTCTTGGAGATTAAATCAGCTGTTGAATCGCTTGGCAGTTGACACGCAACGCAATAAAGTAACTCTAGTTTGCGCCAACGCATTCTGTGGCACAATATGTGCTCGTTGGTGTCTTAAGCAAATCCACTTTACCTAAAAACTTAAAAAATATCTCAGTGATACTAGTATGGAATTGCAAACCATCGCCCAATGCACTCCAGCTAAACGAACAGTTCAACTTTGTATGGGTACCTGGTTATAGTGAAGGAGAGAGCAACAAAATGGCAGACCAACTGTCAGAAGAGGAAGGTATAACCCATTTATTGCCTAGATCCATTCCCTGGTTTCTCTGGTAGTCATCAAACGATGACAGTTAAAGAAAAGTATCAATAGAAAAGGATTAGATCCTGGAAAATGGCCGACAGACAGAAACAGGATGAATTATTCATCTCTAACTCGACAAGCTGAACGCTGAACCAAAAAAGTTCTGCACTCAGGTATTTAGAACTAAAGAAAATGACGAGCACACTCACAGGAGACTTGCAGAACATGAGGGCTTCTGACAAAAAGACACCGAGACAACTGAAGACCTGCTTTGCAATTATTCAGCTAACCTTAATTCGTATAAACATTTGCCGCATAATATTTCTTCACACTCGCTCCATCCTTTATTGAATGGAGGATACTGCCTGTCATAATCTTTCTGATGAACTCTAATGATTAGACGTGTCATAGTTGGCACCCTCAGAAAGGTGCAAAGCTATCTCAGATCTTCCATCGAATTCATGCAAAAAACTAACAATATGAAACAAAACATGCCACCGTTTGCAAGTGAAAACTCATCTGAATCGACGCTGCGAAACTCCGAACGGTGGTTCCCATCGAGAAAAACATAAAACGTAATTATTTGGAAGAGTACAAGAGGCAGCTCCGTACCCTCTGTTCTGATGAAGCCTTAATTACAGAAAATCTGCCTCGTATTCTGCGTCCAATCCAGTTTTTGTTCTCCGGGCTCACTGATGAAGTCTTTTCTAATCGGATATCAAGGGTAGAGAAATTTCGATGCGTGCAGTTTTTAGCGTTTTCTTCTTTCTTCTCATCCTGAATATTTTTCCGCTGAGAGGAAGTTTTTTCGTGGAGAATCAGGAAGCATGTTGGAACTTGATGAAACTGCCATTGATTAACATCTACTTAGGTTTTTCTACTTTCACCAGCCCCTCAGTTTTTTTATGGAAGCATATGAAACAATTTGGCTAGTGAATCGACTTGGTAAAGATATTTCTGATCAAACTCTTTATAGAATGAACTTTGAGCCATGGCAAAAGCAATGGATTCTATCAAATGTGATACGTAAAGAAAATAGTTACATTAAAAAGGATTCAGTAGCAATCTTCTTTGTATTTTTCAATTCTCCATGCGGTCACCAATCAAGGATGACAAACGAAATGGCAGACCAACTGGCAAAAGAGGAATGTATGATCTTTTTCATTGGGGCAGATACATTTTGCGCTTTCTCTGCCAGCGTCAAACGATGGATGTTAATGAAAGAAGAGGATAAGATTCAAGCAAATGGCTGAAGGCTAAAAACTGGCCAGAACATAGTCTTATTACTCAACGAGCTGCCAAAAAAGTCATCTCACTCATTAAGAAAATGGTTTCCAGTGATACCTGTCGCTTCTACCAAGAAACCAATAAGACAGTTGAA
Source organism: Propylea japonica (assembly GCA_013421045.1). Lineage (NCBI taxonomy): Eukaryota > Metazoa > Arthropoda > Insecta > Coleoptera > Coccinellidae > Propylea > Propylea japonica. The sequence continues at coordinate 99,693,515 of CM024242.1, forward strand.
CAACTGCTTTGCAATTGTTTAGCAGGAAAAGACTGTGACATCTTCTTGCAGGGTTCGTCAAGAACTTGCTGCCAAAATAGCCAAGATAGCATATTTATGTTGAACATTCGAAAAATGACCCATAAATGTTCTTGTTCTTCTTCCATCATAAATTCTATAGATTTATTTAGTTTAGTTTAAGTTTAAAGAGGTCCATTTTGCCCCCTGACAGAGCTGTTCTGGCCAAACCCTTCACAGCTTGCCTTCCAGTTTCAGAGATCTAATGTTACAAGTTTCTCGTCCAAGGCATTCTTTCCTCAGGCTCGCAATGCCAAGGCATTCCGTGACTAGGTAATGGGGCTTTTCTTCCTCCTCCCCACAAAACCTACACTTGTCAGTGTCCGATAATCCCATCCTCAACAGGTGCTTCCTCAGCGACAATGTCCAGTAAGAAGCCAGTGAGAAGGTGTAATTGCTTCTTACCAGATCCCGATGTCCTTTGGATCCCGCTGTCTCGACAGTGGAATGATCCATCCCTGGGAGAATCCGCCAGAGTTTTTTCCTCTTGACTTTCTCCTTATCCCGAAACTCCTTCTTATAGGTAAATTTACATATACCACAGAAAGGTTCTGGGACAATGAGTGACATTCGTGCGCCCTCTTTGGCAAGTGTATTGGCCTATTCGTTTCTTTTGATTTCCGAATTGCCGGATCCCAAATAAAAAAGACCTCATTTTTCTTGCCTACCTCGTTGAGTTTGTTCCTGCACTCCCAGATCATTTTAGAGTCGATGACGTAGGAGCTCAGTGCTTCAATAGCAGCTTGACTATCTGAGTGTATGGCTATATCACACTTCTGATAGTTTCTTTCTAGATTTATATCTAGACATCTTTCAATAGCTAAGATTTCCGCTTGAAAGACGCTCATACAGGAGCCTAGCGACAGTGCACACTTGGTGTAATTCTATAGATTATGATACAACTTGGCATAAGCCTAGAGAGTGGGAGTTATCAAATAAATCAGGGTATAGAAAAAATATTCACTAGAGCAAAATAACCGAGGCAGAAAAAATTTCCTTTTTAAGATCGATAGCTTCTAGGATCCTCATTCAACTAACGCACAAAAAATGTGAATAACCCAATGAAATTGAAGCTTCCAAGATATCCTATTCTCCTTTTCTCCCTCGAACAAAAAACTATTCGCAAGTTTCCAGACATAATTCACGACACTCGCTTTTTCCTTACGTACGATATTCTTTCCCCCACGTTACCAGACCATTAATATTCTTACGGTTTTGAGGGCTCCGTCATCTTATATATCAACAGATCCGAGCAAAAGTGAAGTTTGCAGCTTGGCTCTAACGAATAGCTACTCCACAATCGAGAATTATTAAGCGAGGATTAAATCGTGGATGTCTGACGGGGCTTCCGCTCTGGCCTCAATTAGGTAAAGTTTTACGCTTGACGTGGTTTCGAGCCCGAGAGCGGGTCCTAGATCGAATCCTGGGTTTCGGGATATTATTTTGAGATTAGATATTGTGTTTAGGGAAAAATTAGGGTGGAGTCACTAGAAAAGCTGTCTGGTCTGGTTCCACATACGATTATAGGATGATCTCAAAGTTGGGGCTTTCATTTCGGCAGGTTTTAAAACATATCTAGTGGATTGGACTTGACTTTTGACTTTTGTAGATTCTTTGCGATGATTTGCCATGTCCTTTTAGAAAGGCGTAACTTATTTTTGCTGAAATCCAATAATTTTTGTACCTTGAAGTCTCAAAGTTCCGGAAAACCTATTGGAATGATCCGTTCCCGAAAGATTCTTCTTCTCCAAAAACTCTTTCTTATAGGTGCAATTGCCTATGCCACAGAAAAATTTTGGGCCAGTAGGTTGCGTTTTGTGATCAATTTCTGACTAGTGTATAAGCGTCATCATTTCGTTTGATTCCTGAACGACCGGAACCCAGACTGAAGGCATCTTGTCGTTTTTGCATACTTCATTGAGTTTTCTTGATATTTGAGTTGACTACATAAGAGTTCAGTGCTCCAATAGCAGCATTTTTTGATTTCAAATATTTCATTCCCAAAAACCTGAAATAGGAGCCTAGCGTAGTGTACACTTGGTTTTTTGGCCTGTATACTATAGCGCTGGTACCTATCGTGGTTTTAGAACTATCTGTGTCATTTTATAGTGTTCATTTTGAAGTTTTGGACAGTGATTTCCTTTTCTCATTCTTCCTTCTCTCATAGCATCCAGATAAAATTCTCTTTTATGCTTTGATCATAACATCCATAGGAAGGTTAGCAGCTGATGAGATGTTTTGGTCACACAGGACCAGGCCCTCTGATTTTAAATTTCTCATTTCCTGAATAACCTCGTGAGCTACCCAATCGATCACTGAATGTGAGGAGTGAGATCTGAATGACCTCAAGTGTTCTAGTCATGCACGTTCTCCTAGCTCCAGTTATACAAACACTAGCAACCTTTGTACCTTATCCAGTACTAGTGACCCCCCCGGCTTCGCACGGGTGCCTCAGACGCGCTATTTGTAGGCACGCTCTTGCCGCAACCGGGCGGCCGCCGGTAACCGCCCGCAAAAGCTACTCCGGCAATTTTTAATCTGTAATATCTTCGAAAATATCACTTAAATCATACGGTGTAAAGGGCCATATAGATCTATATTACATGAACAATGTATTCAAGGTATTTATTGGTTAAGGATAATGCTGTATTGGTTGAATCGCTTCGAAAATTAGCCATTATTTGTCGTAAAAAGTAAATGACAAAAAACGTTATTGTGGGTTATCCATAGGAGATAGCCTATATCATCACGGACTTTTCTGTGGACCTTTTCAATGTGTACAATACTTAGTACATTATTTTGATAAAACTCGTAGGGTTCAGCCTGCGTTTGCAATGTAAGCGGAAAAATGAAAATTATTTACGACATCACATTAGAAACTCAATAATAACAGTACTTCTCCACTATTTTGATGGATGTTATTGTAACATAAACCCTCCTCTTGCATTACTCTATCTATTAAAAAACGCATCAAATCCGTTGCGCAGTTTCAAAGATTTAAGCATACAAAGGGACAAGAAAGCGACTTTGTTTTATACTATGTAGTGATTTTTCTTGTGTTTTCTGACCTGTTTTGGCAAACCACACCACAGCTTCATATGTTATTATTGTTTTTTACAATTATGGCGACGATGTGAGTGTATTTCTCACATTTTACAGCATTTTTTTCTATCTAGCAAACGCGTTTCCAACAGATGTTATCTATTTTCCGAGAACATTACCCCAAAAATTCTCCCTACGTCACTACATTCTCCCACACGAAGACCTTTACCGTAGACCAAAAAAAAATAATGCCCAACACGCAACAACATCAGTCAATCAGATCAAAATCTGACACCACACAAGGTTCAAACCCTTTTCATCCGTTCAGCAAACTACGATTCATCATGTCCGATACGGCGTATCAGCGGAATTATTAATGGTTCTGTTCTTTTTCGTTTTTTCAGGCATCCGGGGACATCCTTTCTACAGCAACATCGACAGCATGCCTGATATCAGGCCCAGGAGGAAGTCCATACCGCTGGTATCCGATCTGGTAGGTAGAAGTTATTTATTAATGTGCAAGGTGATACGGGGGCGTATGGATACAGTAACGTGGGGTCTTGAGATGATAAAAGAGTTGGAGATGGTATATTTCCTCAATGACTGTTATGTTTTTAACCTCGTGATGTATAGCTTCCCCAGTGGCATATGAAGTTTTAGAGATGAGTTAAATAAAGCAGGTCACAAAGAGGTTCTAGGGAAGCTAAATATTGCTTGAATTTTACATTTAAAAATGTTCAACATATTGGCATCATGACCAATATGTTGAAATGTATGGGTACCTTTGCCCATGTGTTCAATATCTTTTCAATTCTTCTTCACCTCGTTTGAAGCCTAGTACATTGAGGAAATATACTTTATAAATGGGAAATACAAGTTCTCGTCACAATTGAGAAGATAACTTTAGTTCTTCATAACTGAATAAAAAATATTTCATAAAATAAACTAACCAACTCATTGATTATCTTTCAATTATTGCTCTATATATCATAATAGGAAACAATTCGCAACCTACCAAAACTTTTCTTCTTCAAAACATAAATTCATTCACAAGACTAACTTCAACCATTACCATTACCTCTAAATTTGTGAATAGAACTCTCGGAAACTTCTATGAAGATATTGAGTCGAACTTTTATTGATATACCAATAATTCTTACCATTGTCATACCTGAAGTGAAATAGAACGCTAATAATCTCAACTGGATCAACCAATTCTATGGTGATAAAATCATTTCTACGAGTTGAATATAAATGATGAATTCAATCATTATACGGAATATTTCAGTTTTAATTGTTCACGTAATAATAAAGCATTACAAGTAATCATTCATTTTGATCTGATAGTGGAAAATACATGAGCAAGAAAGGTATACCAGGTGTGCCTCACAACACCCGTTTATATAGGTAATCCAGACGAACTTGCTGATTCAGGAATTCGATTGAACAAAAATAGATGCAGATATCGATTATATTTTGTTTAGACAGTCATCTAAATTTCAAAAAAATTGAGAGTTTTCGTTCGAAGACTTATGCAAATACAGTTATCGAAATGCTGTACTTCAATGATGAAAAAATTCAACTGATATTCTCATAAGTTTTCGTTTGCTTCAATTTCTAACCAACAAGTTTGTCTGCCCCAGCCTGTACATTGTACAGGCAATCAAACATAAAATAAATTTTTATTTGAACTAATACAGATTTATGCAGTTAACTATTTCCTAGTTGAATTAGTTGTTTTGGAGCATTATCGAACTTTTTTGGATTTTTTCAACCCAGAATTCACAATTGATCATTGAAGACTTTTACCACCAAATTGGTTGACTTCAGTGCTCAATTCATGTGAATTTCAATGGTGTAATCTATTGTCATAACCATTGTCTCATTCTAATTCTTGTTTAATGTTACCCCTTTCCAAACTTCATTCCCTTCTCTATACAGTGTGTTTGGTCATCAATATACCTAATATTATCGACAAAAACACCCAAACTTGGAAGTATACCCCCTTAGTTTTGGATTAGCCCCCATTTTAAATTTACTTTTTGATTTTCGTTGACCCTTCAAAATAATATCGATTTCTTTGCACAAGTATAACAATATAAGAACATTCAACTTGAAAACGCCATAAAAAAATTCTTTAAAAAAAGGTTCATATTAAAAAATATGTAAGTACTGATTTTCTTAGTAAATCCTCAATAGTACAAAAACTAGCACATTAAAGTATAATTTTTTTTCAATGATTTAACACGCAAGGACACAAGCTACGAAACAACACTCACATCATTTCTGTAAGTTACATGATTCGAGAGTTATTGCTGCTTGAACATGATCACTACGCGAGCAAAAGACACAAGACAGGTCGTCATGAAGGCCTGCCTGTCTACAGAGCAGAGGCGGCCATTTTGAGCAATTTTTGATTAATTTGTTTGTTTTATCATTGAAAATTGTCGAAAGTACAGTACTGAGGTTTTTTTTTATTTAATCAATTTTCATAAGGGTCATGTTCGAACAGCAATAACTCTCAAATCATGTACTTACAGAAATGATGTGAGTGTTGTTTTGTAGCTTGTATCCTTGCGTGTTGAATCATTGAAAAAATTATACTTCAATATGCTAGTTCTTGTACTATTGCGGATTTACTGAAAAAATCAGTACATATTTTCACTATGAACTTTTTTAAAGACTTTTTATGGCATTTTCAAGTTGAATGTTTTTATATTGTTATACTTCAATGAAAGGTGGTAGTCATCTTTCAAAAAACATTTTTTTCACATCTGTAGGACCTTTATGTCCAAAAAATCGATATTATTTGGAAGGGTCAATGAAAATAAAAAGTAAATTTAAAATGGGGGCTACTCCAAAATAAGGGGGTAAACTTCCATGTTTGGGTGTTGTTGTGGCTAATTTAAGGTATATTTGATGTCCTTAAATTATGGCTAACTCCTGACCAAACACACTGTACAAACAACCCTTCGAGTGAGTGTTATCTGTCAAAATTTAAGAACTCAGGATCTTTTCCACCTCGAACATTCTTCCTTTTTTTATGGATGCACCAAACAGTTAATTTCCCAAAGTAAAATACTCCAAATGGGATCCGGTCCTGAGTTCTACCCTTCCCACCCATGTTACATCATCCCGACCCTATGTCTTTGTTCCATCAGTGTTGAATGTTGTATTCCTCCACTTCTCCACTGAATCATTTACTAATGTGTCCTGGTCGTTCTGTTCTCTGTTTGATGGTTTGCCCTGCGCCGTTCTAACTCCAGGTTCTCAAGGTATTTGATCTTAACTTCCTACTTTTTATTCTCTCTTTCTTTTCGGAATACGATTATGGCTTCCCTTGGAGTGCTTAGCTTATGAGCTCGAATGGAAATTGTTCAGGCGTTACTTCGCGGAGATTAAGTCGTGAATTTACGTAAAAGATTAATGTCACTTTTCTCAAGTGTTGCACAATTGAGATTTTACATATGACAGGGTAATATACTAGCTAGGGTATCTGTTGAAAATAATGAAGGGAGCAACAGTTTTCAGTGAATCAATACTCCAGCTCTTTCAAACAACAGCTACAACTATCAGAAACACAGTCTTTCAGTGGATTTTTTCACTGCCTGTTGTAACCAAAATTTCATCTTCAGAACACTTATAAAGTTCTCCTGGCTATTGTTTAATTTGACATAACATTGCTGCTATACTTTACAATACTTGTGACAAGAGAAATGCACCCAGGTCTGTCTGGAAAAATAAAGAGGCCAATACACTTGCCAAAGAGGGCGCACGAATGTCACTCATTGGCGCAGAACCCTTATGTGGTATAGGTAAATGTACCTGTAAGAAGGAGTTTCTGGAGAAAGGGAAAGACGAGAGGGAAAAACTCTGGCGGAATCTCCCAGGGATGGATCATTCCACTAAGTTCCTTCGGAACTTTGAAACAGCAAGATCCAAAAGATATCTAGGTCTTGTAAGAAAACAATTACACCTCCTCACTGGTTTTCTTACAGGACACTGTACGCACCTGTTGAGGATGGGATTATCGGACACTGACGAGGTTCTGTGTGGTGAGGAAGAAAAACCCATTCACATAGTCACGGAATGCTTTGGCATTGCGAGCCTAAGGAGAGAATGCCTTGGGCGAGAAATTTGTAAGAGTGAGAAACTAGCCTCGTTGAAGCCTCCAGATATTGGATTTCATCAGATCTTTGGAACTGGAAGGCAAGTGTAAAGGGTGTGGCCATAACAGCTCTGTAAGGGGGCCACAAATGACCTTGAGGTCGGAGTGAACTGTAACCCCTTTACAAACTATAACTATATAATTATAACTATTGATTAGGGTGAATGACGATGATTTTAATGAAGGAGAGAACGCCTTAACGGATTAACATACCAGGTCGCAGATAAGCAAAAAGACTAATTGCACTTTAAGAAGAAGGCTCAACAAGCTGAAACGTTGTCAAAAAACGAGTAACGGTTGCTTACTAGGCTTCTCATAGGTTAACTGATTCGTGAAATATCACCTACAACAAGAGCAGTAGCCAAATGACGACAAACTAATCTACAATCTTCAACATCTTAGACATGTTTTCGGTTATTCATTGAAGGAAAACAATAGTCGATAATAGCAAAAGAACAATTTCCATTCCTACAAGAAAACAAAAACGAGATATTCGAACCCTAAATAAAAATACTTCATCAATAACCTTTGCTGTGTTCGAATATCTCTCCCTCAGCATCACCAGCTTTTTTCAATTGCTTTCTAAATAGACATTTTCAATTATAGTTTCACCCACGTTTATATGCCACATGTTTATTTCATTCACAACGGTAATGAATTGAAATATCTTCTATTTATGAACAACACACACCCCTCGAGCACGATTCAAAAACAGATATGAAGCTATTTACACAATAATTACTCCTTATTAATTTCCATAATTAACCTGTTTGATTGTTTTTCATCTTTTATTCATTCAGTCAGTCCACCCTTGTCAGAGGGTGCACTATCGGCATAATGTACAGGGTGATCCCTGACAAAACTTTTTAACTAGAGCTCCTGCTCAGGGCTTTTCTTAATTTTTCTCCATCTCTTAGGGTTGAAAGTTGTAGTTCAAAGATCATAACTTTGGACTCCCTGTACGTCATCCCTTTTCTGTCAAGTCTAGAGCTTCTGCCTCGTTAAAAATTCAGACGTAAAAGGTTCATTAAACTTCTGGAGTGGGCGAAATAAATTAGCAGTTGTTTCAATTGAGCCGTCCAACTGGATAAGATTAACGTTCGTCATCTGTAGATTCGGGTTTTAAATTAATTTATAGGAAACTCTCGCTGGTAAAGATAAAGCGATTATTTTTCTTTGTCAGTTTGTTCTTTCTTAATCATTGCGGACATGAATGTGCGAAGAAGCAACGCTGGAATAATCTTATTAAGTATTATTGGATAGGAGATTTGAAAGTCTTGGGAGTTTGTGAAGAATTATATCGTTGTGATAAAAATGAGGATGAACACAGTTTCTTCATAAACTCACCGTGCACATGAAATGGCTACAGCGCTCATTCTTAACCACCAGGTTCAATCGTTAACGACGACTAAGACAGTTACATAAAGGAAAGCTTATCGGCTTCACATTCAAAGATAGCAAGAGAGCAAATTGAGGTTCCTAGGGAAGATAGCATCAGATACTTGCTGGATTACATTGAGTTTTTCCAGAGAACTTCGATTGTGAAGAAATATAGAACCCTTAATACTGATACCTCTGGAAAACTTCATTTCAATCGATATTCAGCAGCTGTCAGTATCGCCACTTGTATTCCTTCAATTCTTCATAACCTACTGACTTTCATTCTAAGGATTGGTATTGAAGAAAATGAAATAGCCGATAAACTTGCAAAAAGTGTATCAAGGTTAACACCTGGTGGAACTGAGCCTTTTCCGTGGGCTTTGAAAATACCAATATAGGCCACGGTTTAGCAATGAGAGTTTTAACAAAAGAACCCTCTGCAGAAACTCCTGGACTCACTCAGTCTCAAAAATTTGTGATGATTTCACCAACATATACCAGAAAGCTTCTGAAGCTGTTGCAAGCTGACCTTCGGATGGTTGTAGATAGAACTGCTGAGGGGACACTATCGTACAGAGGGTCTACGAATTTATACTGATGGCTCGAAAACCGAAGACGGACGAGTCGGAGCCGGTGTTTACGGCCCCTCAATTCAATTAGCCATACCAATGGGCCTCTGTCCTTCGGTTTATCAGGCAGAGACATTTGGGGGAGTGCGTTGCGGTCTGGGCGGAACTCAACTACCAAAGAAAGGAAATATATATATAGCATCTGACAGCAAAGCAGCCCTGCTAGCGCTTGACTCTCCACAAAAGAAGTCAAAGTTGGTCTGGGAATGCAAAACGTCACTTAACCTACTCGGAGAAAAGAACCATGTCAATCCGCTCTGGGTGCCTTGTCACTCCGGATTCACGGCAAGAAGCGGCAGACCAACTGGCCAGGGAAGGGGGACAACCCCGTTCACTGGACCAGAACCGTTTTGCGGCTTCCCAGCCCGCCATCATTCAATGGCTATTAAGGGACTGGAACAAAGAGGAAGCTTATGTCCTGGCGTACGACCAATAGTCAAAGGCAAGATAGGTCACTTCTCTCTCACTCGACGAGCTGGACCAAGAAAGTCCTCTCACTCAGCAAATTGGAACTGAGGAAATTGACGGGCGCTCTCAGTGGGCACTGTCCCTGAGGTATCACTTAAAAAACATGAGAAAGGCGCCCGATAGTACATGTCGCTTCTGTCAAGAAGCCACCGAGACAGCCAGACACCTGTTATGCGAGTGTGAAGCTGTTCTCCCAGAACGGTTACGGCATCTTGGCTCCATGTTCCTAAAGCCTGAACAAGTAGTCGATGTGGCCCCCCCAGAAAGGTGTTGAAGTTCATTGAGACTTAGCTGCCGGACTGGTAAACAGCGCGGGGATGCACAATAGATCTTAAGGTCAAGGTGCTCGCAAGGTCGGTTTT
>CM024242.1:99703720-99743658 GCA_013421045.1 Propylea japonica
CCGCATCAATTTTCCGAAGCTAAAGGAAGAGCTGGACTTGAATGGCTTCGTGGATTTAGACGTAGACATCCAGACATTACAATGCGTGCGCGAGGTTTTAATAATAATGTGGTGGATGAATTTCTCCCGACTTTGAGAAACGCCCAAAAATATTATTATTTTTCAACCCATCGAATTTTTTGCTTTGTGTAACTTGCTTACATACTTAATTGTTATGAACAATACATATTATCATTTAAATAACAGCAGAGTTCTTTATTTCCTTTTTTTCGATATTTATTAACTTATAGTACAAAATGATCCCTGGGATCATTTTGCCCCTACCCCAGGGATCATTTTATCTACAGGGTGTATAAAATGATTCCTTTACTAAACTTTAACAAAAATGTCTAATACAAAAAAACTACATAGATGAAATGAAAATAAGTAGGCAAGGCAGATACAAAGTTGAGTAAATTAACTACCTTCAACAATTGAAATCTGCGGTTTTGCCTACAACTTTAGCCACAATTAAAATTTTCCCTTAAGAGGATCATTATACCTCACCTTCCCCTATTCATTCTCAAAATAATTTTACTCGAATTGGAAATCCGGTTATGGAAATATGAAGATTCTTCTTTTCAATATTCCCTATTGTTTGAGACCATTTTCGTAACAAAATTCGAAAATTTCAGACATTTGGGCAAAACGATGTAACACTCGTTTAAGTAAAACGAGCGCTCAATACCCACATGCAATATTGTTATACCTACTATACTGAAAATTTTGTGAAGCCATATCTCGAAAGAGTAAATACAGGGTGGCCGAACGATTGACGTCCAAAGAAAAAAACAGGTCCCTCGTCCCATGGGGTATTCGAAGCACCCCCATGTATGTTATGCGATTTTTTACGGTTTCCGAGTTATGAATTTTTTTATGAACTTTTGAGAATTTTCAACTTGACCATATTGAAAAAGATATTAAAAAAAGTACAAGAGTTTTCCGATATATTTTTTAATCGCCATGAAATGTACTTTTATACATAAAATAACCAGCATCGTAAATATGATAAAAATTAGAGAAATGTTGGTCTCAAGTCTCAGCATTTTCTATCATAACTTGATCAGAAAAATCTTAAAATGGCAAAAAATAATTTTTGAGTAAACGTCTAGTTCTTTGATTTTTTCCACCTCTCTGACTTTGAAGGCTAATTCTAGCAAAAGTAGACTGTTGAGTACCATTTTTTCTTAATGATTCTGAAAGCTGAGTGTTGAGCGCAGTTTTGAAGCCTACTGAGAAACCATGACGTAGCCTGTTTACATTTTTAATTTAAATTCGAAAAATTAGATCATGATCCAAAATACGTAACTTTTCACTTGTGACCAACATTCCTCTATAATTTTTATCAAATTTACGATGCTGGTTATTTTATGTATAAAAGTACATTTCATGGCGATTTATTCACAAAAAAAATATCAGAAAACTCTTGTACTTTTTTTTAATATCTTTTTTAATATGATGAAGTTGAAAATTCTCAAAAGTTCATAAAATACTCGAAAACCGTGAAAAATCGCATAACATACATGGAAGTGATTCGAATACCCCATGAGACGACGGACCTGTTTTTTTCTTTTGGACGTCAATCGTCCGGCCACCCTATATATTATGAATTTGACTTTCTTGTTTAAATCTTAAACTCACTCTGAAAATTTCAAGTTCACTTTGCTTTCAGAAGTTATCATGTTTACGGTTGGTTGTGAATAAAACGTCTTTCAATTATTCAACCTATCTTGCACTGTTAGCTGAAATAGGGTTTGGGGATTGGAGTAAAACACCTTTTATAATTTTTGCAATTTGCTATTTTCAGATATTAGATACATTAGTCACACATACATCATACATCAAAATTTCGATCTTTGCATTTTTTAAAAACATTAACATAATTTTTCATCTAATTCACAATTTTTTGATGATCTAGTGCCATAAAATCAATTCTTTAAATCGAATTTTGTAATGCCTCAATTTTCACAGATAAGGTAATTTCACTAGTACTAAATTGTCGAAAACTTTCGTGGAAAGTATCAATTACACACTGTATATTGCCTTAGTCCCTATAATGTACAATTTCTCAATTTCAATTCGTCTAAATTTTTACAAATTTTGTACAATGTCGAGTGTATGTAATTGAGTGATTTCCAATTTTTTACAGAACACAAGATTAACAATTTGAACAGTTTCTCATTTATTCAACATTCATACAAAAAATCTGCAATGTACCTACAGTTTCTTCAAAAAATATATATAGGAACTTAAAAATTAATTAAAAAAAGCATAAATTACGTTCGAAATGGCAGTCAAATGAGAAATAAAATGGCAAATATTGTAAAAAAATTAAAAATAGTATATAACCTCACTTAAACCTATTTCAACATTACACTCTTGATATACAACAATTCGTGATGAACTGTTCAAAATATTCATTTTTGTTAGCACAATTCAAATAATATCAAACTTTAAATTGAATATTTTCAACACCTATTTAACTTAAACTATATAACAATTCAATAAATACATTAAAGCAAAAGAAAATTCAACTGTAGTTTCAACATTTACAGTTCGAGAAACTAGAATATTTTTGAGCCTCAATGTTTCTTGAACACATTGGACAAACCTCGATGGAGAACGAACTCTAAAAAAACGCAGAAAAATATTTCTGCATTTATTATTATTATTATATGTATTTTTCAATTTGTTTGTAGTTTGTGTTTTATCACTTCTTCGCTGTTTCTTATTCTATTTGATCTTATTTTCTCTCTTTTGATACTAGATTAATCAGACTAGATTTCGTGATGTTTCAATAATAGTTTCACTTTGTAAAATAAGTTTTTCTCCATCGATTTTTGCCCATTTAAGTCCTAGACTCTCGTAGTCTTGTTAAGCTTCGAAAGTAACTATAAAATAACGAGTCTCAAGACAATCCTATAAAAATCCAATATCATATCGGATATATCATTGAAAACTGAATATATAATCTTCGCACAACATTGTTTGATTTCATTTTTATTGGATATGCTTAGTTTTGTATTGTAGAACTGAAGTTTTAACTTTTGACTCGAATTTTACTTGTATACCTGAGACTAAATGGTAGTTGATATTACTTTGGATACAATCAACAAAAAACTTGTATTCATCTATTGTAGCTACATCGATTTCAACAAGAAACATTTAACTATTTATCTGCGCTATGTATGTGGTAAGGAGTAAGCAATATCAACTTTTGGATTAGCATAATCTATTTCAATTTTGATGTGAGATATCTCCATCAAACCGTACAACATACATTTCTTCAACTGTGAGTGATATTGCTCAAAGTTTTCAAGAAAATCAAAGGGAATCATATTGTATTTCTCGTTGACTTCTTGCAATAGGTACTCTCGACAGTTGAGTGAGGTCAGGATATTGAATTTCATTAATTAGTCTTTCAAGAAATAATTCAAAAATGATGTTGTTCGGTTGAGATATGGTAAGGTCCAAATGTGTGTGCAGCTTCAAGTATACAAGAGCAATGTTGTACGACTGAATAACTTACAGTATGACGTATACGAAAAAACACAACTTAACATTAAAAAATTGCAATATAACACAACTAACATTTATATTATTAACTATTTGGGTTTACTATGAAATTACAAGTGGTTTGCCAAATGTAATCGGTAGTTTTTGAACGATTTTGATATCTGGAAAGGCCGAAAAGTTTTGTGTTTCCCAAAAGTGACTTTTAGATTCCCTAGTTTTAATATTTATGTGTTCATTTGTTCGAATCAAGATAAACGGACCAAAAATGTCTCAACTTGTCTCGCTATCGAAAAAACAACAAAAAATCAACATAACAAGAAAATAAAGTGTTCTTTAAAAACGACTATCAATTTTAGGCGATCTATTTTTTCCTTTTAATATGTATTCGTTAATTTTGTATATAAATTCTGAATATATTATTGTAATGAACCGAGGAAAACTTTGCAATGAAAATTGATGCTTGAATTTTCCATGCAGAGTTGGTAAATACTTGAACAAAAGTGTGGTTTACCGGACTTTTTGTATAGCATAAGAACACTCATGCGTTTTGACTATTGCAAAGAAAAATTTTTAAATTCCACAACCAACTTGATGCTGTTCACAAGAAGGGATTTTTTATATTTTATATGCTCTAGTAAGCAAACTGTTGCAAAGCGGGGGTGTAAATACACTATTAACATGGAAAATCATGAAACACCGATAGGGATGAAAACAGGACCGGAAAATTACGGAATATCTGGAAAAAACAAGGTGGACATATTGAAAATTATCGTGTTCCATCGACGCCATTTATAATGTATCGAAATCAACTATCTTGAAGCTGCGAAAGCGTTTACAGAGGAAATCTAGCCTACAGCATATTTTTTTGAGTCCCTTCTTGCTTTTTGAACAAGTCATCAGCGATTGGTCGCATGAAACAAGGAAAAACTGTAGAGAAAAAAATCTGGTTTGAACATTGAAAACGGCGTGCAAAACTGCACATGTATTGTGGGCTATTGCAAAAAAAATTTTGTTTTGTTGTAATTTTACAATAAATATTTGTCCATTCGGGCAGTTAGACTCGAATATTTATGTAAAATACACTGATGGTGGGGGGGCTCTGGGTGAGCCCCCCCAAGGGCTTGCTAAAATTTGAATTCAACGGAAGCTCCCGAGGATCACCGCGCATGCGCGCAAGTGTTCCTCGGATCCGACCGTTGACTGGGCTATTGTATGATTTTTGAAGGATAATAACTATTGTTATTATAGTGGGCAAAATGTTTGAAGCACTCGGTGCAACTGGGCTATTTCTTATTTTAACTATGTATTTTCATGGCGTCATAATCGGTAAAACATTGCACGTAATCGTGCATTTGCACGTAATAGTGCATTTGTCGAGTTTGGTGGAAGTGTTCGTAAAAGAGCGATTTCCCGCATTTTCCTCTCAGGAAAAAAACTTCGGAAAATCGCTTAGATCCGTTGCAGAAATTAACTACAAAACTTGGAAAAACAGCTCTAATCTTTTTAAACAACGCCAAAATTAGTGAATTGTATTATGATCACTGATTATAGATTTTTTCGCCAAATGTCTAAGAGCTAAGTTTACCATTTCTTGTTTTGTGGAAAAACAATCTTTCACGAATCAAAACTGTGTTATTTACTGTAAGTAAATTCTATTTCGTCTCTTCATTGTCACTTTTGAGGGAAAATCATAGCAGAAACTGCTATCCTGTAACTATTGTATTTTTTAAACTATTGTCTATGAATGACTATTGCAAATATTGTGGAGATTGAGTACAATTAAATGAGTATTTTTAGAATATATACAGAAATCAATGTTGAAGACCGAAATTACAATAATTTTGAGAAGACTTTCGTCTTAGATCACCCAAATCGATTTTTGCTTCAAAAATATTTTTCAATGTTGTTGTGCTTTATATACAATATATTTATATGATATATACACTCAATAAAAATCCGAGACAATCGAAAACAATGCAATTCTGATAAAAGATCAATTTTCTGACTGATAAATTCGAAATACGTAAAATTTCTCCTATAAATTTGTTAAATTTCCAAAGGAAAAATATTTTTTACATACCTATTCACATTCTCTGTATATATAAATTCTGTTGTAAGTACTCTGTTTTCAAAGTTTTATATATATGAAAAAATAAAATATACAACATCCTCTCAATCATTCTAGCGCTCATAGAAAATCAAAAAAGGAACATAGAATTCCTCTTTGTACTTGATCGTAACAAAGAAGCAATTTATTTGAAAATTGCCATATTATTGAATTGAAAAAAATAAAGTTCAAGTTAATATATTTTCCTCTAATCACAGTGTTTTAATTGCATGAAACAGTGGGATCGTTGATTGGTCAACAACATTGTCGATGATTTTTGTATCGATTGAACCGCTATCGATTGGAACTAGGAAATGACAAATGAAGTTGACTATGACAGATCCCGACCAAAATCAGTTTTATTGCTCTATATTCTCGAAAACTTCGAAAAAAATCACAGAAAAATTTTGATGTTGCAAAAAAAAGTTAAAACATCTAAATAATAGACTCGCATTTTCTCTCGTCATTCAATTTTTGTATATATTTACAATCTAACCTATATCTTAAGTATTTTATACCATCAGTGAGGTATAAATTTTCAACACTTATACTATACAAATTATCGTTTTCTTCAAAATGATTTCTGCACTTTCAAAGTGCAAATTATATAACTGATAATGACTTAGTCATTGGGAGGAAATGAACGAATCTTACCCTTTTTCCTTTTCATTTATTTGGCACATTCTGTTTATTTTATATTAATATACAAGCCATTCATTGGATGGTTGAATTCAAGGTCAATCAAATTTATATAGTGTTCAAAAATGCGATGTACGAAAAGCTTTAATTTTCAGTATGGCGGACTTCATTGAATTTGGTATGTATTTATGGATTTTCGAGGTAGCTGAATCAGAAAAAAACTCTTTCGAATCGATTTCTGCAAGCGCTAATATTGTTTCGTATTAGCTTAGATTTTCATTTCTCATCTAATATGTTTGGGCATTCATTTTGGGAATATTCCTTCTGATAGAATTTGTTTCAATTGAATTCTCAAATGAATTCCCACTCAAATTATTCAGTTCAGAGTTCTGAAGAAGGTTCCAAAAAACATCATATTATACTTGGCGAACTTTCGAATGAAAAATGAGAAATGATGAGAAAAGCTCCGACAGTAATATGATAATTTCTTTACGTATTTCTCGTCGAAAAATTATTAATAAAATTGATGCTATATGAGAAGGGAATATAAATCTCTATTTTGAATAAAATAACCACAAAATTTTTCAACCCTTCTCAAATGAATTATAGATGATTCAAGTCCAAAAATATTCAATGTATAAAGATTTTTGAGTCACAAGAACTCATGAGAATATTTTTCGATTTTTATAATGAATAATTTATGCCGAACGAAGGTAAGCCAAGAAAATTTCGAATTGAATAATTTATTTGATTTTTTCTTTTTTTTTTTTGTTTAATCGAATTTCCTTTGACTGGCTTGTATACTGAGAATTTAGCTGAACTTAAGAAAAACTAAACTATAAAATCGAATAGAATTGTCAACTACGATAAATCTTCAACAATTTAATGGGAAAAAGAAGAAGAAACGTTCAACGCGTCTTGATAATAAAATGCAGAAAACAATAACCACTGGATATAAACTATGTAGGTATATACATACGTACATACACATATATACATACATACTTGTACAGGTATACATAAATTTCTATGTTCAACGTAAGACACGCTCAGTAGTAACTGAAATTTCACGGTTGATTCTGATTTTGCTGCTGGCCACTCAGAGAAAACCCGAGCGTCCTGGGATCGCTCCCGTGCAGCCTTAAGGCCTGTTCTAACCTTTGTTCCTGCAGCCTTAAGGCCTCGGTAAGGTCCGGACTAAGCTGCTGCGAAGGTTGACCCTGGTGGCTTTGATAGTTACCGTTATGACGTAAAGGATTGTTGTTGTCTTCCTGCTTGAGTTGCGGGTAGGCCTGGCTCATCGCCAGCCTTAAGGCTGCCTCAGCTTGCGACCTTAGCAAGGCCTCAGCGTGTTGCTGCATCCTAAGCGCTTCCTGTTGTTGCGATTGCTGCGAATCCATCACCGAAGATCTCATCGGATCCATGTTTCTTATGGTTCCATAGACGCTCTCATGACGTTCATGGCGTTGACAGACGCATTGACAGCTGACAAGGCGTCGTTGTTTATTGGAGGGGGTTGAGGGGTTCGTGTTGTTCACTTGGTTGGCCTGCAAGAAGAAGGGTTGTATATAAGATGCCTGGGGCGAGCCAGGATTTTTGTTACCAAATGTATATTCATGCGAATGTTGGCTTGGAATGATGAACCTTAATTGTAGAAGTTTATAGGGAACTGAAAGTAACGAAACCAACAAAATAGAAATAAGGACAAACTAAGAAACGAAATATGGACAAAACCAGTCAAGAATTCGAAAATCACAGACATAACGATATAATATTCGTTTAAGTAGAACGAGCGCTCAAAAACGAATTGTTATCACAAAAAAAATTAAGGAAAGCCCTGATCAGGAACTTTTGAGCGCTCGTTCTTTGGTGGAGCAATAAGAATATTACCTCAAAATTTTATTTGGCATTTGAGATTGATACCAAATATAAAAATACAGAATTTCAGCACAATCGGTATAATTATTCGAAAAATGAAATATGTAAAAAACAAATAATCAAAAAATTGTATTTTATTGTTCTGATGATGCGATCCTCTTGAAATCTTGCATGAACATTCAGTAGATCAGTATCGATTTACAAATGAATTTTACTGGAATCAGTCTTCTGTACTGAAAATATAGAGATTTTCCTTCTTAATATTCTAATTGAATTTTCTATAGTTCTGTGTACACTTTCTCCACAAAATTTTGCATGAGGCTTATTATAAGCATTTTGCATTTAGCCGAAACATTTCATACCGATGCGATTCATTTTGTCTGAGATATTGAGGAACAAAAATTTAGAATGGCCATATTTTATGGAACACCTATACGATTTGGCTGGTTGACAAACTTAACGAAGCCATTTGGGAAACGACCCCGCTCTGAAATTTCAAGTCTCTAGGACAATCCTTTCAAAAGTATTGTGCTAACAGACGGACGACGGCCGGGCCCACAGACAGGAATTGAATTTGACCATTCGGAATCTCAAATAAAGTAACCTCAACTTTGTTCTTATGCCCAACGTGAAAAAGATAATTGCCATTTTGCTAGTTTTGTCCAACATATAAAAACTACCAACTTACTAAATGAAATAAAACAAATCTGGAAAGTTATATCATCTACTCACTTGTGTTACCCCTAACCGCATAAGGTTTGCGATGTTGGCAATATTGTCCGAACCCATACCAGGTGGTACGCCTCCTTGGCTAACCATATTTGCTAAAGCTGCCATTCTGTTCGCGTTGTGTAGCTGTTCTTCTACGTTGTACTGTTGGTGAAGTCCATTATTACCTTGAAAAGAAGAGTCGAATAAGTTCTATGCTCTTATTCACTAGAGACTGAAGGAAGAAGATTTTTACTTACTCCTAAGGATATCTCCCAATTTGGTGTTACAATTGTTGTTATTGTTATTTAATCCGCCAGCGTCTGATCCAGTTGATGAAAGTCTGCCATTACCAGAAGAACTATCACTATGGGCACTTGGAGACGCACACATAGGACTGCCTCCTGCTGAAAGAAATTGACAAAAATAATATCTGTTGAGACTTCACCATTGGTTTAGTTTACTGCGACCTTAAGGTCTATTGTGCCCCCTTACAGAGCTGTTCTGGCCAAACCCTTCACAGCTCGCCTTCCAGTTCCAGAAAACTAACGAAATCTAATATCTGTGAAGGGTTTAACGACACTAGTTCCTCACTCTTACAAGTTTTTCGCCCAAGGCATTCTCTCCTTTGTCTCGCAATGCGAAGCACTCCGTGACTAGGTGAATGGGGGTTCCTTTCTCCTCCCCACAGAATCCACACTCGTCAGTGTCCGATAATCCCATCCTCAACAGGTGCTTCCTGAGGAAACAATGTCCTGTAAGAAAGCCAGTGAGGAGTGTAATTGCTTCTTACCAATCCAATATCTTTGGACCTCGCTGTCTCAAGTTCCGAAGTAACTCAGTGGATTCATCCCTGGGAAATTCCGAGACTTTTTCCCTCTCGGCTTTCTCTTCTCCAGAAACTCCTTCTAATAGGTACATAAGGTGACGTAGGAGCTCAGTGCTTTAATAGCAGCTTGATTATCTGGTGTATGGCTATATCGCACTTCAGATATTTTCTTTCTAGATTTATATCCAGACATTTTTCAATAGCTAAGATTTCCGCTCGAAAGACGCTCATACAGGAGCCTAGCAACAGTGCACCTTGGTACTTGGCGCGTGTATCCCAGAGCCTGCTCCTGTAGATGTTGAGGAACCATCTGTATGCCAATTCACGGTATTTTCTATGAGGTTATAGTCGGTGTTTTTCCGTGCCATTCCTCTCTTTCACTTAGCAATGTCCTGAAGTTTTTCCCAGTGCCCACTTTCTTGATATTACATCACTAGCGAGGTTAGCAGATGATATATGGTTGTTCAAAGAGGACCAGACTCTCTGATTCTTTATTCTCTCATTACCTTTCCTTAGATATTCTGAGGATAGCCTCATGGGCTACCCTATCACCACTAGATGTAGAGGAGTGAGATGCGATGACCTCAAGTGCCCTTGTTGGGCAAGTTCTCATAGCTTGAGTGATGCACACACAAGCAAGTACTTTATCGAGCCTTTTCCTCGTTCTTACCTGACTTGCCTTTGCAAACCAGGCTACTGCCCCATATGTGATTATAGGTCTCACAATCATGACGTACATCCAGAGACTTCACCATAAGAAGATATAACGTATTTGGTTGAATTGAAGAATAAGTTATATGTGTTACTTACTTTGTCCAGGCATGGGAGGTATAGGAAGGAGGCCACTTCCAGAAGCAGAAGCTGAAACTGCAGCTAGCAGTGTTTCTCTCTCCCTTCTTTCAGCTGCAGCTCGAGAAAGCACATATTGCGCCGCGAACTGATGCTTCGGGTCCATCCTCATGTGTTCCATATGACTGAGAAGACCTTGAAAACCAAATCCGATCAAATAAAGCTCAACTGCCTCAACAAAATCAACCTCCAAGTTTGAAAGTGTCCGAGAAATTTGCTACTCCAAAATTGACCATCGTGAACAAATCGTGAATACAAGCACTTTTCCCTGCTTTCAAACTAGGTGGTAGGTGCCACACGTGTGAATGTCAATAATGAGTGAAGACTAGGTCTTGGAGAAGAGATACAGGATGAAACAAACATACACGACAATTCTGGGAGAAGCCTGCTTGATTTTATTTCTTCAGTTTTCGAAAGTACATCTCCAAACATCGATTTTGTGGCCGTGATTCTCAGGTATCCCAAAACGTTAATTTAGCCTAGATTATTCTCAATTAACTAGAAAGTGACGAAAAATACGTGGTTCGTAAGGTGACGGTGTGCCCAAAGGATCTATTCTGGAGCCAATCGGTTTCATACAGTGTTTCATCCTGTACTCACAGATACTAAGAAACGTGACTTTGAATACCTGATTCATGAGTGAAAACGGCTTGACACACTGAGCATGGCCACATTCTCAAAGATGTCGATAATTGTGAGGTTTCAGGATGGCAAGCCAAATGCTTCCTCAGAGATCCTTCGTTTACATAATGCTTGCCACATACAGGCAAGGGTGATTAGCTGTCCTTCTCTTCGCTAAATAAGGATCGATGACGTCAACAGAGAGAGAAAAACAAGATCAAGCAAAGCACCCCAGGATTTTTGTATAATAAAAGCGGTTTATTAACAACCTGAGACACCCTCACACAAACTGTCCATTTTTTATTGAATGAAAGTTTTATAACTTCAGCAATGACTACATCATTTCCAATTTTAATTCAGAAAATGTAAAATGTAATTCAGAGAAGCAAATTGAATTTCAGCAGATAGGAACTGTGAATCGAAATTCAGAATAGGGAATTTGAATTCAGAATAACAACTCTATACTAAGAAACGGTAATTCGAATTCCAGAATAGTAATTTGTAATTCAGTAATAGAACTTGTAATTCGGAAAAAAATGTAATTCAGAAATAGGATACCTATACATTTGTCCCCTGCTTACTACTTTTGTAATACATTTTCTGAATTGAATAATAGTTCTAAATTACAATTTCGCTTTCCTGAAATTCAATTTGCCAATTCTGAATTACAGCTTGGTTTTTCTGAATTCCTACTTCCTTATCTGAATTTCAATTTCTTTTTTCCGAATTACATATTCCTATTCTGAAATACAAACTCGCTTTTCTAAATGGAACTTTGATTATCTGAATTACAACTGTAAAGAGGTATAGTTTTATGTGATGGTATCTCAGTTTTTATTATCATCTTCAGAAATACTTCTCCAGTTATAAAATTCACTGTAAACTCATCACTAGATCGCGAAGAGTTCACACAACAATGTTAGTAAGCATATGCATGCATATTTGAATCAGGGTACCGCAAAAGCAACCAAAATAAAATGTTGGAATCGTTTTATCTACAACTGTTAATTCAGGAGGAACTAAGCGTTAGAAGTGTTAGAAGCTATAAGAAGCTCATGGTTAAGACTCTCACGAAGGACATTCGGTTGTCTTCAGGATTTACTCAAAAACTGTCAAGTTTTATTAGGGACAAGATTGAGAACTCACATCAGTCACACTTCTATCAAAAACCACAATGGTATACAGAGCTTTCAGATAAAAGTGTTTTTGATAACTATGACGAAGCTATGGTAGATATTTATGTCCCCTTAGATTTTAGCATACTTCCAACATTCTGTATACTGAATCATTTCTTTCGTTTCGTCTTTATGTTTACTTTTTATTAATTTATTTTTTGTTTTTATTTTTAGGATTTCATTCACTCTATCATTATCAGAAATGTTCTGCTACTGTTGAATGTATTTTTTGTTGATGTACCACAATGGTATACAGAGCTTTGTGAAATTTTCGAATAATAATATAATCTTGACTATGCTCTAGATATTTATGCCCCCTTAGATTTTAGCATACGTCCAAGGAACATACTGTATACTCAATAATTTCTTTAGTTTCGTCTTTATGTTTGCTGTTTCACCAATTTATTTTATTGTTTATATTTCTAGAATTTCATTCACTCTTTCATGATCAGAAATGTTCTGCTACTGTGGAATGTATTTTTTGTTGATGTAAATTAATTTTCAATTCTTAAGTAGAATCAAAAATGGTCATTGCGTTTTCTAAACTTTGGACTTCTAGAGTATGACATGAAATTGACTCAAAATAATTATTAATATGTTTTCTTTTCGCTTCCGAAATGCTTAGGAAAATATTTCAATGAACATTTAACTGTATTTGTCTTGTCATATACCTGTCAACGACATTCAATAGGTCTGAATCACAACAAAAATTGATTGTTACGAAATCATATTTACCCTACAATTTGTTACGCTCGTATATTTACATAGAAACTCTCCAGATACAGGCCTAACAACTGCCCCCATACATAAAATCGACAAGTTCCATAATAAATCAGTGTCAGATCTCACTTAAAAATTCAAAAGGGGCCCTTTTATGTTTCCTCAACTGAACTACATTGAGGTCCGATTACTGCCAGTTTTAAAAACCGCTACTCCGATTCATTTTTAAATTGCTTTTTCATTAACTTTTTCCCTTTCCACCCCTTTCTTCGTATTCTGGCGGTATTTGACGTGCTCTCCTTTGTTTACGTATAGAAGCGTTGTTTGTTGTTTGTATTCGAGACATATCTTTCGTGATTTTTGCCGAGTCTTTTCTCTAACTTTAAAGAAATATCTAATGGGAAACTACTCTATATACAACAGTTTTCATCTAGAAGGTTGTATTTCATACACTCTCTTGAACAAACAACCCCAAGACTTGATCAAAACATCCCCTAAGAATCTAGAATATTTCACTCTGAAAATAACCCCAACGAAAGGTGTTCCACAGGGTTCATTCCATGTCCCCATTATTTTCTTCAATGGGGTTTTTTAGAGTGTACAAATGGCCTAAACCTTCTAGATGTCAACCTAGTTACCAGCAAAGTCGTGCTCTAAGACAGCTTAGGTACTTACTGGCTACACCTGAAGCATTCGGATCTTTGTGAGTGTGCTTCATATGTTCCATCAGGCTTCACCACCAATGAACATTTTGTGGCACAATGGACAGGTTGTTGCGTTTGGTCCGCCAATAAGAGCTGCATGTTGCTGCAAACGACCAATGCACTGTTGACAAATTTGTCGGTTAATGATATTGCCCAACCAAACCAAACTGTGGTCATTACTCGCGCGCATATTCAACATTGTTTGGTTTGATTTGAACATTTCTCCGATGTTTACTGTTTTGTCTTTGGCGGAAAACCATCCCTCAACGTTTTCCTTCACAGAGAAATGTTGCCAAATGGTGCAAATTTTTCTGAGATTAAGGGGGCACGTTTTAGGATGCTTCCTGGAAGATTTCTTTCGTTTAGTGATTTTTGTCGAAGTTTTAGATTGTGATATTGAATATTTAAGGAAGCGATGGTTGAACGATTTGAATATAAAGAATATATTTCCTGTTTTGAAAGTATGGCCTTACTCCGATGACGAGCAAGGTTTCAAGTCGGTTTTTTAATTCAAGGTTCTTCGTCATAAATAATCTTTCGACTGCATTTCCTGGTTAACAGTTTGGCGGTCAATAAAAACAATTATTTTTAGTAATTATAATTTCGATTATACTGAGTGTTTCAAATTGCGCGGTTCCTTTAAGAATGAAAGAAACACATAATTTGCATCATTTTCAAAAACATTTTATTGTTATTTGAAACATCAGTAATGACATTTCTGTATGAATTATAACATCTGCCAAATGGCTCTACAGACGACACTGTTTTGTTTGCAATTTTCAATGACATTTTGACAAAATTGAGGCTCTATCTCAATAAGGCTCCAATAATTCCATCTTTTAGTTTAGGAATCGATTGTGGATTATTCTTATTAACCTGGCGTTTCACATAACCCCAGAGAATATATTCCAACGACGTTTTAAACGATCTAATAGCTTTAGTATCAGTGTTATTCGAACCTTATATGCCTTCAGAGCTAAATCCTTGTGTGAAATACGCCATGTTTTGGACTTACTGAGTTCAACTTGTTGTGAACTTCGTATAATAGACATTTCAGAGACTTCAGAAACACTCTCATGAACCAAATCAATATTTTCTTGTGGACGACCGCTACAACTGCTTTTTCACCCTTTGATCTTCCACCGAAACAGTCTCTTAAAATTTTTAATAATTCTACTAAAAGTTCTTTGAGATGAACGATTATGTAAACCATAAAATTCACGTATTTTTCTAGAAACATTTTTCATCGAACGCTGATTTTCATGAAATAATTCACAATTTGAACGCGATGTGGTATCAGGTACAAAGCCAGTTTTAAAAATGTCATATA
Source organism: Propylea japonica (assembly GCA_013421045.1). NCBI lineage: Eukaryota > Metazoa > Arthropoda > Insecta > Coleoptera > Coccinellidae > Propylea > Propylea japonica. Next base: position 99,718,836 of record CM024242.1, read on the forward strand.
GTTCGTTCACGAAAGTTTGAGCCGTTTCCTGGCCATGGAAATTGGCATATTCCACTGTGTATATTAAAATTTTAGGTTATGTTGTTTATTTCCTTGTCAGATTGACACGCAATGTTGTCAATATTGCATCTCTGTTCTCTGATAATAATAAGAATAATAATAATAATTTATTCATCCTTTTAGATACCTTAGAGGTATATAAAAATGTCAATACATAGGTAGCAAGCTCGTCGTACGAGGCCGGTATATTCGGCAACGTTGACTTTATTTTACGTTATGATATCAATACTGCCAACTTCAGATAATAAACAAACGCCTACTATGCGCTCAAACTTTCGTGAACGGACATTACATCACACTTCTTTAATGTCGAAATAGCTAGACGGATTCAATGCGCCAACCATATTTTATTCATTTAAAAAAACCGCAATTTGAGATACTATAACCGTTCAAATAGATAATTGTTATATCTTTGTTCAGGACTAAATTGAAAGTTTTCAACTGAAACTTTGCCTGAAGAAGATGTAGAATCCACTGCGAATTTTCTCACATATTTAATTTTTAGCACGTCAAGTTTTTATCATGGGAAAATCAAGCTGATTTTCGTGCTCACGTGAACTTTGCATCGAAGTAGGCGGAGAAATACGATGTTTTCCTTCCTTCCCCACACCGGATGGGGTGCAAAAAATACGACAAACGAGCCCTAGATGTGATAAAGAATGCGTGATAATTAGAAGTGAAGCTTGGGAAATTAAATGAGAAGAGAGAAAGATAGGGTTTTCGCTTTTCCCGGCCTGAGAAATCGTCATGCAATTTTCCCTGCTTATTTCGCAGTAAAAACAGCGCTAAAAAGACCTTAATTTTTATAAACCCGTTTTGTATGTTGGAATTGAGTTTTCCGACGAAGGAAAAGTTTTAAATGTGAATTTTTCATGGAGTTCCTGGAGTTCCGAGTTGGCAGAAAGTGAGAAAAATTGTTTTTCCGGAAATGCGTCATTTGATTGTTATTAGGAGGAACTGTTTCATTTTTTCATCAACACTCATTTTTGACCGTCTCGTCAAATTTTAATTAATTTATTTCTCAACAGCTAATTTTTATTACTATTGGGGCTGAAGGACTCCGGTCGATGGCCATTTGACTTGTTCAATAAAGAACTGTTATTATTATTATTATTGCAGAACATTCTGTTATAATCGCTGAAAATTATTTTCCGATAATTATAAAAACTCTCAACATAAAATTTATTTTTCTTCAATACAATCAAGTAGTCTCATTATTGTAGTATTATGGATTCGTAATTTCAGAAGCAGGTCTGCCTTTAGTCCGTTTACGAAAGGTTGATCCGTCGGTTGGCCATGGAAATTTGGCATATTCCACTGTGTATATTGAAATTTTAGGTAATGTTGTTTATTTTCTTGTCAGACTGATACGCAATGTTGTCAATATTGCGTAGATTTCACCGATAACTCGGAAGCTTGTCGGACGAGGGATACATTCGGCAACGTTGACTTTATTTTACGTTATGACAGCAAATACTGCCAACTTCAGATAAATAAACAAACGCCTACAATGCGCTCAAGCTTTCGTGAACGGACTATATGTTCAATTTGAAAACTCTCACCCCCTAAGCCCACACTTTTTTTCAATAGGTACCTATAATATATAATTTGTGACAATCCAATGAAATGAGTAGGTAAATAAATTACTTTCCAATTAATGTATCATGAATAATTAAATTACCATTCAATACAATCGTGGATTTCCCTCAATAACAATAAAAAGAACAATGGTCTGATTGCAGTACTTTTCAATCACAAATTGTAAATTATTTCCAAATTTTTTAATGAATGAACGGCACAATCATTTCTACTTTATCCACATCGCTAAATAGGTAATCAAATTACCTATAATTTGATGTATCACAATCCATATTTCTATTCGAAAAATAAAGTAGAGATGTGCGAGGCGTAGGGGGTGAGAAATATCAAATTAAAAAAATCATAGAATAAATAATTGCTTTTGAAATTAAAAATAAAGAACGCGAGGATTTTTCTCTAAAATTTCCCATACAAGAATTGTTGACGAGTTACGTTACTTTCTGGCACGTTCTATAGCTAGCTATTAGTGGCAAAGCTGTTATTTTTTGACATTCGACGACTAACCTTGTTATTCACAAAAATGGAACAGTTTGAATGGTGAAAATTTGTGGTCTCAGTTATGAGTTAAAATTACTGTTTTACCTTTAATTTGTTATTCACAATCGTTACATTTCTAGCAGATCATTAAAAACCAAATCCGACGTCATCACATATCGTCCAAACCGTATCAAATTCCACCCCAGTCGAAAAAGCGATCGATATGTCCATATTAAGAATGATGACAGAAAAATGAAAGGGTTAAAATTGACCTATATTTGATGAGTCATAATATCGAATGGAAAAGGGGAGCAGTAGAAAAAGAATGAAAAAAATCCTCCTAACGAACTAAGGGACGATTCAACCGTTCTTTCTTACATAGCTGTCCTTGTCTGGCCCGTTTAAATCGTCGTCACGTGTTCTGTGGTGCTTGAAAAAGGAAAAAATAATAATTCTGCACGGGGAAGCAAATTAGAAATGATTGTTCTATCGACCCCGTGTTTTCAGAGGATCAACCCCTGATACTTATTTTTATTTTTGAAGAAATCGATAGAGAAGACCTCGATTATTAGATTGACATTTATTCTCCTGAAAAAATTCATTTAATCTTCATCTGTAAGCCAAATTTAGGTTAACACAATATGTCATCAGTCATGATCAGTCAGTATAGTTTAAGAGTCGTTTTTGGAAATCTGCAACATTTTACAAATGTAATATAGTTTACTTCACTGAATTTTATTTGAAAAAAATCAGTGTGAACTACATAACATTTGATTTTTTGCTTCATTTAATCACAAAAAGGTTTTAAATGGTCGAACAAAGTATGAACAAGTTGACAGTTCAATTCATTTTATTTTTCGAAAATCTATCCCACGAAAACAATTTTCGAAGGATAATCATAAGGGGTTGCTATTTTCAACCCCTAATAATGAAGTTATGGGATTTAAAAAAATTGTGTGAGTAACATCTACTTAGTGCTTCATATTATTATGTATAATTTTATGACTCAGTGTTTTCAAGAAGCTTTAAAAAAAATTGAAAACTGTCAACTCGTCATCGCCTTGAAAGGGGGGTCGATTTCGAAAAAAAATTATATGAACTATCCCTGCTTATTTTCATCGAGGAATCATCTCCCAAAGTCTCTCGCGTTTGTTTACAGACACCCAGTAGAACAGTCTTTATTTTCTTTCTTGTCTGTTGATTTATGGTTTTGAATTTAAAAAATGTTGGGGTTGAATTTTTGCAAGAGAAAGCACATCATAACGTGAAAATAAGAAAAAATTCTGAAGAAGTGGTACAGCCTTGAAAAAAAAGGTGGTTTGTGAAACCTTATATCCAAGAAGCACAAGATGGATTACCTCAGATTATCTGAATGTATATATCATACATAGTTGTTTATCGCCAATCTCCAACATGAAAAGAAGTTTCGAATGAGGACATTAACAACAAATTTCAAAAGAATCGTTAGACAATTACTTAGGAATACGTCCTGGAACATGAACATTGAAATATCGACAATTGCAGTATCAAATAAATGATAAACAAGTAAATAAATGCATTAGCAGTTTATTCACCGTGGTATTTTATATAACTTTCCTAACCTATCTCAAATAGGTCTGTCGGTTCGTATACAACATGGAATTCTCAAAAGCATGTCATTCGCGGTTATTAAATATTTTATGGATAATAAATAGTTGGTTATAGAGAGATGCAGTTCGACACTTATTAGTGAGGAATGCTTAGGAAAATGAGCGCACTTATGAGGTGAAATGTATGTTTTTTTGATTGGATGTAGCACCGTTTTAGAGTACGGTACAAATGAGATGTTCTTTTGATGAAACTGGTAACTTAGTAGAAGGTACAGTTGACAATTTAAATTTGGTATACGCGGTGTTTCGGAATAAAGTTTCATAAATTAGGGATTCTCAGAGGATTTATTAAATACAGTTCAAATGCACTATGGTCTTAGCTTAGACGCATTGTTTTTGAGATACGGGGTGTTGAAATTCAAATAAAACAATTTCTTCTTCGAAAAATTTTCCGCAAAACATATTTTTTGTACAACTGTCAGAAAAATTTGACTTTGCTTCATCATTACTTTTTTTCACCGCTAAAAAAAAGTTTTTTATCCACGACTACTATATAATCTAGCTATTTTACGTCTGTGGGCTCAGCCAAAATAATATCCATTAATCACAAGTGATTCACTGCTGTCAGATGCTGAATAGATTTAGCTATAATATTCTTTAAATTGGTATTTCTTCAGTATTCTAAAGTACTCCAACTAACAAATATGGGTATACCTTGTCAATCGAGGGCAAAATCTACTTTTATTATTTCAATTAAAGCACTTTTTATTATAAATATACAATGGCCAGTTCTCAAAAATCTCATGAGTCAACTTACTTTTCACGCTTGTCATATCTTGTTGCGGTCGCCAAATGTTGAAATCTTCAAGAAATATATTCAGTAGTCGTGGATAAAGTATAGTATGCAGCTTGCGTATAATGGCTATTATTCGCTCTTTGCATAAAATACTATTTTTCATCGTTAAAAAAGTAAGTTTCTAAAGGGTGTTTCCTAAACATGCGGCAAAAATTCAGGGGTTGTTCTTGGACTATTTTAAGCATGTTTTGTCCTTTGATGATTTTTGAAAAACCTCTTTGTTTCGAAGATACAGGGCGAACAACATTTTTCATATTTTTAACATTGATAATAGTTTAAATAAAAATGCGTACCGCACTGTGTTTACCTACTAGTAAGTACAATTTATTTTTAAATTTGTTTAACAACATTCCAATTACTAAAACGACGGCCAGTTTTTTACTTAAAATTGATAAGTTCAGATGGTAAAGGAATACAGATTAACACGGTTTTCATTGAATTCGTTTTTTTTTGGCTAGAGGTGGTCATTTTCAACAGTTTTTGTAGGTTACGTTAAATTTTCATGTAATTTTCCATAATAAATGTTATTATCTAAAATTTTGTTTCCCCTGTATCTTCGAAACAAAGAGGTTTTTCAAATCATCAAAGGACAAAATATTCTTAGAATAGTCCAAGGAATAATCCCCTGATTTCGCCGCATGTTTAGGAAACCCCCTGTATAATAAAACATCACAGAAAGATTACTGGATCTGGATGCATAGAAATATTGTATTGAAAGCATTATCTTCAACAATTATATTTCAGACGATGCATATTAACATTCACAGTTGTTCAAAAAATGTTATTTGTAATTCATGCTTGTAAAATTCGTGTTTTTATGCCACATTCGAGTGAATTGACACTCTCATGTGCCATAATAAAAAAAACACTAATTTTACACCCAATACAAAACTTACTATGACAGGGGGCTTAACCCCCCAAAAACTATTTTCAGGAAATAATCTGTATATGCCATATTCAAATTTGAATCGAATAATCCAAAATAATTACTAGACTAGAAAAACTTTCCAACCCCTAAAACAAAACAATTTTAATACAATAATTATAAGAAGAATTTACCGGTTGAAAAACTGTCCTAATCACCAATCTTATCAGCATTAATTACAAATAAATAATAACGTGTTAATCTATCCCCAACCATAACATCCAACATATTCAATCTCTAACACTACAAAAAATAAAATGGCGCCCATCCTGCAATTATCAGCAATCAGCCCATTGTTCCAAGCACTCGATTCGCGATCGTTTCGCACGGCCCGTTCGCGAAAGAATATTCCGAATAATTGTTGTTATCCACAAAGTGATCAGTGGATAAGAACGCATAAGCGTTAGGTACTTTCGTACTTTCATTTGCCAGCCGGACCGAAAGCTCCACCCAGGCGTTTTTCCCTCGACAAATGATTCTAAATGAACGCGTGAATTTTTATTTGTGATTTTTTTACGCACGCGATCTAGAGTCCGCCTACATCCGCCGGAAAAAAAACGCTATAGGGGGAGAGGCGTACGGAAGAAACACCCCGCCGACCGGAAGTCGAGCTATTATCCACGCTTCTTTCGCTTTTTCGTCCGTAGGTGCGATCCACGATGTTCTCTACGGACGTACGGCCGGCTTATCGACTTTCACTCTCTGGAAAGTTGGAAAACAAGGTCGGAGATGGGTTTCGAGACTGCCAGAGGTCGTACGAACACACGAATTTGTGTTTAACTGACGAAATGACGCCAAAATGTGTATTTTTGACGTTTGAGGTTAGGACTTCTGTCACTTGTCATTGACATACACGTCAAAATGTTATTTTGGACAGTTGAGGTTACGTGACGTTTCATGTTAGTTCGCAGAAAAGGTGTTGTCATGCATATACTGTAATATATTAACCAATTTCACATCACACTGAAGATCATTTGCCATCTTGAAAGCTTCAGGAGCTTGATGGTGAAGATAGGTGAAATCATCAAGATTTTTGTCCAGGGCTGCTCTATAAGTTCGTTTTAAAGTACACAGAAAGGCTCAGGTCTAGCAGGTGTGTACATTGTTCCTTTTGCAAGCTCGTCAGCTTTTCTATTTTCTTTCAACACCACAATGTCCTAGCACAAGTCACAGAGCATGGATAAAAAAGATATTTAAAGTTTTGTCAACGACGATTTATGGGAATGTTACGGTGAATTATTTTTAAGATGATATCAAAATAATGAAAGTCCAGTATTTCTATAAGTCGATTAGGTACCAAACCTGTTATCTCGTTAATATAGCGAACTGAGAACTGAATATTACCTAGTCGGAAAAACAGGCCCAGAAAGTCGAAGATATCAGCCGGTCTCATCGGGAAAACCCGAGGAAAAACTTTTCAATTTCCCCGTGGAAAATAAATAGCATACAGAGCCCGGATAACCCGACCACCGTATACAATTAGGGAAAAAGGGATATTGCGTGTATAAAATACATTAAAAAACGTTGCATGCCAACCAGGCATTCCCCATTCTTTGTGAATTGTGGGGGTTTCAACCACTCCCACTCCCTCCTTGCCGTACGTATCCCTCTGAAAAATCGGCCTCTGCTGCATACGAAGATGGAACTTTTAATTTTTCCAATTTTCCGCCAGATAACTGGACGAAAAAGCTGAATGAACCAACAGTTGCACACATAATTATTGGGATTAACATGAATATAATTGGTTTTCCAATGAGTGGTGTTATTTTAATATTCAAGAAAAATTACATTTTTCAAAATAAACGATCGGCTTTTATTCATCATAAAGAAGAAGCTATGCCGTTTAGTGGGAAAAACATCAGGCAAATGACCACCACGACCACGCTTACATGACCTCATCCTTTTAATGAATTTTCCTTATCCAAATCGTAAAGTGGCTGCCCTATGTCTTCGATAGCCTCGCGCATTCCATCTTTGAGGTCTTGAATCGACGCTGGGATATTGGCATAGACCTCATTGGCCAATTGTGATCACCTCTTCGAAAGATAACATGGTCCGGAAACTTTTCCCGCAGCAAAGTTCAATGGTTTCGTTGCTTGTGTGGTAGGTACCGCCGTCTTGTTGAAAGTAAACGTTGTCCAGTAATGTAATGACGTTTTGTGGAATGCCTTATTCCAAAGAACGACGAGGAATGAACAAACCTGGGTTTTCTTTCACTTTCGGCTACAGCAGCAATATTCTCGTCTGTTCTTGAGCGACGTGCAGGTTTTATTCTTCACATCACTAACCAACACAGCTCGAATTTTTCCACCAATTTCTTTATTGGGGTCCGACAAGGTGCTTCACGACGACTCACAAGTGTTCGAGTTTTACGAACCGTCTCTGCCAAATTTTCACCATTTTCATAGAGATTTCATAGAATTTCAGTATTTCAATGCTTTCTTGAAGCGTTTATGGTTTCATTTTATTAATGGCGTAGTTTTTGCTTGTCAATGTCAAAAAATGACAGCTTTAAACGTGACATATACCGAAATAGCGAGCTATTCAAAATAACACCTCTTATTGGAAACCGTTCATTTCACTGACAAATGTCATCGAATGGAGAATTGACATAATAACATTTCATTAAATGGCAACTGACAATTCTAACCTTGAACTTCGATTTCTAAAGAATCTCGAAAACTATCCTTTCTGCATCAATGAAACTGACAAATGAACGACGTTTTAAATGATCTTATGGTTTTAGTTTCTGTATTAATAGAACCTTATATGCCTTGAAAGTCCTTGTGGTAAAATACGCCATGTTGTGGACCCACAAGGTTCAACTTGTTGTGAAGGTCGTCTAATGGTCATTTTAGGGTCTCACGAAAAAAATCAATATTTTCTTTGTGAACACTGCATTTTTCCTTTTAGGATCTTCTACCGAACCGGTCTCTTGAAATTTTTAACTCGACCAATAGTGATTCCAAATGGACGATTATGTAACCATAAAATTCACGTAATTTTCTGAAACATTTTACACAGAACGCTGATATTCATTAAATAATTCAACAACTCAAATGCGTTGCTGTATCGTCTACAAAACTATTTTCATAAATCTCATAGATCACACTTCTTGAATGTCAAAATACCAAGACGAATTCAGTGCGCCATCTTTATTTCATTAATTCCTAAAAAACCGGGAATATGAAACATCCTTCAGTTTGACAATGACAATTATTCGAATGAAAATTGACATAAATCCTAACCTTCAAACGTCATAAATATATTCTTTCATGCCATTTTGTCATAAAACACTCGAACTTATTTCCTTTCCTAATCAAGCTGAAAGAGTATCGTCCAAATCTTAACACCTGAGTTCAAATTTCCTCATCAGTCATCTGAATAGCCTAAGTGGGCCATAAAAAACGTTGTGGAAACCGAAGAATCTTATCCAGGCATCTCATCGACGCATTCCTCGATAAGTGGGGACGGGGTAAGATGCCCCATAATCCCTTTTATTACTGGCAAAGGGTTGAACCCTCCGGCGAGAATATTCAAGAAATAATTGCGGATTAAACTTTCGCAGATTTTTAGATTATCCGCACCTGATGCAGCTATTTGCATTTTTTCGACGGGATATAGAAGCTATAGTCCGTTCACGAAAATTTGAGCGCATAGTAGGAGTTTGTTTATTTATCTAAGGTTGGCAGTATTCGCTGTCACAACGTAAAATAAAGTCAACGTTGCCGAATGTACCCGGCCTCGTCCGACGAGCTTGCTAGTTATCAGAGAACTCTATGTAATATTGACACCATTGCGTATCAATCTAACAAAAAAAATAAACAACATAATCTAAAATTAATATACACAGTGGAATATGCCAAATTTCCATGGCCAACCGGCTCAACCTTTCGTGAACGGACTATACATGTATATTCAGGCAGAAATGTGCCTATTTTAACCATTTCTAATGTTTTGCAAGACAAGAGGCAGTTTTTATTATTCATTTTTCGATATCAAGCTTTTGGGAAATGATTAAGTATATTTATTGGTATGGCGTAGTAGTTCTGAAACAGAGTAAGTTGGTCATTTCACGAAAAAAAAAATACTGGTAAATTGTTACACAGCTTGCTAAAAAAATAACGTGACTCGTCAATGATTCTTGTACGATGAATTATTGGGAAAAATCCTGGCTCTCATGATTTTTAATCTCAAAAACAATTTATGCTATGCTTTTTTTGAATTGATGTTTCTCACCCCCTGAGTCCTTCAACCCTCTACTTTATTTTTTCAAATGGAAATATGTATATGGGTTGTGATACATCAAATCGTCGGTTTACTGCCTAAACAAGATAAGTAAGTTTTACCATTTTTGCGTTTAGTGCATTTTCCCAACCATATTCGATAAACCAGATAACTGTTAGTTGTACAACGGAAAAGTGCTAGATTTTGAAGGCTTGTTTTGGAAATACAGTGAAACTTCCCTATAACGAAAGTTCTAAATCCACAGAAAAAATTCATTATAAAGAAATTTCGTTATACGGAAAATTTGTTTCTATACTCGGCAATGTCGCGTTCGACATCACTGATAAATTCAAGTGTATCATTGAAACTTAAGCATGCGCTTTTAGACATTAATCACTTTTAATAAAAAGTCTGAGCTCTCGAACTGAACATCATAAATATAAAAAATATCACCGAAACTAGGGGGATGATAATTCCGCCATCTTGAATATTTTATTTGAACGTTATATGATGAGGTGAATCATTCCGATTGCTTTCACCTTCCATAAAAATACCCGCCTTCAAAAATAGATAGATGCACTAATGATCGTAGACCCCAATCAAGGGTTGTGTACCCCCTGTCCATTAATTGAAACGGTCGGCCGACCGCTGCACAAAATTGACGCCGAAAAAGGAATATATTTCCATACGCTACTATCGTGCTCTGAACGAATAACAACTTCTGAATCGATGTTCTCTTTCAACATCTACCTTTTCAAAAAGTTTTCTAACTAATCAATTTGCCGTAACGTACTGTCCCTTTCCATGCAATCTTTTTGCCCGCACGTACGATTTAAACCGTAAATATTCGTGCTTCGTTCAACGTTTTACCCTATTTATGGTTCTTATATACGCAACTTTACGGGGTTTGCGTCTCACTAGATATATCATCCTGTCATACAGGGTGGCTAGGCAAGGATGCTTTACGGTATTATGAAGGAAAGTTCGATTTTAAAATTTATCTGAGATTCTAGGAGTAGTATATAGGCAACACTGCTACATCCCGATGATAGGTTATTTTGCCGAAATTATGAAAAATTATGCACTGTCATGCACAATCTCAAGGAGGAGAGCCATAAGAGTGTGAGAGTAAGAAAAAGGAAAAAATCTTATTTTTTTCTGAACAATTTTTTTTCAAATATTGCATAAACCTTGCCCTGACAACTATGAACACAACAAAAAAAGAATTATCCAATTTGGTGCTGTCGTTTGACAGATATGGCATTTTGAGTGTAACCATAGATTCTTTTAATATAGATAATGCAAACTGCTCGGTAAAATTAACAGAATCCATAGAGTTTTGAAATGTTTAGAAAAAAATGAATTCATTTAGAATCAGAGACTTATTTCAGTTTAATACAAGTGCATAAAAATAAAAATGATATGACGGAAACTACTATAACATTTCCACGTGGTAGTAATGAAAATTTGTATCAAAATATGGAGTAAAAAACCCTAAACTGAAATTCAAGTTTCATAAATACAACTGTCGATTCAATTGCACAATTATATCCCGCAAAATTTCAAGACACGCTCGACAAAGTACGTTAACTATATTATCTATAAAATAGATATTTTATTTTATCCTCGTGCTGGGTTTGAAACGAATTTTATCAATTTAGGGCCCTCAGTCAACTTCGTGCGCCAATGAAACCATAAGGTTTATTTCTAGACGAAGAATTTTTAATCTGCAAGTTTTTATTGAGGTGGATCTGTCAGGAAATGAAAAAGCCAGGTGCGCTTTCCCACACCAACAAAGTCTTGAAAATTCGGAGTTTTCCTTGGATTTATCGTCGGGAAAGTTTAGGGCTAAAAGAACCACAATTTCATTTCCATTTATTCTAATCAAAATTGAAATGTTTTATTTTTGTTCTGGACGATGAATAATTATCTTTCTCTTTAGAGTTCGTGCAACCTCGTGAATTGCTTCAATCTCGATTGTTTAAATCATATTTCACCGAAGAACCTCGATACAATCAAGTTTTAAACATAATTTTCCGAAAGAAGTCTTCCATTAATATTTTTTCGTGTGTAAACCAACCAAAAAAAATCAGAACGCAAATCGAAACATAGGAGTCAAATGATAAAAACCACCATAAACAATTCTGTGCAAATAATATAAATTAAACAATATTTAAACGAACGTAAACTGAAACATACCTAGGGATACATTTCAGCTCAAACCAACCAGAACAAATAAAGGGTTGAAAGAAATAATAAAAAACCAAGTGTACATACATGGCTTACTTTCGAGGTGTGGGTTCTCAAGCTGGACTCTGTTGCGAAACCTTTTCCGCAGATGTTACAATGGAAAGGTCGGTTTTTCGCCCTTTCAACTTGAGCATCGTGATTTCTCAGGTGTTGCTGGAGGTTGCTGAGTTGTATAAAGGCTCTGCCACAGTCGGGAAGGTGACATTTGTATGGACGTTCACCTGCAAAACAATCACATCATCAAAAAATGAAACATATTTTTTTTCTTAAATATTAATTGGATACTACTGAATTCTACTTGGTTGGGTTAAGCATCCCCTAGTTATGTGAAACGAGTCGTCACAACACTATTGGAAAATCAGAAATTTCAATCTGATTATTTAAATTCTGAAATACTAATTCTATCGGCATTTTAATCATTGCAATCGACTGAAAACCTCGAAGTTGTGTGAATTGAGTTGTAACATCGTTATGATAATTCCAATAGTTTCGAAGATGTAAAATGAAATCGCAGATTTGTCTCTAATTTAATGTGTTTTTTTCAGAGCTGAATAGAAACGAAAAGAATAGATAACGAAGCAGATTCTCTAGAAATATCATGAAGAATTATAACGATCCCTATTTCCGTTGAAACCCGCGAATTACTCACAATACATTGAAAATCTGGCGTCAAGACGCAAATCGGTGCTTAAAAACCCTTGATTACTGCTTCCACCACAAAAGTTCCATCATAAAAGACAGATAATGCCCTGATGACCCTCGCGAAGCTAGATTGTCCCTAGTTGAGAACGAAACAAATTATTCATCGAAGTCGTCCCTTAAAACCCTATCGAGTGAAAGAAGTTGCTGCCTCTTTTGATCCTTTCTCTTCAAATTAAAAAAACCTGTAAAACTTCTCAGTCGATTCGAGCTAATAACCAAGTTTTCTTTTTTAATTTCGAAACGACCCCTCGATTCCAGTCGTAACTTCGACAAAGGGTTGAAATTGGTCACATTCTTTAGCGATTAGGGGTTTTGAAAAGTTTGATCTGGTTTTATTCGATACCCTCATTGTTCCAACGGCTGTTTGTTTCACTCTTAAAGTCTTACTCTTTTGTGTCCCGAATTATCAGTTTTTTGCCGATAAATACGAGTTTGTTTGAGTTTCCCCAATTTTCTACAGAAGGAGTTCGAAGGGGATGTGATAAAATAAATGTGAAGCAACCCTTATGACGCGATTCAGAAAAAAAGTTTTGATTCAGTTTGTGGATTGCGTTATATTTCCACCAGAATATTAGGGGGATGAAAAAAATCGAGGGGTTTAAGGGTTGGAAAATATTCACAATTCCTCTAATCGGAATATATGAAAAAAAATTAACTGGAAAAGGCTTTTCGAGTGTTTATTTGCTTCAGTTGAGAACTTCATAAGAAACTACCCGAGGAGTTTCAGGTCATTTCAACCCCTTACCCTGAAAATAAAATGTGTACATGTTTTCACTTCTAGATCACCTGAAAACTAAAGAATGCCTGAATTCCAGTATTATTTATTCCGTTCAACTGTGAAATTATTTATTAGCCTTCCAATAAAAACACTAAAAAAGTTTGAGTCATTTCAACCCCCTCCTCTGAAAATCAAATGAACTTGTTTTTACTTTTGGATCATCTGAATACCAAAGAATCTTCGTAATTCCAGTAATATTTCTTCAAACTATCGGTAGAAATTAATTTGTAATAATGCTTCGGACCTCTTTTGAAATTAAAGGGTTGTTACGAACAGGTTTCCATTTCTTTTGATCATCAAAATATCAAAGAGTGCATGTATGTTATAAAGCAAATTTTTTAACGTTTTATTGGAATCAATTCAGAATAATTCTTTGGGACCCCCTTCGAATATTAAGGGTAGTTTCGTTACTTTAAATTTTGCTATATACACTCCCAACTTTAGATCATATATTTTAAAATGATCTTCTGTGTAACTGGATGTAGACTACACGTATTACATCAGTTTCTATAAAACTCATCAATCACCAAACAAAATTTCCAATTTTGATTAAACCCCTAATATCCATCGTCCATTACAATTAATCGAATTTATTCCCAAAAAATGCTGACGCCCCAAAACTAATCGTTAGAGCAAACTTCATCACTGGATCGTTATTGGCAAAATTATTTACTATCCTTTCAATAAATCTAAATGCCTCTCCAATATTTATTCCGGGGTGGTTCGCCCCCGTGTTGACAAAACCATGTTGAAATTTCGCATGTGGGGTGAATTTCTATCTGTTTCTCTCCACACACACACTGCAGCCCCTGAAATGCACAATGCATCGTTGGTAGTCCAGTACATAGGCCTAAGCTCCACCCTTGCGAATATATAACCCCCTCTCACCTCTCGTGCATTTCCACCCCCAAAACGCACCCTCTTGCACATTTGCAATAGTTGGTAGCGCGTGTACGCCATGTTTGTAAAATTTTATTTAAAAGTAGGCATTGGAATGTTATCGATTTTATCCCGAGCGTCCCCATGCGTCCGGGGGTGCGGGGGGAGGGGGTGGTTGCTGATATTTGCATGTGTGCATCCCATGAATTACATGTAATACTACAAATGAAATTGTTGTTGAATTTCAGGATGAACTCTGGATTCTTTTGTGAAATTCAGGGGGTGGGTTTTGGGGGTGAAATTGATTGAGTTAGCTTTGATAATTTTGAAATGTTGATTTTGTCCTATTAGTTCGATATTGTTGAAAATATTCGAATGAATTCGCTGGGAATGTACTGAATGTGTCATATCTCTGAATTTAAACCTGATTTCATCATTTCTGTGTGAAAAGTTTGTGATATTACTCATTTTTTTGTACAGTTCTCTTAGAATTGGATACATTTGAGTAGGAATTCAGTTAAAGTCCGTTCACGAAAGGTTGAGCACATAGTAGGCGTTTCTTTATTTATCTGAAGTTGGCATATTTACTGTCATAAAGTAAAATAAAGTCAACGTTGTCGAATGTACTCGGCCTTGTCCGACGAGCTTGCGAGTTATCAGAGACTCTATGCTATATTGACAACATTGCGTATCAATCTGACAGGAAAATAAAGAACATAACCTGAATTTTAATATACACATGGAATATGCCAATTTTTCATGGCCAACCGACGCCGACGGCTCAACCTTTCGTGAACGGAGTATAGTTCATTCTTCCACATGATTTGGTAAAATTTGAAAAAAAATATAAAATTACTTTGGTAATATCGTAGATTTCAAAAAACTATACAAACTTTTTTCGGCAACCGTGTAGACTAATTTTTTCGCGAAATGCTATAAAAAACATGCAAACTTTGGACAACTAATTTCATATGAATTGTCAGAAGTTATTTCGTTGTTTGTTAAGGTAATGATCAACTGTTATGTTGAAAATGCTTTTTTCTCGGAGAAATAATGTCCAGGAAGTTAGTATAACAAATTAATATACTAACATTTTTATTGTAGTAGAAGCACATCTCAAAGTGAAGTGACAGCCTTCAGATTCGTGAGTTTGAGAACTGAATCAGATTTATGATCTGCTTAGCTTTTCAGTAGTGAAGTTTTCATTTTATATCAGGTTTCATCGAAAACGCATACAGTGGAAATTTCAGTTGCAGTCTCCTATCCAAATCTCGATTTCCAACCCCGACTTTCCCAACATGTAGCGTCAAGCTCTTCACAGGGTACCTAACCTATCCCAATACGAATTTCCCACACGTGATATCTGGTGAAAATTCGAACACATCTCCCCACTCTCTAGTTTTCCACCCCCTCTAACCCCTTTCAATGCTATACACATCCATACGCACACATAGAGTCTACCACTTCAGCTGATACTGATTTTATTGATATCGCGCAGCCGGACCAATGGCACAGCCGCCTATAATTGTGATATGGAAACATCGAAAATGTTTCGAAAAAATGAATATTTAGATATCGACGGCTTTCCAGGGTAAATATTCGACTGTCAGTTCGAGTGGCTGTCATTGGAAAGCACGATTTTCATTTGAAGTAGCGTTTATTTTGGAAGAGAGATCGGGAAATTCGCTATTTGATGACGTTTTTGTGGCAGGGAAAATTCTGGTTTTTCCTGGTGAATTCGGTTGCGGAAAATGGAGTTCAATACATGAGGGTTGTTAATATTTTTCTTTAGAAATTATAGAATTAACTGGAATGGAAACTTGAAAAGTACCATTCTATAAATCTTTTAGGTCCGTTCAATTTCGAAAACTTCATATGACTTGCATGAGAAGTTTAGATGGTTTTTTGACCATTGTGTGACAGTTGAGGAAACCAGACTATGTTGATACTTCTGTTCTGTAATGCCTGAACAGCACTTTCACGCACAGTTTGAAGTCGACTTAGAATATTGATTTAATGTTAGAAGTTCTCAATATCTCAGTAGAGAGCATCATAGGAGATTTCATTTTCAATGAAAACCTATGAATGAGAGTTTCTTCTTCTTCTTTTTCATATATGAAAACGCCCCATACGAAAGAAAGGCAGAAGAGATTTCTTGTCACATTTGAACGAAGAATACAAAAATAATTATTATTTTAAATAGCTCATTGGCTTACTACTTATTTAGTCAATTTTCAAATAAGATTGTACATCCTGTATCTTGGAAACAACCCATTACCAGACCTACCTTTTTTTCATAATTATCTGAGTAATCACCGGTTCCGAATGAATTGAAAAAGTAATGAATCATTGAATATTATTATTCCAAAAATTATTATGTTGGGGAAAGGCAAATGATCGTCTTTTCTTTCGCAAAAACCTATGAAAATACTTCAAATAATATAGAACTTAACATTGATCAATTTATGATTTCAGGTTGTTTTTTTTTTCAATTTTTATCGTGAATATCGCAATATTGTTTTTTTCATAGGAATAAATGTGTTGATTTCTATTATTTTTGATAAAATGCAGTTTACACTGTTCTAAAATACTACAAACTAGCTCAAAAAAGAGAAATCTGCGGATATGCACTTACTTGAGAATTGTTTGATACCTATCAAATAGATGTAGATAACTCAATATCGAAAGACTCAATCATATTCGCGTTTCACTTGTAAATTGCAAAGATTTTGACCTCCAGAAAACAACTCATTAGAAAAAGCTTATTTAAAACGATTGAACAAAATAAAAATTTTATGGAACAGACTAAATACATACAAAATTTTTGACAGAAAGGATAAAAAAAAATTATTCAAATTTTCCCAATTTAGATATACAGTGGAACTTCCTTATAACGAACGGCTGTTTAACGAAATTCTCTGTATAACGAAGAAGACATCGCACCTTGAATCCAAATCCCATGTTGAAACACCCTCTAAAATGAAATAAATCCTCTCTATACACAAATTTTCAAATAACATCACTCTTTGAATGGGTATTGGTGCGAACGTATAAGGGTAGGATTTTCCGAAATTTTTCCGAACGTACGTAATAAATCCCGATCTTGAACTAAATCATTACGACGGGAAGAGAGATCCTTCTGAAATAGTTTCGGATACACCCCTGACTGTTTGGTTTCAATCTAACATTACGCTAGTGTGAAAGTTGTGCGAAAATGTCTAAAAGGGAGTGCTTAGGTTTGAATAGTAAACTCAAACTTATCATAAATAATAATAATTTTTTCCTACTTCAATTCCACTGCTGTCGATTCTCCCCAAACGTAAAACCTTTCCCCTTAACCACAGAACACGAGGTCTTATTCTTTATCTTCCATTAAAACACCTCATTTACAAACTGATATATCCTTTCAACCCTCAAAACAAATGACCACATCACAAAAACAAATAAATACAATTTATGTCTTGTAAGAAAGGTCGACGAGATACCCACAACCCTTTTATGCTTCCTGGAGGAAATATATAAATTTCTTCCCCATTGATTGTCATGTTATATGCAAAACAGCACACGAGTACGTTCTGGAGGGTCTTGGGTCTAGGCCGTTCGTGATGAAGAAGAAGAAGAAGAATACCAAGGTGGCACGTGCCGAAAGGTGGATTTTTAATGTCACGGGTTTGTGGTGAGCATATGTTCGATTGATAGTGAAAGTTTCAACGAATAAATACGTTGAGTGGCTAGATAGGATATTAAAGCCCGTTGAGAAGTTTTTATGGCCTATCTACTTTTTTTTCATTAAAAATTCCTCGTAATAACAGATTGTTTTTTCGGTGGTTGAACGTTTTTTCTATGGAATTACTAGGGAATTAAAGGAATATCTCAGGTTGAAGAAGTGTTGAACAATATATGTATAAACGTATAGACGAAAGGAAAATTCTTTACTTCCGGTATTCATATTTTGTCGAGTTTACTTTTCAGATTTCGATTGATTATGGTAAATCTTAGAGAAATGATGATAATGCCAACAGTTTGGGCAGAAAAAATATGTAGAAATTTAAATATTTCCAATTTCACCACACAAAGCATAATTATTCCAATTTAAGTTAGGTATTGTTGACTATTTTCGTCTCGATTAAATCTTAATGACCATTCAAAATCTTTTCACCTCAATATCTCAGACAAAACAAAACCAATCGAAATGGAGTTTTGCGGCCACATGCAAGATGCTCATAATAAGCCTTGTGCAAAAATTTCGTGGCAATAGTGTTAAGAAAACCATAGAAAATTCAATTGGAATATTGAAAAGAGAAATCTTTATATTTCCATAACGGGATATTCGATTCGAGTGAAATTTATTTTGTGAATGAAGACTGATATACTGAATGTTCATGCAAAATTTCAAGATGATCGCATCGTCAGAAAGATTTTTTTACACATTTCGTTTTTGAATAATTCCCAGAATAAAGTTCTGATCGTGCTGAGATTTTGCATTCATATACTGAGCATCAGTCTTAAGTCCTACACAAAATTTTGAGGTAATAGCTAATAGACCTCAAGACCACCTGCACAGGCAATTTTTTACCCTTCGGAGAGCAGTACAGTAAAGATAATTCGCTTTTCGCAAGTTCAACCCTTATCCATCCACCCCCGTAACATACTAACCCACTTATACAAAATAACATTTGAAAACGTTAATTAAAAAACGTTCTAATCCGTTTCTGATAACTCTACCCTCCCGAAATTCTTAAACTCTGCAAGATGATAAAAGGGTTGCTTTGCATCTGAACACCCCAACGAAAAAAACCCTTTCGCAACCCTCGTCATCAACTAAACCTCCGAATATAAAAATCTGATACGAAAGAAAGGGTGCGAAACAAAGTGACAATTTTTTTATAGCTACCGAAGGTGTTGAATACATTAAGGTGGTAATTTCTTCTTTATTAATATTCCTAAGTGTGACTGGTCATTACCGGCGATGAAGACGAATGAAAAAGGGTGTAAAATGCCAGTTGTGTGCGCCGGAAGTGCCTCTCTATATTTTAAATTAACACGGAAGCTCCTTGTTAACATGGAAGAGAATTTTTATCACTGATTAGTTGGCCGAAAGGTTTAATGATGCCAAAGAGTGTAATTAAGATGTCGAGACGAATACTCATCACCACAGATTAAATATTTGCATGAAAATAATAATTGATGATTGCTTGATGTGTTGTTTTACGAAGAGGGACTCACGGACCAGCTGAAGTGCAGGAAACTGATATATTACCTGACTTTTAGTTGTTTCTGTGCCTGATAAACTCAGAACTCAAATTGGATAACATTATCCTCAGAAAATGTCGAAAAAGGATGTTAACGAAGGTCCACAAGGTTCAGACATTCTCCCATTCTTTGCCAATAGTCAGTAATCAGTAGCAAGGGTTTAAAGCATGTCTTTTCCATTCCTGTATGTCCAAAATTTCCAATTGAATACTTTTCTGAAATCTTTTTTATGCTGAACTTTGATGAGTATATGTCAGAAAATGCAAGTTGAATAACTGCAAATTATACAGACGATTAGGAAGATTAGAGGACGGCATACAATAGAAAATAAATAGCGAATTTTCTTCTTCAAGATTCCAAACATTCCTTGAATCCATGTCCAGTAGCTAGATAGAGTTGTATGCTACACATCATTTTGGTATCATACATAATAAATAATCTCTGTAGTTGTTCGTAAAATAATTTTTTACTGCGAACTGGTTTATTTTGGGCAAAAAACTCAAGAGACATTTTTTGTTTAGAATGAAACAGGCTATCGGAAATAAATTTTTAAATGGTAACAAATAATAAGACAAAAAGTTACATTGGAAATAACTTTAGCGGTGCGTTTCCCACCCTTACAACCATGGGGTAAACCAAATAAATAACTGGATAAGTCTTTTTGCTAGTAGGAAACGTCAGGTTAATTTCAATATTGTACCTTTTTTGGTGCTTGTGAAAAATTGTTATACAAATTTTACGTACTCCCTTTGAGGGGCTGTATCTTAAACAAGGGATGCTCCAATGAAGTTTCTTTATATGGATGATCCTATCTTTTTTTCGATGAGGAATCACCTCCTTAAATATTTTACACGTAGTTAGTTACACCCTGTATTATATTGAAATCGATAACATAACACTCTGTACTGCTGCCAATAAGATCTCAATGAGGTAGGCCAGAAAAATAAGGTCTTTTTACCTGGGTTCTCGGTCATTCGGGAATCAAAGGGAACGAAGAGGCCAATACACTTGCCAAAGAGGGCACACGAATGTCACTCATTAGCCCAAAACGCTTCTGTGGTATAGGTAAATGTACCTATAAGAAGGAGTTTCTGGAGAAGGAGAAAGCCGAGAGGGTTAAACTCTGGCGGAATCTTCCAGGAATGAATCATTCCACTAAGTTCCTTCGGAACTTCAAATGATATCTGGATCTCGTTAAGAAACAATAACAACTCCTCAATGGCTTTCTTACAGGACACTCTCGCCTTAGGAAGCACCTGTTGAAGATGGGTTTGTCGGACACTGATGAGTGTAGGTTTTGTGGGGAGGAGGAAGAAGCCCCCATTCACTTAGTCTTGGAATGCTTGCGAGCCCAAGAAGATGATGCCTCGTTGAATCCTTCACCGATATTGGATTTCATTCAGAATGTGGTCAGAACAGCTCTGTAAGTGGGCACAATAGACCTTGAGGTTTCAGTGAACACTGAACTTTATGATTTTCTCAGAAGAATGCACTCTCATTTGGACTGGCTTGAGCGTTCTGCTGCCCATTAGAGTAAATTTGGTTTGCGCCAACACATTTAATTGGTATAATGTGTGCTTGGTGGTTTCTGTGGCCGATCCACATAACCTACCGATATTGGAATTTGTAATTGACCTGTGAGCAGCCTCAGCTCGTGTTTTTGACAACGGTAGATTTTGCTGAGCTGTGTGGCTGTAAAATGCTTTTCATCCCACTTTAATGCTTGGTTGATTACAATGCAGTACTATTCAAGCGTAGGGGCATCTCTATGTTTCTTTCTTACTCTGAGCTGGTGAGGCATTGTTCAGAGTTCCAAATAGTCTATCAGTTGCCTTGATGCCAACTGACTTTCAGAGACCATACAAATTCTGGCTACCTTGAACTGTTCCGACAAACAAACTTTTGCACATATCTCTATGGCCAGAATTTCTCTTCCACCTTGCAAGCAGAGCCCCTTATGTCATTTGTCATTCGTATCGCGAAATCGCCATAACATTATCGTTTTCAGATGGGGCAGTTCCCTCCCTGTCACGATAAGATAAGCGATACAAGACATAAGAATTACAAGCATGACTGAACCAGAGAGGCAGGTGTGTATGGATATTTTTGAAACAATGTGCGTACAAGGGTTAAACCAGGCCAGTGTAGTGGGTGGGTATAAACTCCCAGAATATAATCGTTACAGTCCATTATAAAGGTGTACTTCAAGTAGAAAAAGTATTGTTCTCATTCTCGTATACGCCATATGTCCATCCGGCGGAATGAATAAACGCTGTGCATTTGTTCTCCCGGCCCTTCTTTTGTTTTTTTTTTTCGCTCTGGTCGACGGCCGACTTGATTTAGGTAATGAATGTGTTTGAAGAAGATAAGAAGGGTGGATGTTGTTAGGTATGCGGACAGTGACGTTTCTTGGAGTTGGGAAGCTTCCTGGTTTGACTGAGACAGGTGGTTTTGATAAAATTGAGTCGAAGGTCGAGAATTGGTTTGATTGGTTTCAAAATTTTTTGGATTAAATGCCAACTTTGGGTCGTAAACGAAGATTTATATGGAAATATTTTTGCAGACAGTTTTATAGGATCATCTGAGGTGAATAAAACGAGTTGTAAACAAGTCAAATAATTCAGATAAAACTTTGAGAAAAATTTGAATTTCACCACACAAACGATAGTAACTATAAAAATATTTTCTGGAGTTTTGAAGGCTGATATGAGATGAATAAAACTAGGTATCGATTGAATCAATCGAAGAAGCCGAGTAATTTCGACAGAATTTTGGGAATAATTTTGAATTTTTCACTTGTGATTCTGAGTTTTTCGAATTTTTATGAAAATGATTTCTGGTATAAGAATATTTTTCAGACAGTTTTGTGAGCTGATCTGAGACGAATGAAACGAAGTTTTAATTCATTCAAATCTTTCGAAAAAGGTTCTAAGTAATTCCGATTGAACTATTGAAAAATTTGGAATTTTTACGTCTGTTCTCATGTTAATGAATTATAAATAAAACGATAGCTTATATGGAGAAATATAATGAACAGTTTTTTAGGCTGACCTGAGAAGAATAAATTGCAGTATCAAAAATCTCAATCGGGCGAAAGAAATTCGAGATTTTTCGACGATTGAACTTTGGAAAAAATTCAATTATTCTGTTCTAGCTTTCGGAATGGTGACCATTTCAGACAAAGTTAAGATATCTCAGGCAATCTCTAAGTAATTTGTTCAGAACAGATTCTGTAGATATTGTCAGAAAGTGCATTGAAGATGCAGAGATTACATGATTTCCAAACAAATGATTAGAATTTTTTTCTAAAAAACTTTTCAGGTTTTCACCCCCAGTCTCTGAAACAGAAATATTTGAGAATTTTTTAATTAAGATGCCTCTACAAAAATCTTTGCACTAATTTGTCAGGAGCAAATTAGTTCTGAAAAATTTATTGCCTAATAGTAATCTAAAAAAAGGAATAAATGAAAAGAATAATGTAAAGTATCGGTGTCTATATCAGACACCTTCTCCCGAAAAACTTGTAAAATCTTCGGAAATGTGTGTTTTTTTCGTTTGCAGTCTAATTTACATCGAAAGTTGTCAACACAGATTTATTTAATTTTGAAATTTTCTGATGTCATTTCTTTCTTCAATAAACCAATCCAAATACGATCTACTCCAAAAGAACATTTAGCCAAACTACCTACTTCATCTAACAAATACATGTGGATTCCTTAATTTTCCTTTTATAACTATCAGGTTGCGTCATTAGAATCTTTGTGTTGTTCCATTTCATCTTATGATCTCCGCTATTTGAACATACATGATCAGCAATTTGTGATCTTATAATGTCTCTATTTTTGATGTTGTTCTTATGTTCCCGTTTTCTTACCTCTAAAGGTCTCTCCTGTATGAGATTTTCCACATATAATTTCAAATTGTTGGGTAATCTATGGAAACAATGTGCGTGTATTTTAAAAAGTTAGTTCATGGAAAGTTCAATTGCCCTGAGAGAGAAACTTTTTCATTGATGAACTAAATAGAATTTATGATGAAAATAGTGATTCCACCCTCGTTAAACCAACACATACCACATTTCTTCGCCACCTGGCTAAGTCTATATCGACACCACAGACCGTGTAATTCAAAATCGGAAATCCATGAAGTGTGATATTTTCCCGTACCTTAGGAATTGGTAAAGGTGTTTACCATATCACACGTGCCCTTTTAATTGCACCTCCTGCTGCTCACACAATGAAAACCAATTATAAAATTTGACATGGTCTCTGTGCGCCACTCATGGCCATCTTCATAGACCGAAGTCTATTTTCTATTTGACCTCTAGTTGAAGCAGATGGGCCTTTCTGGTTTGATTACTTGGGGTATATCGAATTCAACCACTGGCCATATGCATATGAGGCAAAAAATGATACCCATAAATCGTTAGTTGCAGGACTCGTTGGGGGTAGTAGCATATGTCTGTTGAAGAAGGCATGACCTGACGTCCTATTACTCTAGAAATTGCTCATTGATTGAAACAAATGATTATATGGTACGCGAAGGGGTTATAGCATGAGAATCGATGGTAAAAAAGAGTATAAAAACTATAATGGTTGGAATAAATATCCATCAAGGTATTGCACCTGGTGCCTAGGTTCGAGTATTTCAGGCAAGGCAGGAAGGAATCATTATCGAAAGAATAATAATACCTTTCTATAATTCTTCACGTCTGGTTCTATAATACAACGTGCCAAAAATAACTTTACTCGTCAATAATCCTGTACGTAAATTATTAAAGAAAATTCTCGCAACCGTCAATTTTAATTTCGAAGAAATTCGTCCCATGGTTATTTGATTTTGATATTTTCTCACCCCCTATATTCCACACCCCTCTACTTTATTTGTTCAAATTGTAAAACATGGATTGTGATACATCTAAGGAAAGGTAATTAAATTGATTATTCGGCGATTTGGTTGAAAGTAGAATTGGTTGTGCTTTTTTTATTAACAAATAGTGAAATAATCCACATTTTTAATTGGAGAGAACTCCTATCCTAAGTCACTTCATGATAAATTAATTCCTAGTTCATCTTTGCACTCTCGTTTCACTAGATACAGGCATGATCTGTCGATGCCACGTTTCAGTACATCTCTGTTCAAAAGAAGTTTTCACCTATAATGCTGTCCTCAGCTTTCACACATTTCCACCTGAATTCAGAACATTGGGAGTGAACTCTTTCAGATCA
>CM024242.1:99743758-99824254 GCA_013421045.1 Propylea japonica
TTCGAAGGGTCATAGAAACCAGGGAAAATTGTGCCATTCGTGATGACAGTTGAGTTTGAAAGTATTTTTCCTGCTCTTTCAGAATATGAAGTCAAAAAAATTGAAAAGCGCATACAGTGTGTTGTTTTTTTCTAATTTCAGAAAAACTAAAATTTTTGAGTCCGGATCTGATTTTATTTCGAATTTTTTATTCAAACATTCGCACTCACTCTATCATTGTACATACAAAAACTCATCGAATTAGCTCTAATATTTTCTGATTTAGAGTCACTTGAATTTCCTAATTTTTTCTAATAGAGTATATTAACCATTAACCTCAGATGATTTCAAATGGCCGTTTCTCACTCCTTGAGACATCCCTCATCACCACATAAACGTTGTCCATTCCTCACCAGACACCCTGTATATTGGCAAAATGAAGCCTTCGTTTAATCTAAAAGGCAACTTGTGTTTGTGGAAGTAAGAAGTAAGGTTTCGAATAAGATCCCATCTGAAATCATCAGATATTGCTTCAGGAGCTCTGAGGAGCTTGCTTTTTTCCACATTTTTGAATCCTCCTAGCAGTCCTGGCACTTTTAGTACGTTAAAAACAAAGCAATCAAGTAACTCTTCTTTACATCTTATTCCAATCAAACTCTGAATATTTAGCTTAACCAGATGAAACCTTCAATGTCGATCGTTTGAAATCTCTCTCAACTAAAAATTCCGAAAAATCGTCAACATGAAAGCCCTTATTTCATCTAAAGGACTAAAGCTATATTAACATTACGTTAGATGGAACTGATCTTAAGAGAAAGAAAGCTGTTAGGTTTCTTGGAATTGAACTCGATGAATGCCTCTCTTGGAGAGAGAGATGCATTGTGAGAGTCTTATTAAGAGCTTATAAAGTCTGCTATTTGATAAGAAACTTCAGGAATATTCTGATACCCGGACAGCTGATGTCTTTGCTATGCCCAGGCTCATTCCAGGCTTCTTTAAGGATTTTATTTTGGGGATCATCTTCTTGGTCGAGCGATGTTTTTCTTTGTTAGAAGAGATTGTGACAATATGTCTTGTAGACAATGTTTCAGATCTCTTGAGATTATTATATTACCCTCATTATCAATTGTTGAATTGGCGGTTTTTATTCATAAAAATCAAGATGAATTTGTGGAGTACGGCGACCGACACCAATATGAAACAAGAACTAAAAGTATTTTTGTATTCCCAAATGATAGATAGGATTGGAAGAAAATCACCTCTTTATTTAGGATTAAACATTCACAATAAACTCAATGATTCTATCGAGTGTGCAAGCTCACTGCTCACATTCAAGAAAAATTGAAAACCTTCTTGTTAAAGAGAGCTTTTATAGCATCGATGATTTCCGTTCATATGGCAAAGGGCATTCCATGTGACCATATGTTAGATGTTAGTTTTTTTCCTTTTGTTTTAACTTTTTCCCTAAAGTAAATGAAAATTATTATTATTATTATAGTGATTGAAAAAGCAAGATTTCAAATAAGATCCCATTCGAAATCGTTAAACATACTCTGAAAGTTCAATATAAATAATTGTGAAGACCACGCTTCTTCTTTTCCACAACTTTCAATCCTCCCGTCACCCCTAACTCGTTAATTACAAACAATCAAGCAACTCTTCTTTACATCCAATTTCAATCAAACTTTCTAGTGCTCCCAGTTCATAACAAACTTCTATCTGCTGTCAGCACACCGAACTAAGGCATCCACGTGTACAGAGATGCACACGCCCCAACGGCAACAGCTAATTATATTTGAAATTTATCCTGGAGAAACTACGAAAGGGCTTAAATTACATACGTCTCAAGACTCTGCCAAGCATTAATAATGACTAGTGCACGGAAATTCTCCTAGGTATTAATCTAACTTAACGTGGGGAAATTCAAACTACGGGTGACTTCAGATTACCACTTTAATATATTCTAAAACTTCCCAGTGGTTGAATAATCCACCCTGTATACCGATAAATACGCGTACACGTACTCATCTTTCATCGCAACTAGCCGGCTGTAACTATGTGGTTGAACAGAGACGAGACGGTCTAGTAGGCTGTGGGAGCATAGAGAGCCACGTCGCGCTCCGCCATCTTAAATCAATATTATATAAAATGGGAGGAATCTCAGTTTTAGACGAAGAAAATAGCGCACCTCCAAGGGGGAAAGATATAAATATCTAATGCACGACTGGGAAAGGAGAACGAGAGGCTCCAAGGAGCAGGATGGAGCATCTACCCGCGAGGAAGGATGCTGGGAGCACGGAAATGTCTAAGGCGCATCTTAAGGAAGAGGAAGACGGAGCATAGAGTATCGTGGCGAGGAGAGGAAGATAGCTGGCGATACCTGTTAAATATGTATGAGACAACGAAATATAGGATATAAGGAGGAAGTACCGCCATTTTCTAGTACCGCCCACTGGATTTTTAGGAGAGATACTCCTTGAGAGTCTGGAAGGAGCTGGGGTCAAAGGGAAGACGGCTGGAGGGTCGGAGGGTGGGTTTTGGATTAATTATTCGTAGGATTCGGGAGAGAAGGTTCTCGATTTGGTTAGGAAGGATTGAATGGTCCTTCATCAATCTTTGTCTGTAATCGGGAAGAATTCTTAGGGTAGAATTTCTATAGCTCGATGTTGATTTGAATTGAATAAGTTTGCCAAGAGTTTTTCATCATAATTTTTAAATTGAATTTGATTTTCGGGTGAAATGCCGCCGTTTGAATGTATTGGAGATTTTCATCCAGTATTACGAGTATAATCAAATCGGTAGGTCCCAAGCGCAATATCAATGGAAGAATTTGAGGATAAGATATACAAAGAGAAGATTCGTTTTGTTTTGAATTTTACAGTCCAATATAAACAAAGACACATTGGTAATATTTCAAGGGTACTGAAACGAACAAGATATAACTTCTTCATAAACTGACATCAATGGGATTATTTTTAAGAAATAGGTCGCATCCATCTTATGGTTATTAGTGACGGACAGAATAAGAAAAACATAATTAATTGAATAAAATTAAATAATTAATACCTACTACCCATAATCACGGTACTGTACTCAACTCTGATGTTTTTAAACAATTATGTTTTTCACATGTCTTGAATATAATACCTCCAGTATTTCAGTGTTTTTTCTGAAGTTAATAAACTTCAATATTGCTGCGGGGTCCCTTAGGGACCCCGCAGACTGCAGACTTTTAATCGGCCGATAGTTTAGTCAGGTTGGGCTGAAATGCGCATACCGAGCCAACTTAACAAGTTTGCTCGGTGTGCGCACTTTCAGCCCAACCTAACTATACTATCGGCCGATTGTCTGCAGTCTGCGGTGTCTCTAACAATTTAGAATCAAGTAAACGGACCCAAATACCTTGAAAATCATTAGTATAACCAAAGTTGGTGAATGTTTATAAACTGCAAGGGAACTATACAGGGTGTCTACATTTAAAGTGGACAAACTGCGAGAGGAGATTACACGAGTGATTTGCAACAAAAAATGTCATATGACATATGGTCGAAATGTTGACGGTTATTCTTCAATTTAACATTTCTTGATTTCACGGAATATTTCGAGTTTTTCTTTAAAATGATAATTATAGAGTTTTTCTGCTATATAGACTAATGAAATTTGATTTAAAAAGAGCAGAAATTTGCTACAAGATAGAGGAAAACTCTTATTGCTGGCGTGGTAAGGAGATGAATATCACGATTCTGAGTTGACAAAATGAGTGTGTTTTTCAATGGTTTTTTTTGATGAAATTTTATAAACATGCACACGTTTGTTTTCCTGTAAAAAATACCTCAGTCAGTATACTTCCGAATGATATATCAACGTTAGTTTTAGCTGCTCATCCTCCGCCATAATATCATGATTAACATGATAACAACGAAAAAGTCCAATATTCCCAACCTAAATTTGCTCTATTTCGAAGCTCTTCGTGATTGAATTTTTATGTAAATTTATGAAAATCA
The DNA here is from genome assembly GCA_013421045.1 of Propylea japonica. Taxonomy (NCBI): domain Eukaryota; kingdom Metazoa; phylum Arthropoda; class Insecta; order Coleoptera; family Coccinellidae; genus Propylea; species Propylea japonica. The sequence goes on from CM024242.1 coordinate 99,747,742, forward strand.
TCAATTCATCTGTTACCTGTAGATGCTGTGATCAGATTTACATTTTGTAGGTGGTAGCAGAATAATTTAGGAGTGTGGGGGGGCATAGGATACTATGGATTGGTTAGGCCACTTTCAAGAAATAAGGTTGATTACTTTACGAAATAATCATGTACGGCAGTGATAAAACCGTCATGCGACTATTGTTTCACTTTTCCAACATTATAGTCCGAGAGCTGGCACGAATTTTTGGGCAGGTATTTGAGGCAAGCTGAAAACTTGTCAGATGCCTCTCCTATTATATCCCAACTCGGGATTGCAGATCTGGCTGGTGAGTAGTGGGCTAAATCAACCCCTACATTTTTAATGGCCTGGCAGGTAGAAAGCCCTACCGAAATGATCTGTCTTTTTGGGAATTTTATTTTTTAGTTATAAGTAACACTCCATTAAAATTTCAAGCTGCCTCAAAAACATTTTCTATAATTTTTTGCAAATATTTTTGCACGCGTCTGGCCATGTTAAAACCCCGATTAAATTATTTGGCAGCTTGAAATTTTAATGGAGTGTTCTTATAACTAAAAAATAAGATTCCCAAAAAGACAGATCATTTCGGTAGGGCTTTCTACCTGCCAGGCCATTAAAAATGTAGGGGTTGATTTAGCCCCGCTACTCACCAGCCAGATCTGCAATCCCGAGTTGGGATATAATAGGAGAGGCATCTGACAAGTTTTCAGCTTGCCTCAAATACCTGCCCAAAAATTCGTGCCAGCTCTCCTACTATTAGTTATGTCTCAACGTGAGGTTGGCACTGGCAGTCAAGATTATATTATATTATACTCACCGATCATTTCAATGCTCAATAATTCATTAGATTAATTCAAAGCAACTTGACAGACAAATTGGACGAAATTCAAAATACAAATTAATAGACCCTAAGAAAATCATGTGTAGAATATTAAACTAATAAATATTTACTAGAATTTTTGAGTGAATAATTTGGATAGGTACCTAAGTATAGATTTATCACTTGTTTAATGAAAAAACCCTATATTCATCCTATACTGGCAATGAACATTCTAAGAAAACTTGGAGAGAGCTACCCGGATGCGGGTTCATTCCTCAGTTTTCTCATAAATTGGCTGACAAACGAGTGCCGCAACATTTTCCATCCATCATCCATAAGAAAGAAACCCATTAACACCACCCATCTCACTCCAATCCCCCTATTGGCAGAAACCCAGGACCCGACCCGTCAATAACCAAAAGCCACCTTTCATTTTATGCTCCATCTCCATCTACCCTTTTTCCGTCTCTTTCCTCATGGGAAGCCACGGCAAGGCACGAAAAATGAAAGAAATACGCGTACGCGGCTCATTTACGCTTGCGCGTAACGGAAAAACCAACGTTTTTCTTTTTTGGGGGAGGTTTTCATACCGTCTTTTCAATGCAGCCAGTTGATGAATAGAATTAAAAAGATTTGTTTGTGTTTTGTGAGCAGACGGTTGGATATCCCGAAATCGTAATGTCGGTGAGGTTTGTGTTATGTTTTGGAGCTTTTTGCTTATTTTTACTGGTGTGGGAGTGGATTTCTGAGCTCAAAATGGTGTTTTGAGTGCCTTTTTTATGCAGAGAGTTGTCAGGTTACTTTATCTTTTATTGGCGAGAAATTGAAAATTTATTTAGCTTTGTATTCCGTTTTCAGTCATAAATAAAAAATGAATCGATGTATACAAGCACATTGTACAAAACGTAGTAAATAACTCAACAATCACGTTTTTCCTAACGCCTTCATTGAATTTTGATGAGAAAGTTAACAAGTAATGACATCAACTTTATGGAGATCACACTGATATTTCTGAGCTCAAAATTGTGTTTTGAGTGACTTTTTTATTTAGGTTATATTATCTTTTAATGGTGAGAAATTGAAAAGTTTATTCAGCTTCGTATCCCGTTTTCCAGTCATCGAGAAAAATTAAAATCGATGTATGCAAGGCATATTGTTCAAAACGTGGTAAATAGTTGAACAATCATGTTTTTTCCTAACGCCTTCATTAAATTTTGATGACAAAGTAAACGAGTAATTAAACTACCAATTTTATGCAGATCGGACGGATATTTTGACATTGTCATGTTGCCTTCCAGCTGTTTGTATTCACCATGAAGCGTTTATATGTATTTTCGTACTTTTCTCTTGATTTCTTTGGCAATAATTTCAAGCCGTATTCACTGCCTCAACCACCTCTGACGGAGTTCCATGAATGAAAATTTCACATTCTGATATACCAGCAATTGAATTTATAGGAGTCGAATTCGACAATCCAAACTAAATACGTTTCCATTCTTAACAAAATAATTTCATTTCGAATTTGAAAGCACCATTTAGGGTAAAAGCTATAGTGATTAACACCTGAAGGCTATGGATACTTTCAGTATTCGATTTGGTTCCTTATTTTACTGTAACACCATGATTATTATTACTGAACTATAGTTGAATGTTGCTATTTTAGTATTACCTTCAAACTTCCAATAAATACCGATTGAATATTTGAGGAGACACCAATTTCGTCCAAACTACATAGTTGATAGTAATTGACATACTTCGATAGTAATTGACACCCAGTATGGTAGTCATCGACATATTTTTTTCTCACTTTTACATCAATTTTGGTTATGATATCATCCTTCTTGCTCTCACTCATACATTCCCATTATATGGGTCATTGAGACATTCATACTCAGAATAATAGAGAAATAAGAAGGTTTAGACAATTTCATTTCATATAAACAAAGAAATAACAAAAAGGATTTCTTGATCTTCACATATATAACGATGTAATAAGCTATTGGTGCTATCTAGGGTTTTTCATCTGTGTCCCCATATTTCAAAATCTTTTATTTCTATTTGAGTCCCCAGGTTATCAATGAGTGTATATGTTTACTTAAGGATAGTGACTAAACTTAATTGCGTATATTTTCCGATTTTGTTCTGTGTCATATTCGTCAGAAATTTTCTATTGGTTGGAACGTTCCAAGGAAAATTTAATTGCTGTAAGTAAACCCTTCAATAATTTATATTTTAAGGTTGAAGCCTATGTCAATCACTGTTCGATGTAATATTATTGACACAGTTATTGACATATGGTTTAAACTTAATATTTTTATCATTGAAAGATTTACTTACATCAATTAAATATTTCTCTGTGTATCATTCTCAGGAATATTGTGGTACCCCGTTTACTTTTTCTCTGCTTAAACTGTATAATACACATTCTATATTTTTTTGTTATACGAGAAATGTTGTGAAGCCTTTCTCAAAAGAATCTGTTTAGTAGGATATGGCAAAATGTTAAAGGATTTTGGTTTCTTCAATAGAGATCCTTCCCTATGTGACAGTGTAATTCAGTTTTCTATTGTTTATGTTGGTTTGTAGGCTCAACTACGTTATCTTCTGCTTTAATATCATCCTCATATGTCTTCCATCACCGAATTTTAGTATATTCTCGTATATTTCGATACCTAAACACTATAACTTCCCAAATAATCACCCAAGATGGGTGAGATAGCTCCCCCTTCGAAAAATTCCAAACTACGCCCATTCCACCCCCAAAACCCATTAAAATAGATAATACCTCATCTCTACCCTCTCCAATTCCTGAAATATATCCGAATACAGCACCAACGCGCAATCCGCAGCCAACTTTACCAATCTAAATGATAAAACGACACTATTAACTTTACAGGGCCAGAACGTCCGTAAATTATACAAGATTTTACCTAGGTTAACTTACCGCATCGTCTCAGGGCAGGATATAGCTTCTCATTAAATTTATTCTGCCATTAGAGGCTCCTTTAAGATTTTCAGAGCCATTAAAGGGTGCGCTACTGCGGAAACACCATGAATCTGGGATATTTGCCTTGAAATATGGCTACTTAAATCTTTAATGGTTTGTTTAGGCCTGTGAGCGTGTGCAGTATTGGATTCGGTGGAGTAAGGAGTTAAGGGATGATGATAGGGGTGAAAATTTCCGTTTGGAGAGGTGGCTATCGATAGCCCTTCATTTGGTGTGTTTATGTTTTGGATTAGGAACTGATTATTCGGAAAATGGTGGAATGAAAAGGTTTGTCAGTTTGGGAATTTGTACTGGGTGTTTTGGAAGAGGGTCGCCACTTTCGGCTGAAAACAGGAACTCTTTGCTATGAATCATTTCATTCGTTTAGTAGTGTACAGTTCTTGGACGAGAAAAATGTCTCGGTTGAAGATTTAAAAACAGAATCAGATCAATAATATTATTTTGTAGGGGAAACAATGATTATATCGTCCCTGATAATTCCAACATTTGAAACACATTATGATATTTTATTCTTAAAAATTCAACTGACATTTTTCAATATAGCTCCCTCATCTTTATTTGAAAAAATTGTCAACCAGTTAAGAGAATATACCCTAAAGAAGTGAAAAAGTAATGGTTGCCTTCAGATGAGGGAAATACACTGAAAAGTTTCAGTTAATTTTTAAGAATTCAACATCATCCGCACCAAATTTAATTAGGTGACCATGTGGGATGTGTCGATATAAATATTATCTATCATTTATTTTTTATCACTAATAAATAACTGATGAGGGTATATATTTCTTATACCGGATATCATACTATTAGGAGAGTTGGCTGTCGATAGCCCTTCATTTGGGTGTTTATGTTTTGGATTAGAAGCTGATTGGTTGAAAAATGATGGAATGAAAAGGTTTGCCAGTTTCGGAATTTGTACTGGGAGTTTTTGAAAGGCAGTTTTTTTTTATAAACCATTCAGTTTATTCCGCTAAATACAAGTTCTAGGATGATAAAAATATCTTTCCTGATGTGAAAGCACCATAAAAAACCTTCTCTGATATTTTCAACTCATGAAACTAATTTGATGTCTGAAAATTGATCGGAGTAGATGTTCAATAACATATTAAGGTTTTTGGAAAGTAGTGTGATCTCATAGGTAATAAGAGTTCAAAGTCGTCCTGATTTGGATCGATAATTGTGAAAAAAACGTAACGAACATTATATATAAACTTATATAATTTATGTTTCAATTATGTGGATTGGACTAGTTGAGGCAGTTATAACTAATCTATTCAATAGATTAACTGAAATCAATGGAGTTTATTAAACCTAGGTACTGTTATATTTTTCTAACAGTAAAAAAGTGTGATTCAGAACAAGAAAATTATAAAATTTGTTATAAATATTTCATTATGTACGAACCTACATTTCTCGAAAAAAAATCACCAAACGATATTTATAGAAATATTCTATTACCTGCGGAAAATATTCAGTGAATAAAAGGAATTGAACTACTCGTATGAAAGTTTTTTATTGGGAAAAGGTCTGTTTTTACATTTTGAACTCTAGGAAGAAATTCAGTGCCACTTGCACTTGGTGGTATCTATCTATTATTCCAATTCTTGGTCACATATTTTTATTATTCTTTCTATAACATTATTTTGATATGAATTGGTCATAAGTTTTTCATTGTTACGAAGTTGATTTCCATATTCAGAGCGAAATAGCGCTGTTTATATCTATGAAAGACGATCACCCAGTATTGTGGGTTTATAGACTGTACCTATCTTGAACATCTGAGGTTCTGAAAAATCATCACTTAAAGAACCAGTTTTAATGTAACTGTTATCTGTTGGTACAGAGGTTATATTTATATTACCTACACATTACCTTCACGTGGTTTTATTTTTTCGGTTTGTTTCATTAGGTGTATCATAAATTATAAGAAATTTCAACATCTGAAAACTTTTCTCTTTCTATAGCAAAAAATTGTAAATTTTTTCAATCGAATGCAGTAAAGATACTTTCCGCTCGGAATAAGAACAATATTTTTCCTGCTACCTTATTATAAATGAAGTAATCGAGCATTAATGCTAAGATATCATGTTTTCACTTCCAAATTGACTCATCAACAGGGGCGGATCTAGGATTTTTCTGAGGAGGTGGCGATTCCAAAATTACACAGTAATAAAAATATTCTAATAGTGAAACATACTAACTTATATTTCAAAATGACATAAAAATTGAACAAAACAAGTCGTGTGGGATACTAGCAACTAGCAACGAAAGTCGAAAGTCAAGATGCGTGTGCTTACGTACACTCTTTCGCCAGGGGGGGGCGAAACCTCCTTCGCCCCCCCCCTAAATCCGCCAATGCTCATCAATCTAATTACAGTGAATCATAACACATTACAAAATTACAGACATTCAGTAAAAACGATATAGGACTCGTTTTAGTAAAACGAGAGCTCAAAAAAGAGTTTAAACCTCTGAATAATAAAAAACGACGCTAGAGATAATAATTCTGGTGACAACATCCAAACTTTTCCAAAGTTTCCCAACAACTATCCCAGCTATCCCATCAAACCAAAAAAAACATAACACCAACCCCCCGTCAAAATCAATCCAAACCACCATCAAAGCATAACCACCCCCTCATTAATTGGCTAATTACCGAGCAATATACATCCCGAAATAACTGAAACTTAAACGACAACAGCCCAAGAAGGAAACTTTCATCAAGAAAATCAATCGAGCCTAGACTTCTTGAAAACTCACCCTTATACGTTCCACCCTTGTATAGGTATTATCGGAAAAGTAGTATTTTGGGCACGGTTCTTGAAAAGTATGCTTCAGAATTCAGTTTGAAGAAAAGATCTGAGAAAGGAACTCGACTTCTCGAAGAAAGAGTAGACCCTTTATCAGATGTTCTTACTCTCCCATTGACTCAATAAAATATAATGATTTTGAAAGATATATTGGCTCCGTTAAATTTCTGGTATACAAAACAATATCTTCGCATGGATATTTCAGAGTGTAAACAGATAAGAATATAAACGGGGCACCATACATTTCTGCATATGATACAAGAACACAATGAAAAATCTCAGTAAAAATCTCTCTCTCCCCTTTATAACTATACTATACTTGTATATTATCTGAATTCGTTTGAATAATAAGCTGAAATACTTATTTATATCGAAGGATTATTAAAAAAAAATTCTTTATCCATTCGATTGACACGTTGAAAAAAAATAATGAAAACCTATCAAATATTACAAAACGAGCCCATTGAGCTCAAAGATTCTCATTATAGTGACAACATCAAAACTTTGCCACATTTCCTCAACAACCACCAAACCAAAAAAAAAACATAAACCACCAACCCCCGTCAAAATCAATCCAAACTACCCTTAAAGCATAACTACCCCCTCATTAATTCGCTAATTACCGAGCAATACACCCCGAAATAACTGAAACTTAAACGACAACAGCCCAAGAGGGAAACTTCCATCAAGAAAATCGATCGAGCCTCGACTTCTTGAAAACTCACCCTTATACGTTCCAACCCTTAGGTCTTATCGCCTCCAGGCCCGCCTTGGCTTGGCGTTAACTCAATATCGGAGCTACGGATGCTGTCTTAAAGTTTTCCACAAATTTGCATGGAGAGGAGGCCATTTTGAAAGCACAGTTGAAGTCTGCCGCGCTCCGAAGGGTGGAAATTGAGGGTGGTTGAAGGGGTGCAGCTCGCGCTAGGGGGATGTAAGAGACGGATTAGGAGAGATGGGATTTGGGACAGTTGAGATATTGTGGAGGGTGGCGTGAAAACATGGCTGGAAGATTGATGTGAGGGTGTCGAGTTAGGGGATGGAATGCTAGTTTTATGTGGGTATTGCACTAGGTTTTTGGATAGATCGAATGTACCTAGTGTGTTGGAAATATTAAAACGAATGTTTCCTAGTTTTAAAAGGGGTAAATGAAATATGTCTTGATACCAACGTACAGTGATTAAAATATCAGCAACAAACCTCTGTCTCCACTTATTCATACAATAAAATTTCATTTGCTCAAAGAATAGAATAAAATCTAATGTCTTCTACTTCATTAAAAAATTTAAAAATCAAAAAGAAATAATGAATAATATCAATATGGAATTTTCGCTACGAAGTAGAGTCAGATTTGATAAGGAATCATCCCCATCGTTAGATTGAGTTGATCTATGACCAGGATGGTTTATTACACCAATTGTCTAATTGGTCCTCCAATTGATAATTCTACAGAATATTACACATCCTTCATATCAGTTTGTTATCTATAATAATTGATATTTCACCCTGAAAATCAAACATGTTTTTTATTCAAAATTTGTTGTCACTAATACCTATTGCTAAATGATATCATAAAGATGATAAAATATTGTTGCCATATGTGAACTACATATTAAGAAAGACTTAGATGTCAAAAGTTTGAGGGTTGAATACATAATAATTTACGGGTAAGTATAATGAAAGCCAAAGTAAATACCAATAAAAACAATTTATTCAGGAATTTGGACTTCAATGTTTTTGGTTGAATTTTCTTAAATCTTCACCAACGTTTCGGATTCAATTGATCCTTTATCAAGGCTCGAACTTATCTCAATATAACAATCATTTTTAAAGATCTATTATTTTTGAAGTTGTTCTTTTCTAATTGTAATGTTCAATTTTCTTTATGTTTTAATTTTGAATTGTGTGATCAACTTTTCAACGTTACAAGGAAATTTTCTTGTAACGTTGAAAAGTTGATCACACAATTTAAATATATAATTACGTAGTCGTACCCCATATGATACAATGTAACTTATCTTATTTACCCATTTGCTATTGCATATTATTATGTTATATTGTTTATTATGTTATATTGTGCAATGAACACCTGCAGTGCTGACTCATTTCCTGCAGATAAGAAATCCTTATAAATACAGCTTCTTCCAGGATCACCTTCAGAAATAGTATATCCATAGCTCTAGACTAGTGCTTACAAAGCAAGTATTGTATAGTAGTTGTATTGTAAAAATATAGTGTTTTTTTTAAACGCCTTTTCTACATCAAAATACATAATTGGCGACGAGGATGGGATTGTGCCAGCTGTGAATTCTGCGTGTGTTCCTGAATCTAGAAATCAACCAGGTCCATCCAGAGAGTCAACAAGCTGTCAGTTTCAACTGTTAAGCACATCCGAACAACAAGGTAGAAAAGACTACAGAAGCCCGATCGATTGAGTAGCGCCCTTCGACGACTTCCACAATATACTTCGGTGAGCATTTTGAGCTATTTTCCTATTTTCTCCCAGTTTTTCCCTACTCTGGTAAAAAAAAGTAGACTTGTGTAAGTTTTTTCTAGGTTTCTTCATAAAAACCGATTACTAAAGTTTTCCCTAGGTTTTTCTTCCTAAAAACCGATTTAAAAAGTTTTATCTAGGTTTTCCTTTCATTTTGTTAAAAAACCGACTACTGAGTTTTATCTAGGTTTCTTGTTATAAAAAACCGAATTATTTAATAATTAATTAATCACAATTACTTCAATTAAGCATTTTCGTAGTAAAAGAGGCAAAAAGCCCAATCAATCAATAATGGCAATTAACGAACGCGTAGATTTATCCATTGCTGAAAAATTTGGAGTTCTTCTACCTAAATTTTCAGGTACTGAAAATGAACTTCATTCCTTTATTCAGAGCGCCGAACAATATCTTTTGATGTTTAATAACGACAATCGTTTAGTTAAACAATATTGTTACGCTGTTGTAAAATCCAAACTAGTTGATAGAGCCCTAGCTGAGGTTTCAACATCAGATATTCCTAATGATTGGCAAATATTGAAAACATTCTTATTGAACAAATTTGGTGATCAGATCAATTTAGATGTCCTGATACATAATCTGCAATTTTAACCAAAAAGCCAAATGAAGATTTATTATTATTCATAGATAAAATAATTTCAATGAAAATCCGTATTAATTATAGAATCGATTCAGACGCAATGCCTGACCCGGAAAAACAACTTTACAAATCGAATATTTTGAAAATATGTAAAACAGTCCTTATTTCCAATTCTCCCGTGGAACTGCGTACCTATCTAATTACGAATAATGCCCTTACATTCGACGAAACCGTCAACGCAGTAAAAGACTATTTGTGCAATATGGCACAGTATGAATTATTAGATAAAAGCCGTCGGAATAAAAATAATAGTTATTTGCCGACAATGCATAACAGAAATTATCAACAACCTAATAATAGAAATTATTCGTATAATAATCCTACACATCGCATAAATAATTATCAAAATGCTGCCTTGCATTTTCCTTCGCAGCCGATTCCAGTTTAATCAACGTCAAGTGAAAACACATTATCCGACTTATCACGAAACGTTTGAAAGAAATAATACTTCGAGGAATCAAAACAATAATGTCAATGTTTTTAAACCAAATCCTAATCAACGGATTACTACCCCACCAGAAAGAATGTCAATTCAAACTAGGAATTATCCCCAAAAACGGAATAATTACTCAACGCAGTATAATCCAAATCCCCAAAGAAGATTTTATGAAAATAATCATAATCAACAAAATCCCAATTTTACCTTTGAGGAATTAACCCATGTTGAACAAAGACAAAGTAATGAAAATCTCTATGATCAACCTATTGCTTCAACTTCCAAACAAGCTAATCAGAATTTTCGAGAAAAAGCCTCGAACGACAAATTGACATAAATTCAAGTATAGATAATACGAATCAACTACCCTTTATAGAATTCCAAAATCCTAAATGTAAACTTCTAATAGATAGCGGATGTTCTGTCTGTCTAATCGATCCAAAATTCGCGTATAACAATTTTCCAGAAAATATTTATAATGAATTAACCACTTTAACTGCTTGTATGAAACAGGAAACTTCGAACAAAAAAGTTTCATTTCCCTTATTTTCTGAATTTAATATCGATGATTCACACCCTTTTATTTTATACAAATTTCATAAGAATTATGATGGCCTAATAGGTGCTGACTTCTTAAACAAATATTCCTTATCTTTAGATTTTAAAAACCAAGTCTTATTCAATGATTATTGTACAATTCCCTTCAATTACCAAAAAGTTTGTCAAAAGCCGACAAATATTCCTGTTGATTTGAGTCACTTAGAATCCAAAATTAGTAATCAATTAATGAAAATATTATTGACAAATGAAGAAGCTTTACAATTACCAGGTCAACCCTTAAATTTCTCAAATAAAATTAAACATAAAATACGCACTATTGATGAAACACCCGTACACTGTAAAATTTATCGTTACCCTGAAATTCATCGCGAAGAAGTTAAAAATCAAATAAATGATTTATTAGAAAAGAAAATAATTAGACCCAGTATATTGCAGGAACGTCCATTAAATTTAAAGTCCGTTAATTCTTAATCTTATTACAAGGACTAATGAGGATTAATTTAATGGACCTTTAAAAATGGACGTTCCTGCAACTGAGCATATATCTCCTTGGTCGTTTCCAGTTGTTATTGTACCTAAAAAACAGGATTTATCAGGAAAAACTAAATGGCGTATGGCTATAGATTATCGGAAGTTAAATGAAAAAACAATTGATGATAAATATCCACTTCCTCAAATTGATGCTATTCTTGACAAATTAGGAAACAAAAAATATTTTACAACCCTTGATCTTGCATCCGGTTTTCATCAAATTGAACTCGATGAAGAATCAATTGAAAAAACTGCTTTCACAGTAGACAACGGTCATTATGAATTTCTACGTATGCCTTTCGGACTTAAGAACGCTCCAGCAACTTTTCAAAGATTAATGAATAACGTTTTGAAAAAATATATCGGAAATATTTGTTACATTTACATGGATGACATAATTATATTTTCAGACACACTAGAACAACATTTAGCCGACATTCATAATATTCTAGAATTACTTGCATCGGAAAATTTAAAAATTCAACTAGACAAATGTCACTTCTTTAAGACCGAAATAGAATTTCTTGGTCATATTATAACACGAGATGGAATTAAACCAAACCCAAATAAACTTAGAGCTGTTAAAAGCTTTCCAATTCCTAAAACCCAAAAGGAAATAAAATCATTTCTTGGTTTAATCGGTTATTATCGGAAATTTATCTCTAATTTCGCTAAAATTTCTAAACCTTTAACGACTTGCTTGAAAAAAGATGCAAAAATAAATGTTAATGATCCTAAATATATCGAAGCATTCGAAATTTGTAAAAGAAATTTAATTAATCACCCTGTATTAAGATATCCCAATTTCAATGAACCATTCATACTTAGTACTGACGCATCAGGATTTGCGGTAGGTTCTGTACTATCACAAGGTGAACCACCTAACGACCTTCCCATTGCTTTCGCTAGTAGAACGCTGAATGAAGCAGAAACGCGATATAGTACTATTGAAAAAGAATTACTAGCCATTGTTTGGTCTTGTAAACATTTTAGGCCTTATCTCTATGGTAGAAAATTTACAATTTACACTGATCATAAACCCTTAGTATGGTTATTCTCATTGAAAGAACCAAATTCTCGATTAATGAGATGGCGAATTAAACTAGAAGAATTTGATTTCGAAATTAAATATAGAAAAGGCTCCATGAATAATGCTGACGCTCTCAGTAGAATACAAATTGATCCAACTGAAGATTTAACTTATGAAACATTTTTGAAATTATATGAGAATGATGATGTTCCTAATACCCCAAATATTAAAGAAAGACAAGGTAACTTATTTAAGCCCCTAAAAATTATTCGTTAGCCCACTGTGTTTCTCAAGATTTAGAAATGAATCGTGGTATAGCCCTAGATTTCAAAAATAAATTTGGTCAAGTCAATGAACTTCGATTACAAAATAAAGCTATCGGTGAAGTAGCATCCCTTAAAACGGAAAATAAAAATATTTACTATTTAATTACTAAAGAAGCGTATCATGATAAACCAGAATATAAATCAGTATTTCAAGCTTTATTGAATTTAAGAAAATCGTGTGAATATCACGGAAATAAATATTTAGCCCTTCCAAGAATTGCTTGCGGATTAGACCAATTAAACTGGTCAATAATTTTTAATATGATTAAATACGTTTTTGCTGAATCAAACATAAAAATACTCATTTATTCCTTACCCAGTACAAATAATTTTAATACGATGACGAATATTGACGTGAACGGTATTGATGATGATAAAATTTCATTGATAAATCATATTACTGATGACGAATTAGATGAATGTGTTAATTTACTAGTCGATCCAAATAGTGAACTACCTATTCTGGACAATCAAAATTTAGACGAATTAGAAACGGGAAATGTAATAATACATAGTGATGTCACTGTACATAGTGCAATTGAAAATCCAATATTAGAAATACCTTATACAGAACGAAGTGTCAATTCAGCAACACTTCAAATAATATTTAAAACAGCCTCAAATTTTAACGTAACCAAAACAAACCTTTTGGAGACAAACTTCGATTTCGTGTTCTAATCAATTCAATAGACAACGATTTATTCCAATTTATTAAAGAATATATTCAACCCAAGAGATCATATACCTTATATTTTGTTTCTTCAGAATTAGAAAAACCTTTAATTAAAATATTACAAGAAAAATTTGATTATGAAACTTTTGATCTTAAAATATCGAAAACATTTTTAGAAGATGTAGAAGATAAAGAAGAACAGACATTGAGAATTCAACAGTACCATGAAACCAAAACAATACATCGTGGATTAAAAGAAAATTTAATAAGTTTAAAGCGAAAATTTTATTGGCCGAATATGAATAAAGACGTACAAAACTATATTAATTCGTGCGAAATATGTCAAAAAAGTAAATACGAGAGAACCCCTATACAACTTCAATTCAAACCTAACCCATTAGGATCAAAACCATTTAGTCACGTCTATTGCGATACAATTAGATTTAATCAAATATATTGCTTAACTATTGTCGATTCATTCTCCAGATTTGGACAATGTTATCCACTTTTACAAAAAACCGGTACTGAAATACTAGATAAATTATTGATTTATTTTAGCCATTATGGAATCCCTTCGAAAATAACATGTGATAATGGACTTGAATTCAAGAATAATGTTATACAAGATTTTTGCAAATTACATAAAATAGAGATTCACTATATAACCAATTATAATCCTAATTCGAACGCTATTGTGGAAAGATTTCATTCAACATTAATTGAACAACTCAGAACTATTGAGAATAAAAATTCTACATTTCAAAATAGATTAGCTCAAGCTTTATTAAGCTATAATAACTCGTTTCATTCCAGTCTTGATATGACACCAATGCAAATAATTAAAGCTGATCTGAATTATTCTTTACCCATTGAAAAAACACATAACGAACAAATTCAAGATTATGTGGGAAATTATGCAAATAATTTGAACGAAATATCGAAAGAATTAGAGAAAAAACAACAGAAAAATGTTGAACGTTTAGAAAAAATAAATCAGAAAAGATCTGCCGAATCAGATCATCCCTTGAATCAGAATCCAACATATCTTAAAACGCCCATTGTACGTAAACTCGATCCAGTCTACAAAAAGGTAGATGCTCGTGAAATCGATACACACAGAATCCGAGATAATAAAAATAAACACATTTATCATAAGAAAATTCTTAAACAACGTAAAAAATAGTTTATTATTTTGTTTTCAGATAAAATGAAAATCTTAACATTTCTTCTGACGTTACTCGAGTTACTACAAACGATTACCCCTATTAAAATTATATCCCTTGAAAACAATATTCTTCCAATTCTCTTAGGAAAAGCTTATATTACAAAACGGCACATCCAATTAATTTATCATATCGATCTAGGACAGATTGAAGATCTTATCATCAACTATCAAAAAGAAATTGATAACTTTAAAAATAAAAAACTAGGGTTTTCTCAAACTGCACATTACAAATATTTACAACATTCCAATACTATAAATATTAAAACACTTGAGGAATTATTAAATGGTAAAATTCGTGAAAAAAGAGGATTAATTAATATCGGAGGCAAAATATCAAAAATACTGTTCGGAACTTTAGATTCTGATGATGAAGAACTTTATAAACATTACTTTGATAGCATAAAGAAAAATGAAGATATTCTTATGAGAAATCAAAAACATATTGCCACTATTGTGAATGATTTAAAAAATAAGTATATTGATAAATTTAGGCAATTATCAAACAATTTCAAACTACTTCAAATCATACCTTCCCTTGAGGATATTGAACAAATGCATTTAATGACTTTTGAAATAAAAGATATTAAAAATATTCTTGACGAGATTCAAACAGCTGTTAGCTTTGCTAGACTTCATATTTTACATGAATCGATATTACCCTATACGAAATTCTCGGAAATAGTTAAAAATTATACTATTATCCCTTTACATCATTTAAAAGATTATTTTCAATTATGTCATACGAAAATTATTTTCAAAGATAAACGGTTATTATTTCTTATATCAATCCCTACGGTTTATGAAGAAAGCTTCAACCTTTACAAGTTCTATTATATACCCCAGAGAAATTTAACCCTTCCTTTTACCTATCCCTTCATGCTCACTCGAGATGAAGAATTAAAATGGTCTACAAAACAATGCCATCAAGTCGAAGAAGACTACCTCTGCGATCAAGATTCCCTTGACAAGCCTCCAGAATGTATGAAAAGTATTTTGAAAACACATCTAGAAAACTGTCCAAGAATAGAAGCATATTCCACATCAAATTTGAAACATTAGAAGATGGAAGTATCCTGTCCATAAATAATTTGGAAATTCAAGAAAAGTGCCCTCAACAAACCAAATATCATTTCACGCCGCCAATGGCAATAATTCATTCAAAATGCATTATAAGCAACAATCAGAAAGAAATTTACCCAATTCAACTATTTAATGAAGAAAAATATATCATTCTACCCAAACTACAAATTTCAACATCGAAGAACCGATCCCATGAAGAAGAAGCCTCTGAAGACGAAGAAATACCCAACATTTTATTAGAAGACATTGAAGAATGGAAATGGAGTTCCCCATTATCCACATTCACAATAATTTTGATTTTGATAATAATTTTTATAATAATTTATGTTTTCTATAGATATTTAAAATTTAAAGCTACACCTAAACAAGGTGATACCTTTATCGAAAGGGGGGAGGAATTACGTAGTCGTACCCCATACTGATACAATGTAACTTATCTTATTTACCCATTTGCTATTGCATATTATTATGTTATATTGTTTATTATGTTATATTGTGCAATGAACACCTGCAGTGCTGACTCATTTCCTGCAGATAAGAAATCATTATAAATACAGCTTCTTCCAGGATCACCTTCAGAAATAGTATATCCATAGCTCTAGACTAGTGCTTACAAAGCAAGTATTGTATAGTAGTTGTATTGTAAAAATATAGTGTTTTTTTTAAAACGCCTTTTCTACATCAAAATACATAATTATATATAAATATTTTCAATATTTGTTGGAAATAAATGAACTTTTATAAAACTTCTTCATTTTATCGATAATGAAATCAACTTCGTTGCATGCCTCCGAAATTCCTACCATTTCATTTGAAATATATTTGCAATGAATAATATAAATATATTCAAGTTCTCAATATTATTGAATATTATTCCAAAATTCTACAGACACAAATTGTATTCCATATTATTGCGGTGAACCCTATTCATTCCGCCATTAAAAAAATAAAGATTTTTTGTTTTATCAAATTATATAAAATCAATTAAATTTTTTCTTTAAACTAACATCTTACAAAAACAACATGGAAGTTATATTAAAACTCAAATAACTTTTATGATGCCGTTTTCAGAATGATAACCTGAGGACTCAAATGGAAATAAAACACTCTGAAATATGGGGACACAGATGAAAGACCCTAGATAGTACCAATAGTATATTACATCGGTTAATATGGGAAGATCACTAATACTTTTTGTTATTTCTTTATTCATATGGAATAAAATTAGCCAACATTTTTATTTCTCTATTATTGTTAGTAAATGTCTCAATGACCCATATAATGAGAATGTAGGAGCAGAATGATATCATTAATAAAATCGATGCAAAACTGAGATGAAATTAAGTCAATGATTATCATAGTGGGTGTCAATTACTATCGAAGTAGATCAATGACTATCAAATATGTAATTTCGGCAAAATTGGTGTCTCCTCGAACATTCAATCGATATTTATTGAAAGTTTGAAGGCAATACCAAAATACGAGCAACATCGAAGCAACATTTAACTATGATTCCTTAATAATAACCATGGTGTTACAGTAAAATAAGGACCGAATTCGCCTACTGAAAGTATCCATACCCTTGGTGTCAATCACTATAGCTTTCACCCTACTCAAACTTCATAAAAGTGAAACATTTTAAGTCAACCCATTCACTGATCTTTATCCCAATTTTACCTTTGAGGAATTAACCCATGTTGAACAAAGACAAAGTAATGAAAATCTCTATGATCAACCTATTGCTTCAACTTCAAAAAGCTAATCAGAATTTTCGAGAAAAAGCCTCGAACGACAAATTGACATAAATTCTAGTATAGATAATACGAATCAACTACCCTTTATAGAATTCCAAAATCCTAAATGTAAACTTCTAATAGATAGCGGATGTTCTGTCTGTCTAATCGATCCAAAATTCGCGTATAACAATTTTCCAGAAAATATTTATAATGAATTAACCACTTTAACTGCTTGTATGAAACAGGAAACTTCGAACAAAAAAGTTTCATTTCCCTTATTTTCTGAATTTAATATCGATGATTCACACCCTTTTATTTTATACAAATTTCATAAGAATTATGATGGCCTAATAGGTGCTGACTTCTTAAACAAATATTCCTTATCTTTAGATTTTAAAAACCAAGTCTTATTTAATGACTATTGTACAATTCCCTTCAATTACCAAAAAGTTTGTCAAAAGCCGACAAATATTCCTGTTGATTGAGTCACTTAGAATCCAAAATTAGAAATCAATTAATGAAAATATTATTGACAAATGAAGAAGCTTTACAATTACCAGGTCAACCCTTAAATTTCTCCAATAAAATTAAACATAAAATACGCACTATTGATGAAACACCCGTACACTGTAAAATTTATCGTTACCCTGAAATTCATCGCGAAGAAGTTAAAAATCAAATAAATGATTTATTAGAAAAGAAAATAATTAGACCCAGTATGTGTCAGTTGCAGGAACGTCCATTAAAATTTAAAGGTCCGTTAAATTCTAATCCTCCATTATTACAAGGAACTAATGGAGGATTAAGGTTTAATGGACCTTTAAATTTTAATGGACGTTCCTGCAACTGAGCATATATCTCCTTGGTCGTTTCCAGTTGTTATTGTACCTAAAAAACAGGATTTATCAGGAAAAACTAAATGGCGTATGGCTATAGATTATCGGAAGTTAAATGAAAAAACAATTGATGATAAATATCCACTTCCTCAAATTGATGCTATTCTTGACAAATTAGGAAACAAAAAATATTTTACAACCCTTGATCTTGCATCCGGTTTTCATCAAATTGAACTCGATGAAGAATCAATTGAAAAAACTGCTTTCACAGTAGACAACGGTCATTATGAATTTCTACGTATGCCTTTCGGACTTAAGAACGCTCCAGCAACTTTTCAAAGATTAATGAATAACGTTTTGAAAAAATATATCGGAAATATTTGTTACATTTACATGGATGACATAATTATATTTTCAGACACACTAGAACAACATTTAGCCGACATTCATAATATTCTAGAATTACTTGCATCGGAAAATTTAAAAATTCAACTAGACAAATGTCACTTCTTTAAGACCGAAATAGAATTTCTTGGTCATATTATAACACGAGATGGAATTAAACCAAACCCAAATAAACTTAGAGCTGTTAAAAGCTTTCCAATTCCTAAAACCCAAAAGGAAATAAATCATTTCTTGGTTTAATCGGTTATTATCGGAAATTTATCTCTAATTTCGCTAAAATTTCTAAACCTTTAACGACTTGCTTGAAAAAAGATGCAAAAATAAATGTTAATGATCCTAAATATATCGAAGCATTCGAAATTTGTAAAAGAAATTTAATTTATCACCCTGTATTAAGATATCCCAATTTCAATGAACCATTCATACTTAGTACTGACGCATCAGGATTTGCGGTAGGTTCTGTACTATCACAAGGTGAACCACCTAACGACCTTCCCATTGCTTTCGCTAGTAGAACGCTGAATGAAGCAGAAACGCGATATAGTACTATTGAAAAAGAATTACTAGCCATTGTTTGGTCTTGTAAACATTTTAGGCCTTATCTCTATGGTAGAAAATTTACAATTTACACTGATCATAAACCCTTAGTATGGTTATTCTCATTGAAAGAACCAAATTCTCGATTAATGAGATGGCGAATTAAACTAGAAGAATTTGATTTCGAAATTAAATATAGAAAAGGCTCCATGAATAATGCTGACGCTCTCAGTAGAATACAAATTGACCCAACTGAAGATTTAACTTATGAAACATTTTTGAAATTATATGAGAATGATTATGTTCCTAATACCCCAAATATTAAAGAAAGACAAGGTAACTTATTAAGGCCCCTAAAAATTATTCGTTAGCCCACTGTGTTTCTCAAGATTTAGAAATGAATCGTGGTATAGCCCTAGATTTCAAAATAAATTTGGTCAAGTCAATGAACTTCGATTACAAAATAAAGCTATCGGTGAAGTAGCATCCCTTAAAACGGAAAATAAAAATATTTACTATTTAATTACTAAAGAAGCGTATCATGATAAACCAGAATATAAATCAGTATTTCAAGCTTTATTGAATTTAAGAAAATCGTGTGAATATCACGGAAATAAATATTTAGCCCTTCCAAGAATTGCTTGCGGATTAGACCAATTAAACTGGTCAATAATTTTTAATATGATTAAATACGTTTTTGCTGAATCAAACATAAAAATACTCATTTATTCCTTACCCAGTACAAATAATTTTAATACGATGACGAATATTGACGTGAACGGTATTGATGATGATAAAATTTCATTGATAAATCATATTACTGATGACGAATTAGATGAATGTGTTAATTTACTAGTCGATCCAAATAGTGAACTACCTATTCTGGACAATCAAAATTTAGACGAATTAGAAACGGGAAATGTAATAATACATAGTGATGTCACCGTACATAGTGCAATTGAAAATCCAATATTAGAAATACCTTATACAGAACGAAGTGTCAATTCAGCAACACTTCAAATAATATTTAAAACAGCCTCAAATTTTAACGTAACCAAAACAAAACCTTTTGGAGACAAACTTCGATTTCGTGTTCTAATCAATTCAATAGACAACGATTTATTCCAATTTATTAAAGAATATATTCAACCCAAGAGATCATATACCTTATATTTTGTTTCTTCAGAATTAGAAAAACCTTTGATTAAAATATTACAAGAAAAATTTGATTATAAAACTTTTGATCTTAAAATATCGAAAACATTTTTAGAAGATGTAGAAGATAAAGAAGAACAGACATTGAGAATTCAACAGTACCATGAAACCAAAACAATACATCGTGGATTAAAAGAAAATTTAATAAGTTTAAAGCGAAAATTTTATTGGCCGAATATGAATAAAGACGTACAAAACTATATTAATTCGTGCGAAATATGTCAAAAAAGTAAATACGAGAGAACCCCCATACAACTTCAATTCAAACCTAACCCATTAGGATCAAAACCATTTAGTCACGTCTATTGCGATACAATTAGATTTAATCAAATATATTGCTTAACTATTGTCGATTCATTCTCCAGATTTGGACAATGTTATCCACTTTTACAAAAAACCGGTACTGAAATACTAGATAAATTATTGATTTATTTTAGCCATTATGGAATCCCTTCGAAAATAACATGTGATAATGGACTTGAATTCAAGAATAATGTTATACAAGATTTTTGCAAATTACATAAAATAGAGATTCACTATATAACCAATTATAATCCTAATTCGAACGCTATTGTGGAAAGATTTCATTCAACATTAATTGAACAACTCAGAACTATTGAGAATAAAAATTCTACATTTCAAAATAGATTAGCTCAAGCTTTATTAAGCTATAATAACTCGTTTCATTCCAGTCTTGATATGACACCAATGCAAATAATTAAAGCTGATCTGAATTATTCTTTACCCATTGAAAAAACACATAACGAACAAATTCAAGATTATGTGGGAAATTATGCAAATAATTTGAACGAAATATCGAAAGAATTAGAGAAAAAACAACAGAAAAATGTTGAACGCTTAGAAAAAATAAATCAGAAAAGATCTGCCGAATCAGATCATCCCTTGAATCAGAATCCAACATATCTTAAAACGCCCATTGTACGTAAACTCGATCCAGTCTACAAAAAGGTAGATGCTCGTGAAATCGATACACACAGAATCCGAGATAATAAAAATAAACACATTTATCATAAGAAAATTCTTAAACAACGTAAAAAATAGTTTATTATTTTGTTTTCAGATAAAATGAAAATCTTAACATTTCTTCTGACGTTACTCGAGTTACTACAAACGATTACCCCTATTAAAATTATATCCCTTGAAAACAATATTCTTCCAATTCTCTTAGGAAAAGCTTATATTACAAAACGGCACATCCAATTAATTTATCATATCGATCTAGGACAGATTGAAGATCTTATCATCAACTATCAAAAAGAAATTGATAACTTTAAAAATAAAAAACTAGGGTTTTCTCAAACTGCACATTACAAATATTTACAACATTCCAATACTATAAATATTAAAACACTTGAGGAATTATTAAATGGTAAAATTCGTGAAAAAAGAGGATTAATTAATATCGGAGGCAAAATATCAAAAATACTGTTCGGAACTTTAGATTCTGATGATGAAGAACTTTATAAACATTACTTTGATAGCATAAAGAAAAATGAAGATATTCTTATGAGAAATCAAAAGCATATTGCCACTATTGTGAATGATTTAAAAAATAAGTATATTGATAAATTTAGGCAATTATCAAACAATTTCAAACTACTTCAAATCATACCTTCCCTTGAGGATATTGAACAAATGCATTTAATGACTTTTGAAATAAAAGATATTAAAAATATTCTTGACGAGATTCAAACAGCTGTTAGCTTTGCTAGACTTCATATTTTACATGAATCGATATTACCCTATACGAAATTCTCGGAAATAGTTAAAAATTATACTATTATCCCTTTACATCATTTAAAAGATTATTTTCAATTATGTCATACGAAAATTATTTTCAAAGATAAACGGTTATTATTTCTTATATCAATCCCTACGGTTTATGAAGAAAGCTTCAACCTTTACAAGTTCTATTATATACCCCAGAGAAATTTAACCCTTCCTTTTACCTATCCCTTCATGCTCACTCGAGATGAAGAATTAAAATGGTCTACAAAACAATGCCATCAAGTCGAAGAAGACTACCTCTGCGATCAAGATTCCCTTGACAAGCCTCCAGAATGTATGAAAAGTATTTTGAAAACACATCTAGAAAACTGTCCAAGAATAGAAGCATATTCCACATCAAATTTGAAAACATTAGAAGATGGAAGTATCCTGTCCATAAATAATTTGGAAATTCAAGAAAAGTGCCCTCAACAAACCAAATATCATTTCACGCCGCCAATGGCAATAATTCATTCAAAATGCATTATAAGCAACAATCAGAAAGAAATTTACCCAATTCAACTATTTAATGAAGAAAAATATATCATTCTACCCAAACTACAAATTTCAACATCGAAGAACCGATCCCATGAAGAAGAAGCCTCTGAAGACGAAGAAATACCCAACATTTTATTAGAAGACATTGAAGAATGGAAATGGAGTTCCCCATTATCCACATTCACAATAATTTTGATTTTGATAATAATTTTTATAATAATTTATGTTTTCTATAGATATTTAAAATTTAAAGCTACACCTAAACAGGTGATACCTTTATCGAAAGGGGGGAGGAATTACGTAGTCGTACCCCATACTGATACAATGTAACTTATCTTATTTACCCATTTGCTATTGCATATTATTATGTTATATTGTTTATTATGTTATATTGTGCAATGAACACCTGCAGTGCTGACTCATTTCCTGCAGATAAGAAATCATTATAAATACAGCTTCTTCCAGGATCACCTTCAGAAATAGTATATCCATAGCTCTAGACTAGTGCTTACAAAGCAAGTATTGTATAGTAGTTGTATTGTAAAAATATAGTGTTTTTTTTTAAAACGCCTTTTCTACATCAAAATACATAATTATATATAAATATTTTCAATATTTGTTGGAAATAAATGAACTTTTATAAAACTTCTTCATTTTATCGATAATGAAATCAACTTCGTTGCATGCCTCCGAAATTCCTACCATTTCATTTGAAATATATTTGCAATGAATAATATAAATATATTCAAGTTCTCAATATTATTGAATATTATTCCAAAATTCTACAGACACAAATTGTATTCCATATTATTGCGGTGAACCCTATTCATTCCGCCATTAAAAAAATAAAGATTTTTTGTTTTATCAAATTATATAAAATCAATTAAATTTTTTCTTTAAACTAACATCTTACAAAAACAACATGGAAGTTATATTAAAACTCAAATAACTTTTATGATGCCGTTTTCAGAATGATAACCTGAGGACTCAAATGGAAATAAAACACTCTGAAATATGGGGACACAGATGAAAGACCCTAGATAGTACCAATAGTATATTACATCGGTTAATATGGGAAGATCACTAATACTTTTTGTTATTTCTTTATTCATATGGAATAAAATTAGCCAAACATTTTTATTTCTCTATTATTGTTAGTATGAATGTCTCAATGACCCATATAATGAGAATGTAGGAGCAGAATGATATCATTAATAAAATCGATGCAAAACTGAGATGAAATTAAGTCAATGATTATCATAGTGGGTGTCAATTACTATCGAAGTAGATCAATGACTATCAAATATGTAATTTCGGCAAAATTGGTGTCTCCTCGAACATTCAATCGATATTTATTGAAAGTTTGAAGGCAATACCAAAATACGAGCAACATCGAAGCAACATTTAACTATGATTCCTTAATAATAACCATGGTGTTATAGTAAAATAAGGAACCGAATTCGCCTACTAAAAGTATCCATGCCCTTAAGGTGTCAATCACTATAGCTTTTACCCTACTCAAACTTCAAAAAAGTGAAACCTTTTTAAGTCAACCCATTCACTGATCTTTGTCACTCGTTGAACAAAATTCCCACACAAGAATTCTAACCAAAACTTGTTGAGCGACTTTTAATGGAATCCTGGAAAAAAGGGTCTATGTAACTGATTCCTAGATATTGAAGGGTACGGAATCGAAAATACTAGTTCGGTAAAAAATCCTAAGAAAGAACCTGCTGAACTAGTTCGAATTGTTGAAATTCTCACTCTTCTTTCAACACAGGTCAACTTATTCGAATAATTGCATAAATTTCATGAGGGTTGTAGATGACCACTGGTCATATCCAGGTTGAAGGGTAGGTATGTCTAGTATGGATTTGTAAAACGGTAAAGAAGATTTAATAAATTCAGTGACTACTTCTATACCAAAATTCTCATACCCTTGATAACAGGTTGATATTATGAATGTGAAATTCTGGTGATTTTATTTTTTAATTTCGTGTAAAGGTACTGACAAATTCATCTAGGCTTGAAATAAATATACGAAAGCTTTCATCAAAAGGGTTTCAAAACCAAAGCTTGCAGGTTTGGGCGAACCGAAATCCAGAACGAATGTCTGAATTCTGTTAACACTTAGACACAGAATTCTGCACGAACATTCAGTGTATCAGTCTTTATTTTTAAAATAAATTTCATTCGATTCGGATATTTCTTATGGAAATATGAAGTTTCTTCTATTCAATATTCCAGTTGAATTTTCTATGGTTCTGTTTTCACTATGAGCACAAAATTCTTCATGAAGCTCATTATGAGCACTCAAAATTTTGCATAGGCTTATTATGACCATCTTGCATATGGCAGCAAGATTCCATTCCGATAGGTTCCGTTTTGTCTTAGATATTGAGGAACAAAAATTTTGAATGGCCATATTTTATGGAACAGCCTGTACGATTTGGCTGGTTAACGAACTTTACCAAGCTGAACTCACCCTGAAAATTTCAAGTGTCTAGAACAATCCCTTCGGAAGTTATTGCGCTAACGGCCGGAAGCTCCACGGACCGAATTGAGTTTTATTACGGATTCGTGATTAGAGAGTCAACCCTATTGTTTGAAACCATTTTCGGTTCAAAATTCTAAAACTGCAGACATTTGGGCCAAACGACATAGCACTCGTTTAAGGAGAACGAGCGCTCAAAAAGACTGTGTAACTGATTTTTAGATATTAAACGGCACGGTTTCGAAAACACTAGTTCGAAAAAGAAATCCTCAATGAGAACCTGCTGAACTAGTTCAAATTGTTGATTTTCTCACACTTCTTTCAACACAGGTCGAATAATTGTATGAACTTTGTAAGGGTTGTAGATGACCACTGGTCATGCAAGGTTAAGGGGTCGATGTCCAGTCTAGATTTGTGAGATTGTCAAGAAGATTTAATGAATTCAGTAGCTACTTCGCTATTGAAATGGTCATACGGGTTCACCCTTCTTAGATGTTGAAGAGGGATGGTAACCCTTGATAACAGGTTAATTTAAGGTGAATTTCGAAAGTTTGTATTTATTTACTCTTTTTAGATTACACCCTCCGGGCTAATGTGCCAAGAATTGAAGTTATTTTGTTTTGAGTTTAAATTTTGTAAAAACGGCAGACTGGTATTTTTCTAATGAAATTTTTCCATGAGCACTGGTACAATACGTATAATAGTATGATACCTAGCTCAGGGAAAAATCTCACTTGAAAAAAACCTGTCTCCTTTTTTACAAAATTAAAAGTTAACACAAAATATCTTCAATTATCTGCTTTCTGATCGAAAGAGTATTCTTAAACAGAAAAATTCAAATAATACAATCTTCTAAAATCCACCTTCATTGAATCAACCTGTAATCAAGGGTTACAACCCTCTCCAACATCTAAGAAGGGTGAACCGGTATGAACATTTGAATATCAAAGTAGTTACGTAATATATTGAATCTTCTTCACTATCTTGCAAATCCAGACTGGACATCGACCCCTCAACTTAAATATGACCAGTGGTCATCTACAACCCTTATGGAGTTTATACAATTATTCGTATAAGTTTGACCTGTGTTGAAAAAAGTGTGAGAAATTCAACTATTTGAACTAGTGTAACAGGTTCTTATTTAGGAATTTTATTCGAACTCGTATTTTTGATACCGTAGCCTTTTATTATCGGGGAATCAGTTACATGGTCCTTTTTTCCATGATTTCATTAAATGTCGCTCAACCAGTTCTGGTTGACACTAATGTCTGGGAATTTTGTTGAACAAGTAACGAAAATTTGGGAATGGGACGACGTAAAAAGGGTCGGTTTCAAGAAATTCAAGTATCTTATTC
Source organism: Propylea japonica (assembly GCA_013421045.1). NCBI lineage: Eukaryota > Metazoa > Arthropoda > Insecta > Coleoptera > Coccinellidae > Propylea > Propylea japonica. The sequence continues at coordinate 99,774,257 of CM024242.1, forward strand.
AATTGATATGTTTTTTTAATACCCATTCATATGGTTATAATCAGGTATATTCATACAGAAAATCTAGTTCGTTATTTCTTTCGCATTTTTTGTGTCTTGCAACGTGAAATAGTGAAAATATCCCATTGAACTGACAGCAAACATAAATTAATTGGATAAATCATTACGAAGGTACAAGTTACTTTTTTTGGATCACAACACCCTCCAGGCCAAAGTGCCAAGTATTGAAGGTATTTTGTTTTGAGTTTTAATTTTGTAAAAACGGGAGACATGTATTTTTCTACTCAGTTTTTTCCATGAGCACTGGTACAATACGTATAATAGTATGGTACCTAGCTCAGATAAAAATTTCAGTAGAAAAACTTCAGTAGAAAAAACTGTCTTCTGTTTTAAGAATTGAAACTTAAAACAAAATGCCTTCAATTATCTCATCTATGGTCTGGAAAAAATTGAAATAATACTATCTTCTGAAATACACCTTTATTGAATCACCTTTAATCAAGGGTTACAACCCTCTTCAACATCTAAGAAGGGTGAACCGGTATGAACATTTGAATATCGAAGTAGTTACGTAATATATTAAATCTTCTTCACCATCTTACAAATCCTGGACATCGACCCCTCAACCTAAATATGACCAGTGGTCATCTACAACCCTTATGGAGTTTATACAATTATTCGAATAACTTTGACCTGTGTTGAAAGAAGTGTGAGAAATTCAACTATTTGAACTTGTTTAGCAGGTTCTTATTTAGGAACCAGCAAACCCGGCGAACTCCGTTTCGCCACCAGATGGCTTCGTTTTCTGTAACATTTCGTTTGGTGATAAAAAATTAAGAAAATTTTTTTTTTATATTTGAAAAGGAACAACAGTAATAAATTCATTTCGATTACAAAAATGAAGTGTTACTTAGTTGAACTTCTCTAAGTAAATGAAAGAGAATCCAAAGTAAATACTGAATCGAAGCGTTATACGTTTCCGAAAACTATCTGTTTTTTGAAATGCTCTTTGGTAAACCATATTTTTGTTTTTTGGCCTGACGTAAACACAAACAAAGCGGATGGTTTTCCAACTCGTGAACACGTATAAAGTATAACTGCCATGTAAAAACAATGATTTTCTAGTCAGGCCAGTAGATCTACCTTTTTAAGTAGATTTGTGAAACCGGTAGATCTACCTTTCTAAGTGTCAGTTGCAGGAACGTCCATTAAAATTTAAAGGTCCATTAAATTCTTAATCCTCCATTATTACAAGGAACTAATGGAGGATTAAGGGTTTAATGGACCTTTAAATTTTAATGGACGTTCCTGCAACTGAGCATAAGTAGGATAATTTAACCGGTAGATCAATTGAACCGATAGATCAGATGAACAGTAGGTCTTTCGAACCGTTTTGTATACCTCGATAGATCATCATTGGTTATTGATGTTCATAGATATTTGATATATTCCTTGGTATCTGTCTGACTACACTACACACCCTGTATATACTCAAAGCGTCTATTGAACATTTATGGGAAAAGTAATACAAATGTTCGTGTTAGGAAGTATAAAATTACAATATTTGGAATTTTTATGAAGAGACCCTGTATAAATCAAACCACCATCGATAGTAAATCATTTGAAATTCGAAAACTTCTTCGTTTCTGTGGAAATGTCCCTGTGATAATGCAGAAATTCAAATATTCGACATGTTTATAGGAGCACCCCGTATGAATCCGAAGCATAGTATCTATATTTAAAATTCCATCTCCTATAACGAATCACTCGAAATTCAAAAGCCCCTTCAATTTCATTGAAAGCTTTCTGTTATAACGTAGAAATGTGAAATAATTGATAGATTTATAGAAACACCCTGTATATATCTAAAACGTACCTGTATAAAACATGCACATGAAAATTTTGAATTATTTTCGTCAGCTTTCTTTGACCTGGAAAAAATACTTTTTATCCAGAATAAACAGAACAGGCCACCATGGGGTTTCGAAACCGGTACACTACCAGGTCCACACACCTAGACGTTAGTCGTTACACCACTTGCCTTGTTACACGTGACGACTGTTTATCTCAGACTTCAACGGGTTTTAACATGTAAACATATCAGGAAATCGAAAAATATATTGAAATATCGATAATTATCATAATACATACAGTTTGATATCATTTCCTGGCGTATTTTTTCCTAAAATACGAATAATCCCCGAATTTTGTTCTCATTACGTTATTTGTCAGGGAAATTCGGTTTAGTAGAAACCTCAAATATCACTGCGACCTGAAATGATGCTTTTGATCGCTGAAATGTTAGGAATTCGTTGAATGAACGTTGAAGTTGATGATTTCATATGGACTTACCTATTCAAATAACGTTTTCCACTCGAAACGAACAAATGTTCACATGAGACGTACCTATGTCAAAAATATTTTCTTCTTCCTGGTTATTTCAGAATTCCTGCAACGAATGTCTTCGTTAATTAACGTTATAGAACTACTCGAAAACGATATTCGTACCTTTTTTGATTCGGATCTGGCCTTTTTCTTCTGAAATGAGGAAATTGTTGGAAGCACTTCCCTCTCGAAAGGAGACTTGACAGTTGTCATTGAATTCGATGTCATAAATAATGACATTTTCAGAAATGTACCAATTTCCTACGTTCTTCTCGATATCTTGAATTTTTTCCTGAATTTTCTTTGCTTCAAACCTAGCGGAGCCCGAGACCTTTCCAACGAATGCAAAACCGTTGAAATCGGTTCGTGCGTTCTGGAGTTATAGAGTCAGGGAGGAAAACCGGACTTATTTTATATAGTAGATTTGAACCGAACTAGTATTTTCGATACCGTACCCTTTCAATATCTGGGAATCAGTTACATGGTCCTTTTTTCCATGATTTCATTAAATGTCGCTCAACCAGTTCTGGTTAAAATTATTGTATGGGAATTTTGTTGAAATGAAAGAGTAACGATCAGGGAATGGGTCGACTTAAGAAGGGTCAGTTTCAAGAAATTCAAGTATCTTATTCAATTGCTGATGTTTTTTTCTAATACCCATTCATATGGTTATAATCAGGTATATTCATACAGAAAATCTTTCGTTTCGCATTTTTTGTGTAGCAACGTGAAATAATGAAAAGATCCCATTATAATAATAACATTTTTCTACAAACGTCAAAAAATGACAAGGTTCGCGCATTGGCAAGAATATGCGAAGTGACCCTTTTTTTCATTTTCCTTTGTTACTATGACACCGTGCGCGAAGTAGTGTGCGAAGTACTTACTTCGCACTGCACTGCATGTAAACTATATGGGATTTTTATATTTTAACTTGGTAAATTTCTTGAAATCCACGTTTTCTTTAAAATTGAGTGTTGCTTTCAACATAGAATATATTGCCCATATTTATAATACCTAATTACTTGATTTGAAAAAACAGTTCAAACCAGTTCAATATTTTTTTCATATTAAGCTAAGCGTTTGTAGAAAAAATTTTGTTTGCATCTCATGCGCGAAATACTTTGGTGATCTCGACTATTTTTTTTAACTCGGCTGCGCCTCGTTAAAAAAATCAGTTCTCGATCACCAAAGTAGCATTTCGCGCACTAGATACAAAAATAACTATTAGGTACTGACAGCAAACACAATTTCATTGGATAAATCATTACGAAGGTGAAAGTTACTTTTATTTGGATTACAACACCCTCCGGCTAAAGTGCCAAGGATTGAAGTTATATTTTGTTTCGAGTTTTATTTTGATTTCGTGAAAACGGGAGACAGGTATTTTTCTACTAAGGTTTTTCCATGAGCACTGGTACAATACGTACAATAGTATGGTACCTAGAACAGGGAGTCAGGAAAAACCCTGTCTCTCGTTTTACAAAATTTAAAGTTGAAACAAAATACTGAAGGTACATTTTGTTTATCTGCTCTCTGACCTGGAAAAAATTGAAATAAAACAATCTTCATAAATCCACCTATATTGAATCAATCTGTAATCAAGGATTACAACCCTCTTCAACATCTAAAAACCTTCGTTATGAACTTGGATCTGTAAACGATTAACTCCAGGAATCTAATTTAACCTACAACTTTACTTACCTAAAAAAAATAATCGTCATATAAAAAATGCAAGGAGAAAACTTTCGTTTTTTCTGTGACTGATTTACCGATTTTAAGTTTCAGTTGCCAGGCTTTTCGTCGACCCATCTACACTTTGTCACTTTACTCCTCGATTTCCCTTCTACCCAAACACGAAATTTATCTCTAGCTTGAGGAAAGGTATGGAAATGTATATTATTTGGAATTCTTTTTTTCTCGGGAAGAACACTGAGGAACTGAATAATAGCGATTTGAATGAATTATACTTAAAAAATTATTAATAATGTTAAATATTCAAATAAAACACAATGCAAAATGAAAGAATCATGTCAATATTGAAGGTTACTCAGATCGTCATCAGAAGGTATATCGCTTAGCTTGATTTGATTTCAGTTTGGAGCGTTTATGGAGCCAACCTTCAGAAAAATTTCCTGAACTCTATTGATACCAAAACTGGTTGAACTACTTTCGATGCTTTGAAAAAATGTATTGTGTAACTGATTTCGAGATAAAGAAAGGGTACCGTATCGAAGATTTCAGTTAAAAAAATAAACCTAAATGAGAACCTGCTATGAACTTTTACTTATAGTTATATTTCTCACACTATTTTTAAAACAGGTCAAACATACTCGAAGAATTGTAAGACTTTCACAAGGGAGGCAGATGACCACTGGTCAAACCAGGGGTAGTTATAAAAGTTTTAGTTTCTACTTTGACATGGAAATATAGGGATCCCCTCTAGCATGTTTCTAAGGGAATGTTGGTAACCCTTGGTAACAGGTTGATTTTTGTCACCATAAATTTCATGAAATTTTAATCGTTGAGATCTTTTTTAAAACTTTGTCTTTCTGATTTTACTACATACGTTCATGTAGAATTCTAATACAATGTTGAATTAGAATTATAGACTCGACTCATTCAATTCGCAAAAGATTTTGATAGAACCTATGTTCAATAATGATTATGCTTTTCACAAAATATCAGAAATGAGAAAATGAAATCAATAAATGATAGGAGCATCACTATTATAGCGAGAGCAATGATGAAAATTTTCCCGTGACAATCTCAATTACTAAGAAGTGAACAGGCAGAAGAAGCGAAGATATCGTTCGGGCAAGTTATATCGTTAGTAGGAAAAAAGCAGGAGATTCGAAGATATTTTCAGAAGGTGAATTTATGAAAGAGTGCTTGATAGAACTCGCGGATACTTTTTATCCAGAAGAAAGAAAATGTTTGAAGAAGTGAGTCTATCAAGAAGAACAGTCGAAAGACAAATAGAGCAATAGCTTTATTAGCTTTAATTACAAAAGTCGCTTTTGGAAAAGTGGTAGGAACATCTGTTGCTTTTCCGTAGCATTGGATGAAAGCGCTGACATTATTGATACAGCACAGTTAGCAATCTTCATTCGCGCAGTCGTTCAAAATTACAGAAGCCAACCTAATATTGATTCTCTTGCGAAAAAAACGCAATCTTAGGTGTTTCATCACTTAAGAACTCCTGACTGATAAGTCACAGAGTTTTTTTGTTGAATTATATCAATTTGAATTTTTTCAACTCTACCATTGTGAGGAACATAATATAAGGTTAATTTAAATTTGTTGAATTCATTGTATTACCGTTAGAAGTTTTATTCGGCCCGTGGTCTAAGAGAAATTTTTTTTTGGCTCCTTACAAAAAAAGGTTGCCCAAACCTGATGTAGAAGTTATTAATTCACTTATGGATTAGAAAAGTAATATTTCTGTTTAATATGCTCCGAAACTGCCATTACCTCTAACTTAAAACCCACAACTTTATATTCAGAACTTGTTGAACTACTTTCCAAAAATTAGCATCAAAGGAATATACCTACTAGGTATCTGATGTCGAGATAAAGAAAGGGTAAGTTATCGAATATAACAGTTGAAAAAATAAATCAAAATGAGAACCTGCTATGAACTTGTTCTGATAGTTGTATTTCTCACACTCTTCTCAAAACAGGTCAAAGATAAGAATAATTGTAAAACCTTCACGAAGCAAGCAGATGACCACTGGTCAAACTAGGGGTTGATGTCCAGTTTAAATCTGGAAGAAGTTATAAAAGTTGTTGTGTCTACTTTGATATGGAAATCTGGGGTATCCCCTTTTACACGTAGGTAAGGAAGGGTTAGCAACGCTTGAGGACAGGTTGAATTTTTTCGGGGTGACTGTCTTGGTATTCTAATAATATAGATAGAACTCACTTATACTATTTGCGTTCTCATTTCACGCTGCCTGTGCAGCAAAAAATGATATGTCATGCGAAAGTACACTAAATGAGGTATTTTTCAGTGAAAAAAAACGTGTACATAATCATTCATATTTCATCGAAAAAATCCAACTTTTTTAACTTCAGAATCGTGATATTCTTCAAATTACCACCACCGCCATAAGAGTTTTTTCTCCACACATACTCCCTTATCTTGTAAAATTTGTTGCCCTTTCCAAATATGTGGCCAAGTTGAAGAGAACACAAGGAAAACTTAATAATGATCTTTTTGGAGAAAAAAACTTGAAAGATGTATTTTGTGAAATCAAGAAATGTTAAATTGAAGAACAACCGTCAAAATTTTGACCATGTGTTATATGAAATTTTTTATTGCAAATTACTCGTATAATCCCCCCTTCAAGTTTGTCCCTGTATATTTCTCAATGGAACCACTTTGTAATGAAAACAATACTTGATATAATCGTAACAATTCTTTGTCAACCCAACTACCTAGAAAAAAATTCTCAGAATACATGAACAACTCCCGATAATATGGTGCAATGATATCAAGAATAATAGTTTGACGAAATCAGAAGAAGAACATGCCAAACTCGTTCAACAGTTGAACCGGACGGCCGGACAGAATTGAATTTGACCACAGATTCGTCATCCAGGAGACCATTTTCTGCTCAAAATTCGAAAAATACAGATATTTAGGCAGAATTATATAGCATTGGTTTAAGTAGAACCAGCGCTCAAAATAAAGAGGGTTTCATATTTTTGAGCCATTGCTAAAACCTGTCAAACTAGTTTCAAAAGCTGTATTTCTCACACATTCTTCTGGAAAATATATATATATAGGTATAGAATAATTGAATGAACTCCTGAAGATAGCAGATGACCAGTGGTCAGACAAAAATCAAGGGTTGATGTCCACTTTGAAACAAGTTCTAGAGGGTTTGAAAAATATTCAAGAGATTCAATGACAATCAAGAAACTTAAATAACCATATAAGGCGACCCTTCGAGGTCGTGTGAGAAGGGTAACTCACCCCTGTAAACAGGTGGATTTTTTTAACATATGAACAATGAGTTAGGTTATAATGGGAGAAAAACATACACCGAGAAAAAACATTGAATACACAATACACCAATAATTCCAGAAAAGCTCTGAGCAGGAGCTTTTGAGCGCTCGTTCTTTGGTGGAGCAATAAGACTATTTCCTCAAAATTTTATATGGGATTTGAGATTGATACCAAATATATAAATGCTGAATCTCAGAACCATCGGAATGATATTCTGAATATTATTCGAAAAATGAAATATGTAAAAAATAAATAACTACAAAAATGTAATTCTATGGTTCTGATGATGCGATCCCTTTGAAATTTTGCATAAACATTTCGTATAGTAGTTTCCATTCTCGAAATGAATTTCACTCGATTCGGACATTCTGTTGTGGAAATATAAAGATTCTTCTTTCAATATTGGAAATTGAATTTTTATGGTTCTGTTAACACTATGGCCACAAAATTTCACATGGAGATTCAGTATATCAATCTTTTCTACGGAAGAAATTTCACCCGAATCGGATTTTCTGTTACGGAAATATTAAGATTTTTCGTTTTAATATTCTAATTGAATTTTTCATGGTTCTGTTGAAACTATGGCCTCGAAATTTGGATGAACATTCAAGATATAGATCTATATTCACAAAAAAAATTCACTCGAATCAGATATCTTTTTATGGAAATCTGCAGTTTTTTCTTTCAATATTCCAATTGTTCATTTTATGTTATATATGCCTGTTTATTATGTTCTTGCTATTTGAAACCAAAGATCTTACATGTGTATTATGTTTAGTTGTTGTGTTCAAGTTAATTAAAACAGGTATTACACATATTCGTTATAATACCTCCATTTATGTTTGTTCTCAGCTAGGAAAATTTAATATCTGTATTTATGTAGCGTATATCAAGAATAAACTTTGTTATTATTATTGTTATTGTTATATTTTCTATGGTTCTGTTCACACTAAGGCCACAAAATTTTGCATGAAGCTTGTTATGAGCATCTTCCATTTGGCCGCAACATTTTATTCTGATCGGTTCAGTATTTTCTGAGATATTGAGAAACATAAATTACAAAAAATTTGAATGGCCATATTTTATGGAACACCCTGTACGATTTGGCTGGTTTACGAACTTAACTGAGCCACTCGGGACCGAACTCATACCGAAAATTTAAGTCGCTACGACAATCCCTTCGGAGGTTATTGTGCCAACATATCATTCATCAGGGAGTTGAAGCCTATCATTTTCGACTCGAAATTCAAAAATTACAGACATTTGGGCTACACGATATAGCTCTCGTTCATGCAGAGCGAGCGCTCAAAAAGCTGAAAATAACGATACACGATCTAATCTTCACTTCCTTATCTCCACCCTTAAATTTCAAACACAACCCTGTCATCCGTCCTAATCAGCCTCTGCTCAAAACGCGACCGTGCAGAAAGAGGGAAGCGGAGACGCAAGGGGGGCCAAAACTGAGGCTCAGGTTCTGGAAGGAAATTACATAAACCTTAAGTAAGCGACTCTGATGGCTGCTGTCATAGAGAAATTTAGATATTATGATTAATTATGCCAAGCGCGTTCCCAGGCCCTATCTAGCTGCCTCCCCCTCTCTCCTCCAACCCCCTCCCGTCTGTCTGTACGCCTGTGTGTGCCTCCCAGTTCCTCTAGGCTTGCTCCATTGTTCAGATAAAGTTCCCAACAACTTTAATTACGAATTTGAATTTGTTCAAATCGGAATTAATAGTTCCCTTGGAGGATAGTAGGAGGGGGCATGGGGGAAGATAGGAATCGAAGTTAGCGGTGTGTTGGGGTTTTGGGGGGATTTGGAATTCAAAGAATTCTGGTGGAGTTGGGTTTAATTGGGTTTGAGGGTTTTTCTTAGGAAATTGGGGGTGAACAAAGGGGTGATTGGAGTTTTGACGAATCATAGATAAGGAGACAGTATTTTGGGATATTTCAGATCTTATTCATAGATATGTGGAAATATATCATTAACTTGTTTCCCGAAGAAAAGTTGGATATTATGTATGTATTATGTTGAATATTTGTTACTGAAAAAATTATTTTCAAATCTCCTATGACGAAATACTGAACTGAAAAATGAAGACATTCAAATTTTTTAAATATGATATCGATGAGAAAATCCTCGAAACTATTGAAGCTTTCATACCATATTTTGTAATATTATGTGAGTCAATATAAACATATTCACGTGAAAAATATAGAACATCATCCTTGTTTTCTATCTTTGATAGGTAAAATATAGGTGAATTTTATATTTTGAGCGCTTGCTTAAACCTGCAAAACTAGATCGAAAAGTTATATTTCCCACATTTCTCCGGAACATACGTCAGATAAATGTGGGAAAATAATTCGATAAAAAGCTAAAGAGAAGTTAATTTAAGGCGTTTAATACAGACGATCACAAAAGAAAAAGTTATGATATTAAATTAACTCAACTTCAAGTAGTTCAATGAATTCTGATTAAAATTTCAATAAATTACATTTAAAAATTTAATTGTGTTTGTGGACAGTTATTCTTTAGAATTAATGCTCTAATCTGTTAGTAGAAAATTGATATAGAAATAAACAACTACAGAAAACAAGGATAGAAGCAAGTTTGCTGAATTCTTCAAATGATTAATTAAATGATCAAAAATTAATAAGCACCCGTATTGAATTTATAATGAAAAATATTGTATGGAGAAATAGCAAAAATGAAAATGAATTCAAATAAACGAAAATCGAAGCAATCAACAATAACAATAAAATATTAGGTGAAGAACATAATTTATACATTTCAGGAAAAAGTTATTGATTCAAACAATATTCAAGTAGGAAAAATAATAATTTTTCTGAATGGTTTGGGATATTTAATCGGATTATTCACAATGATATATTCTGGTATGTTACCATTATCAAAGTTCTCTTAAAATACTGATAATTGATCTCTATAAATTATTCTGAGATGCTCAGGAGTACACAGGTACTGAATTTCAAACTCAACAAACATAATATCACAATGAATGAGAAAGAAATCGTGCATAATGAATTTGAATGATTTTAAAGCCCTTAAGTTCGTACCTATTCATATAGCAGGTAGCCCTTTTTTGTAAGTTCCTAAATGCAAATTGGAAGGAAGTTTTTATATTAGGCCATTAAACAAAGCACGCGACTATTGTATTCTTCAATTGAAGAGCATTTATTTTTTTCTTATACCTGTAAGGATATTGTTTTTTCATATCGCCGTCTTAAATTGTATTGTTTTTTTTTCTTGGGTCATTTACATTGAATATGATATATTAAGTAGGAATAGCTCTGCTAAACTTGGCCGATATTTTGTGTAACATTTATGCACAATTATAAAGACTATTATAATTATTATCATTACTATAAATATACTTTGTTGACTATATTCATCCATTGTGAACGATACCCGTGATTACTCATAATCACCGATTCTCTACGTAATCGATTTGAGAAAATATTCAAAAATATGGATGAGACTGTTGAAATGATATTTGATTTATTTCCATCATTCTTTAATCTTGTGATCAAGAAGCAAAAATAAAATTTTGAGGTAATAATCTTATTGCTCTACCAAAGAACGAGCGCTGAAAAGCTCCTGCTCAATGCTTTTTTGATTTTTTTTATTTTGAAGTTACTCAATTCATACTTGTGTTACTGGAAAATTATTTACAATAATTATGATGTATTTAATAAAGAGATAGACGGTATTTGTACAATGTGAAGTATTGGATCAGAATATTGCATTTTTCCTGGAAAAAAACTAAAAGTAACCATTCACAGCTTTCAATCTCATGACAGGTTTTTCTCTGACTATTTCCACCAATCACAAATGGTTTCTAGTGGAAAACCTGTTTGGCAGAAGCTGTCAGCAGTTTATTCGAGTTCACTTGCGGCAAAACTTGATAGTTATTGTCAAATTAATAACCATACATAATGCCGGCAGAATAATCTGTTATATATTCTTGTCAAATACCATTCGGTCATCTCATTTTTCATGTGCAAAATTTCTCGTCTTCAACTCGGATTTTTGTTGCCACAAACACTCATGCTTTTTCTCAAAATATTACTTAGCAACGTGTTTTTTCGATTTTTTTCGGAAAAATTAGATGCTCTCATGATATTACTTAAGACTATTGCCGTCGTCGTAATTTCCACCAATCAGAAAGGCGCAATTTAGAATTACAAATGGTTTCTAAGTGGAAAATTGTTTGGCAGGATCCGACAGCAATTTATTCGAGTTTACTGGCGGAAAAACTTGACAGTTGTTATCAAATTAATACCTATACTCTGTTCACATTATTGAGAGCAAAGTAAGCGGTTGTTTATTTATCTGAGATTGGCAGTTTTTGCTATCATAACTATGAACAAAGTCAATGTTGCCGAATGTACCTGGCCTCGTCCGACGAGCTTTCCAGTTATCAGAGAACTCTATGCAATATCGCCAACATTGCGTATCAATCTGACAAGAAAATAAACAATATTGCCTAAATTTTAATATACACAGTAGAATATGACAAATTGTCATGGCCAAACGAAAGCTTGAAGTTTCGTGAACGGACTATATGCATAAAGCCGCGTACACATCTGAGCAAAAGAGCCGAATGAGCACATCGCGCATCGCGCCGAATGAGCATTCAGATGTGGACGGACAAAACACGCCGAACCGAATGAGCGTTTATGCGGGCAATTTTTCTTTCCGACGCACGAACAGAATGAGCACAACGGATGTGTCAGTTCAGTGCTTACGAACGTAAACGATGGAAAACTTGGGATGTGCTAGTGCCTCTTTCATAATTCTGTACGAGTTGCTAAGAAAAAGAGACGACGGCGAACTAGATGGTCTTCACAGATATATCTACTAAAAGTCGAGGCCGTAGCCTCAACAGTACTTTTTTATTACACGACATTCAAAGTGAGGGCGACGGCAGGCGATTCAAAAATTTTACAAGAATGTCAGAAGCAGATTTTTCATTTCTCCTGAATGAGATTAAAGACAAGATATCCAGACGAGATAGTTCCGAATGGCAATCCCTGCGGAAGAACGTTTAGCGCTAACAATGCGGTTCCTTGCAAGTGGCGATTCATTAACAAGTCTCCAGTATATGTGGAAAATATCCAAACAATTGATATCCAGAATTGTTCCCAATTGCAGAATATTTTTTTGTGATTGTTACAAGACCACAGAAGCGAAAGCTCGAACAAATTTATTGGCTTCTGGTGCTGCTTTCCAGTCACGGGGGTGAGTTGCTCTGAGCAGCTCAGAGTTGCACCCGGACTATGTCTGTGTTTCAAAACAAAGGAATCCTTTGTTTTGGACCACAGACAATAGTCCCGGGGCGACTCACCCCGTGAGTGGAAAGCAGCATGGGTGAGGATAGATATTCTGTGACAGGACGAAAATTATGAATATACAGTGCATCCTCGAGTGCATTCCATTTTGGGTGAGACAGCCAGGTTTCTAGCTTGTTATTTAAGATAGAGACTTGGGGTTTTCACGTTCCTGTCCTACATTCTTGTGAAACTGCAGTTGGTCTGATCAGATTTTGCTTAACTGTTTCCGTTGATGAGATACAGGCTGTCTCACCCAAAATGGGATGCGCTATACGTTATTTTTGAACGCCATGTTCATCATATTTCAAAACGAATAATAAATGTGGCTACCTCTTATCGCACATTATATTTCAATACATTTCTGTGTGAGTAATACAATTATACAAATACGCCAACGAGGTGGAAAAGTAGGTCAGAAAACTGATGGCTTTGAAGAATAAGTTAGATTAATCTAAAAAAAGACATTCCAAAAATGAACGAATGAAGTATGAAAAATATATTGTACAAAAATATAACTATAAAACAACAGAAACATAAATATTAAAGTTGACTACAAAACAAATGAAAACGCTACATAATAAATCTGTATCATAAAATCTATTTTTACTATCCTAACTGAATAACATAACAGTCTCCTTCTGAATTTGATTGTTTAGAAATAATTTCTAAACTATGGTTCATACACTATACAATGCCACTGCAGTACTTTCACACGCGTTATTATTATTATTATTTCTATTTTTTGTATATATGTAACTCCTATACTCATAATCAAGAAGAATATTAACTGATAGTAACTTGAATTACTCATTCGATTGAATTTCCGTCCTAAAGTTATTGCGTCGAGAAAACATCGGAAAACATTCTCTGGTAGGTACCGAAGTAGAAACCAACTGTTTGGAGTAGTTGAGTAGAAAGTAATCAAAAGGATCTACTCCATTCGGAGTAACTATGACAACCCGTCTACACTGAGCACGAATTTCCTTTGATGGACCGACAAATTTCGGATCGGCTCCGCGCAACATGAGCGCGCTCATACTGTGCCTTTTGACCGTCCACATCTGAATGCTCATTCTGCGCGATGTGCTCATTCGGCTGTTTTGCTCAGATGTGTACGCGGCTTTTACCCGTCCACACTGAGCACGAATTTTCTTTGATGGATCGACAAATTGCGGATCGGCTCCGCGCAACATGAGCGCGCTCATGCTGTGCGTTTTGACCGTCCACATCTGAATGCTCATTCTGCGCGATGTGCTCATTCGGCTGTTTTGCTCAGATGTGTACGCGGCTTAATACATGCTAAATAATCTGTCACTCCTGAAATATTCCTGTCAAATACCAGTCTGTCATCTAATTTTTTTGTGGAAAAATCTGAAAAACACAATGCAAAGTAATATTTGTTAAAAAAAGCATTCGTGCAGTGCAGAAATCCTCGTCGGATTTTTGTTGCACTCGTGCTTTTTATCAGAATATTACTAAGCAACGATGCCCTTATGATATTTTTACGAAAAAACAGCCCGTTCAACACCATATCCGATTAATCCAGTTTATGGCGTCTAGCAACAACGGCCAGAAGGGTTGAAGATGGACATGGCCAGACGGTGGTCAGTTTATGTGACCGTAGCCGCATAACTGGGTTGATACTCACCCCTTTGACTTGACCATAACTGAGAATCGGGTGGTGATGATACAATTATAGGTTCTGGATAGTTTGTGAAGCTGCAAGACACATTAACGGGGTGTTTAGGGTCTTGTACAGGGGATCACTGGATGATTATCGAAATTGTACGAGGTTGGGAAAGAAAGTTGAGGAAAAGTCATGTCGAACAAAAAGTGTTTTCATTATATGCAGAAATGTATGCTGCCTCGTTTACTTTTTCTCAGCTAATACTGTGAAATAAGTAGACATGTTATATTATTCGAGAAATTTGTTTAGCCATATATATGTACATAGGATAGCTATAGTGATTCACACCTTAAGGGCATGGATAATTCAGTAGGCGAATTCGGTTACTTATTTTACTGTAACACCATAGTTAATATTACTGAACTATAGTTGAGTGTTTCTATTTTGCTATTTTCTTCAAATTTTCAAGTACTATCAGGGTGTCAACAACTGAACCTCTCACCCTAGCTCAAAAAAACGTATTAATTGATTCATTTAGAGACACAAAATAATACCAAAATTAGTGATCTTAATTAAACTCTCCAATGTTTACAGTCCTTCTTTACATGTAAAACTGATATATAAAATTAAATAATATATATTTCAATATCGAAAAAAAGGTCATCGTAATCGAAAAAAGAATAAAAACAACCAATAAATATTTATGAATCAATTATAGTAAAAACAATCTAAGGCTATCAGCAGAGCAATTATTTCCATTTTTCTCAGGAATTCCACATGAAATGAAGCAGTATCAATGTAAAAGAATGTTTGCACTATTGGTGTAATGAAGAGGAAGATAAAATAATTTCGGTTGTCTTAGTCCTCTTATATAGGCGTACAAGTCAATAAATGGCACGCAGTTCTCGGAGTCCAAGTGGTGATTCAATATTTTTATGAGTATTGTTTTTGACATTCCTCACAAAAGAATCATAGATAGACTTCGATCTATTTTTGATAGAATCAGTTTTCAAACAATCCATTTGATCTTCTTTTTGTGTGATTTTTTTGTTGGAGCCTCGATTATTTTGAGATCCATAGACCGTTGACTGATGGGATTTTAGCTAATTGCCATCAATACTTCCTTTAATTTGCTACGTTTCAGTTTTCTTTATCTGATATAATGGAAGCTTCGCCTCATAAATTCCCAAGGATTCATTCAAAGCATGTCGAATTAGCTTTGATTTATCAGTATCCTACTGTTAAGCTAATTCTTCATGTGTATTATTTTTCTTCAATAATAAACTCTACTACATTTACCTACAAAGTACTTCATACATGCAATTTGTGGTGGGTTGAGTTTCATTATCACTTTTGTTAAAATTTGGTTGTTCTTTCGGTACAAATATCGGTTGTTTTATTAGTATCTAGAGAGTTAAGTCACATGGTTAAGTTGATCAGGGAACAGCTTTCAAGCTGTCCTTTTGCATTCACTATTCATTATCATATAGTTTATTCTCATTATTACTAAAATCGTTGTTTCTGTGGAGCAAAATAATACATAATTTATAAGTGCTCGTTCTACTTAAACGAGTGCTATATCGTTTTGCCCAAATGTAAGTAATTTTTTAATTTTGAGCCGAAAATGATCTCAAACGATAGAGTTAGACTTCAATTCTGTCCGTGGGGCCATCCGTTAGCACAATATCTTTCGAAGGGATTGTCCTAGAAACTTAAAATTTTCAGGATGAGTTCGGATTCAAAATGACTTGTTTAAGTTCGCTAACCAGCCGAATCGTACAAGGTGTTCCTCAATACCTCATAAAAAACGAAACTAATCGAAATAAAATGTAACAACCAAATGCAAGATGCTCATAACAAGAAAATTTGAAGAATAATACCTACACTGAATGCCCATGCAAAATTTTGTCGCCATAGTGTGAACAGAACCATAGAAAATGCAATTGTAATATTGAAAAGAAGAATCTTTATATTTCCATAACAGGATATCCGTTCAAGTGTTTTTTTTGTTGATGAAGACTTTTTTACTGAAACTGCATGCAAAATTTTGTGGCCATAGTGTCACCATAGAAAATGCTATTGGAATAATGAAAAGGAGAATATACAGGGTGTTTCATTGGGAAAGGGAAATACGTCACAGGTGCATAGGTGGCACCAAGACGGTTCTAGAGATACCCCATTTATTGGGTCTCACTGTCTTCGTAGCCGAGATACAGGGTGTTTTATGAAATTTTCCCGTTTTTTCCTGAGGCCGTACCAGACGAACCACCCGGTATATTTTCTTCATATTTGGCAAATATGTTCCTAATTGAGAGCCCAAATATATCATGCAATAACCGCCTCGAAAATCCAGGTCCGGGTTAACAAAAAATTATGAATCGTTTGAATCCTCGAAACAACACCCTGTACATCGGAATTTTGAAAATCTGTTTTAATATTCGAAAACATCACTAAAAACTAAACTGAGACGTATACTTCAAATTTTTGCGCAGAAAGTTTTACTGCACAAATTTTCAAGGTAAATGTGAAGTTTTCAGGAACTTGGATACCCGAAAGTGGTTGAAGTGACTTTTACAATGAATTATCAACAATATTGAATCCATAATTATTTAAACATTACTCTGTAATTCATTACAACATTGGTTTCCCTTTTTATAGCCGTATACTTGAAAATCCAGGTCCGGGTTAACGAAAATTATGAATCGTTTGAATCCTCGAAACAACACCCTGTACATCGGAATTTTGAAAATCTGTTTTAAAATTCGAAAATAACAATAAAAACTGAACTGAGACGTACACTTCAAATTTTCGCGCAGCTTAAAAGTGAAGTTTTTAAGAACTAAGATACCTGAAAGTGGTTTGAAGTGACTTTTAACGATGAATTATAAACATATTGAATCCATAATTATTTTATCATTACTTTGTGGTTCATTTCCACATTAGTTTTCATTTATTGAGAAGTGAGTTGCATTATAACGTATAATAATTATGGATTTCAATATTTTGAAAATTCATTGTTAGAAGTCACTTCAAACCATTTTCAGGTATCCAATTTCTTAAAAACTTCACTTTCACGTTGAAAATTGTGCAGTGAAACTATCTGCGCGAAAATTTGAAGTGTACGTCGCAGTTCAGTTTTAAGTGGTATTTCCGAATTTTAAAACAGATTTTCAAAATTCCGAGTTACAGGGTGTTGTTTCGAGGATTCAAATGATTCATAATTTTCGTTGACCCTGACCTGGATTTTCAAGTATACAGCTATAACAGAGAAAACCAATGTAAAAATGAATTACAGAGTAATGTTGAAATAATTATGGATTCAATATTGTTGATAATTCACTGTTAAAGTCACTTCAAACCACTTACGGGTATCCAAGTTCCTAAAAACTTCACTTTTACCTTGAAAATTTGTACAGTAAAAGTTTCTGCGCGAAAATTTGAAGTATACATTTCAGTTTAATTTTTAGTGGTGTTTTCGAATATTAAAACAGATTTTCAAATTCCGATGTACAGGGTGTTGTTTCGAGTATTCAAACGATTCATAATTTTTTGTTAACCCGGACCTGGATTTTCGAGGCGGTTATTGCATGATATGTTTGGGCTTTCAATTAGAACATATTTGCCAAATATGAAGAAAATATACCGGGTGGTTCGTCTGGTACGGCCACAGGAAGAAACGGGCAAAATTCATAAATCACCCTGTATCTCGGCTACGAAGACAGTGAGACCCAATAAATGGGGTATCTCTAGAACCGTCTTGGTGCCACCTATGCACCTGTGAAGTATTTTCCTTTCCCAATGAAACACCCTGTATATATTTCCATAACGGGATAACTGATTCAGGTGAAATTTATTTCGTCAATCAAAACTGCTATACTGAATGTGCTACAAGATTTCGGGAGAATCGCATCATCAGCACCATAGAAATCAATTTTTGTTATTATTCATTCTTATAAATTTAATTTTTTTGAATAAAAATCAGAATATAAATACGTTTGAGCTGAGATTCTGCATTTATATATTTGGTATCAATCTCAAATCCCATATAAAATTCCGAGGTAATAGTCTTATTGCTCTACCAAAGAACGAGAGCTCTAAAGCTCTTTCTCAGGGCTCTTCTTGATTTTTCAGGAACCATCATTTTTATATGTTTCATATCTTCAATAATTTCTGTTTTGAAATAAAAAAATTAAATATTACTTCAGGCAAGTCCTTAATCTTCCTCGAACTCGCAAGTCACCTCAAATCAGCAAAGTGATAACCCCGTAGAAGCTTCCGAGTCGACATTTCGGCGAAAAGCCAAGTTTAGGAATTAATTCCATTAGGGAGAATCCCAGGAAACTCAATACGTCATCCGACATGTTCTGCAGGAGTTGAAATTCAGAAATTATAATCAAGAGCAACGTGCAAACGCGCAAGGAGATGTTATTAGAAGGAGTCCTGGCAGCTGGCTTCCTGGAGAAATGAAAGATAAACATGAAATACGAGCTCCTTGATGAAGACGAAGATTTTTGGTTTCGAAAAAGTTGTGGAGAGCACACTCAGAAGTTTGACTACGGACGCTCATCAAACTATTCAAGCTAAAAATCTAGAAAGCACTCACCTCAAAAAACACTGCTTGGCTTGGAAGATCACTTTGATATTCTTCTTCAAGTTCAAAGCTTCAAGTGGTACGTTTTTGAATGTTCGTGTTATGGAATGAAGCTCTTTAAGAGTATAATAGGTACATTATTTTATCTTATTCGCAGAATTTCATTGGAAATAATGAAATATTTCCATAAATATCGTTACCTACGTGATTTATGCCTTGAAAAATATGGATCTCCGCTCCGAACAGTTTTCCTTAATTGAATTGTCAGAATATAGATGAATGCAACAACATATGATAATGATAAATTATAACCATGGAACCTGCGTGAAAATGAGATTTTAATTAGATGATTATCAGAAAAAATGTTGGGCAGTTTGATTGAAGAATAAGCTGATTTATTGATAACGAAGAGCTCAATTATTTCTCATTCAGAAAACTTTTTTTCTACGTGATAAATATCTTGAAACCACATCTGAAAACATTTGGGAAAATCAGGTGCCATAAAAATGATAAAAAGGAAAAAACAACTTTTGTCGGATTTCCATGATTTTTAGCCTATCCGCCTTCCAAGGCAGATTACAACAAGAATAGTCCGATCAAGTACCTTGTTTCCCTAAGACTTTTGTAGTTCAGGATTCCGCAAAGTTTTTAAACTTAGCCAAAAGCTAAAAAAAAAACGTTTTCCGCCGACCTCGAAATTAAAGGAGATTTTAATGTGTACGAAATTGAACATTACTGGCCCATTTAAATGAGACGAGAAATGTCAAAACTCTTCTGGAATGTATATGCGCGTATGTGGATGTGTCTGTTCAATTTTCAAAGTTTCAAAGTTCTGAAATGATGATACCGAAAAAACACTTGTGAAATACCAACGAAATTCTTTACATTCAAACAATCTACTTAAAAGTATTATTTTAAAATGAATACTTAACAATTACTTAACCAATAAAAAATAATAAACTATGGTAGTATGGTAAGAATAACATTCAATACCTAAGCATAATTCATATCGTTATCTCAAGTTATTTAGGCTATTTTTGATAGCATTATTATGGCTGTGATTCAAATCAGAAATTGAAGCTTCAATTTGTTTTTAATCATTACAATATTACCATTATTGCTAAGGTTCATTTTTTCCTTCAGGCCATAAAAATCGTGTCCAACGGTGTTAAATCGGGACAATTTGGTGGCCATGAAATGGGTGCGCCATTACCAATCCAAAAATCAAATTGGCCCCTTAAATATTCACGAACTTCCAAAAAGCTATGCCAGATGATTCTTAAAATTTGAAGCCTTGTGGTGCTCAGAATAAGAAAGATAGACCAACGTATGTTACATATTCGAAATCAAGGGAAAAAGAGCTAACCAAATATGAAAAAAACTACAGGGTGTTCCCGTTGAAAAAATGAATTTGTCAGCAATATGTTGGCCACCCTGTATATATTTCAGTTTGTGGAGTCATATCAAAAAACCTCAGTTGATTTCGTGAAACTTTTTTACGAAACTTTTTTACGAAACATTTTTTGTACCTCCTTTAGTGACAAAGTTAAAGGGGGGGGTCAAATTATAGTGAAAAACCCGGAGCATTCCAAGCGATAACTCCATCGTGTTAGTTCATATATGAAATTTAGAATAAAAATTTTGACAAATGTCATAGAAATCTTGATGCTTAACGCTTCTCTTCTGCAGTCATCAGTCTTGTTAATCTGAGTCGAAGACGTGTCGTGACCCTTGAACGGACCACGCCAGGCACCAACTTATGCTAACTAAGGTCAAGAAGGGGTGTCAGTCCACTTGCAAGTTTAAACCAGCCCCTAGAGATCCGCTGGGTTGCTCTTTACATCGGTCAGCTCTTCTAAAACTTGCAGACCTCTACAAAATTGATGTAAGGCGGCGGCCTGGTGTGCCGAAGATGACGCTTCTCGATTTTCTGAATCTGGGAAATTCATCTTGAGACTGATTTAGGGGTTAATTTTGATGAAGGGGTTCAAATGATGAGGATTATTGCTACTGATTTCAATATATTTTTGATTAAGGTTTTTTTGATTGTCTAACTAAGTACCGATTTACTTTCAAAGTCTGTAAAGTGAAATTACCTACAAACTTCAAAAACAACATTTAATAGGATCCTTCCAAACCTTATTTACAAAAAACCTAATTAGTGTTTTTTTGTCCTCTGTCAATAAAATTGGTTGAAACTAATCACATAATAATCATAAAAATTCAAATATTAAATCCAATATATTCCAATCAAAAGTATGGTAGTACGAGTATGTTCAAGGGAAACTAACTTGTCAAATTTTCATTTTTGAATTACAGCCTAGAATAAATTCAATTATAACCCCAAATGAATTTTTATTTTCGGTGAGCCTGTCGAAACGTAACATATTGCAAGAACTTTCAACTAAAAATATCAAAATTCTATGGTTCTGGTTTTCAAAATTTCACGATCATTCACTTTCCCAATTTACATCCCCAAACTCGAATTCATTTCAATCGAATAAAGTTTCAATTTTTTTCACATGACGATAAACTTTTCTAAGGTTGTATTAACGCCATCACCATACATTTTACTGCAAATTTCTGAGATATTCGAAAAAGTGGATAGTTCAGAAAAAATATCAATTTCAATATATATTATGTATTCCAATCAAAGTATGGTAGTATGTTTAAGGGAAACTAACTTGTCAAATTTTCATTGTTGTTGAGTTATAGCCTAGAATACAATTGATATTCTTCAATTTATAACCCCAAATGAATTTTTAGTTTTCAGTAATAAACTGGATATTTTTTACAATTCCTTTAACATTTTTTGCTGTAGTGAAAAAAAATTCTCAATTTGGCTCAATATAGTTATGATTTCCGGTCATATACAGCCTGTCGAAAACGTAACGTAACTCGTCAATAATTCTTGTACGATGAATAACCAATCAGAAAAAAATTCGAGGAGTGTGGAGCAGATTTAAATTTAAGAATTCAAGAAAAGTCCTGAGATGGAGCTTTTGAGAGCTCGATCATTGGTGGAGCAATAAGACTATTACCTCAAAATTTCTATGTGTCTTGACATTGATACCAAAGATATAAATGCCACATATCAGCATAATCGGAATGATTTTCTGGAAATGATTCAAAAAATGAATGTGTTAAAAACGAATAATTAAAAAAAATAGATTTCATGGTTCTGATGATGCGATTCTCTTGAAATTTGCATGAACATTCAGTATATCAGTCTTGATTCACAAAAAAATTTCACTCGACTGTTATGGAAATATAAAGATTCTTTTTTTCAATTTCCAATTGAATTTTCTATGATTCTGTTAACACTTAGCCACATAATTTTGCACGAACATTCAGTACCTATAGCCATCTTCTTACACAAAATGAATTTCACCCGAATTGAATATCTTTTTATGTAGATATGAATTTTCTTATCTTCAATATGCCAATTGAATTTTCTATGGTTCTTTCAACACTATGGCCATGAATTTTGTATGAGGCTCAGTATAAGCATCTTACATATGGCCGCAGCATTTATTTCGATTGGTTTCGTTCTGTCTGAGATATCGAGTAACAAAAATTTTGAATGACCATATTTTATGGAACACCCTGGACGATTTGGCTGGTTTACAAACTCAGTTGAGGTATCTGGGAACCGAACACACCCTGAAAATATCAAGTCTCAAGGACTAATCCTTCGAAAGTCATCGTGCTCACTGCCAGACGGCCATATGGACAGAATTCAATTTGACAACGAATTCGTCATCAGGGAGTCGAGCCCTATCGTTTATTATTTTTTGCTCATAATCGAAAATTACAGACATTTGGACAGAACGATATAGCACTCGTTTAAGGAGATCGAGCGCTCAAAAAGGAAATGATTTCCGTTGTTTTAAGCAGTTGGCCACCGCAATGATGCTCCTCTATTGATGACTAAATATTCATAATCATAAGAATTAAAATATGGACACTAGACAACGAATTTAGGACACACCCGGTACATATTATAATATGAGAAGTAAATTGAGAAGTTAGGGAAACAAAATTATCAAAATATATATTCTCAAGCTAAAGCCTGTGATAAAATCAAATTTTTTTCAATCATCTACTGAAAACGCACTAAAACCCAGAATCAATTTTCATTTTCACCATTTTCCAGTGCTGAATTTAATAAAATATTTTTTTCAACCCCTTTGACAATTTCTCCAGATACAGAAAAAAATGAAATTTTTTTCAATCGTCTACTGAAAACGCACTAAAACCCAGAATTAATTTTTATTTTCACCATTTTCCAGTGCTGAATTTAACTCAATTTTTTTTTCAACCCCTTTGACAGTTTCTCCAGATACAGAAAAAAATTCAGTTGGAAAGAGATAATACTTACTGTTTGAAAGGATTATATATTAAGGTTCCCACCTCCATTCTAACGTTTGTATTTTCCGATTATTGTTCACCGTAGAATACAAGAAAAAAATCATGTTCTCTAGTATGTATATAAATAGAAACCATTCAATAAGAACTTGTTCGATGTGAAACATTTTCAACCCCTTAAGGTAAAAACCAGCAAACTTCCATCAATTCGAAACCAGTGCAACGACTTTTCGAAATCTCGTATCGGAATAAGTAGTGTAACCTATTCTAGAAAAAGGGGTTAAACTATCAAAAACGCAATACACAGTTAAAAAGGGGTCGCTACCACTTGTTAAACGAGTTCTAGGAGTTGTATTTCTCACACTTCTTATTCAGGTCAAGATGGTAAAATACTGTGGTCATTTCAGAAGGGACAGTGAGATGACCAGTGGTCAAACTTGAAGTGGACAATAGACAAGGGTCCAAATCAAGTTTATATTGAAACTAGTCAGGATTCTATAAATTGTTGAATACAATTTTCTCATGAGAAGAAATATGTGAAATGTATGAGGATAGGAATGGATTTTAGACTTTTTTTAATGCTTGATACGTACACGAAATTCAATGTTTCAATATTGTTGATTCTAGGTGTGTACTATCCTTTTATGATGATTATACAATGGTACTATATTGTATCTTACGTTCCTGAAGTAATTAGTATCTAACAGATACAAGGGCGTAGCCAGGGGGAGGGTTGGGGGTTCAAACCAAGCAACCAAAGCAGAGTTGCGCTTTTGTGCAGGGATTCTGAAACTAAATAAACTCAACTTCCTTGTAAAGTGAGTCTATTTTTTTCAGTCTCATTCATTTCAGGTATGTTATTAGTGACAGAACATTATCTATCTCATTAAAGGTTTACAAAATATAATAAACATAACTATCTAAACAATTATAGGTTCACAAAATAGAAACATAAGTAAATTAATATCTACCACCCATAATCAACTAACGGTACTGTAAACAACTCTGAAATGTTTCTGTTTATAGACAATCATGTTTTTCACGTGTTTTGAAAATGATACAGAATTTCGTCATTGTTGATGTAAATGAACTTCAATGTTACTGCAAGACACGTCAAGATACAGAATCACAAAAAGTGGCTCAAATATCAGGGGAAATTAAAATTGAGATCTTTTCCTCATTTTTTCCAATATTCACATCTGACAGTCTCATCTTTGTTCTTAATTGATCTGAGATGTTTTCCTTACGACGGCTGACGAAAAGAATAGCCCAAATAATATTTCAATAAATGTTCCATTATCAAGCATTTCGAGACAACAACAATGTATCATTTCTAGTAGGTACTGTCAATTATTCTACGTCTATCTATCTTCAAAACATAGAAACATTTTCTACATTAAAATTATAAATCCATGCACGGCATCTTTCCTTTTACAGCTCAACAGCCGAACCCTTATTTTAAATCCATTTCCGCACCATAACTTTCAAAATATCCAACGCAGGGTCCGAATAAATTCGAATAAGATCAAGGAATAACAAAGGCCCTGTCATGAGCAAAAATAAGGAAAAAATTTTATGTTTACATTCCTTCTACATTTTAATTTAACTTGCAGTGATATTGAAGTTCATTTACTTCAGAAAATACCAAAATACTGTTTTATTTGCACGACACGTGAAAAACATGATTATTTAAAAACAGCAACATTCCATAGTTGAGTACAGTACCGTGGATTTATTTTGAGTAATAGGTATTAATTTTATTGTATTATATTATTCTGTAAACTTATAATTAGTTAGACAATGAACCGTCTCTAAAAACCATTAGATGGATGCGAATTATTTATTGAAATATTTCCTATTGATCTCAGTTTATGACGAAATTATATTCATTTTATTGCAGTAGGCACGACTCTGCCCTTTGTTTATATCAAACTTTCAAATTTCATAACCAAAACCACCATTTGCTCTGTATACTCGATCTTCAATTCATTACATTGATTTCATTCTCGCTTGGAACCTATCTATATGTTCTTCAAAATTCCGTAGTATCATGAAGTGATGGCATCTAGCAAAAAAAATGATATATCATTCAAAAGTACACTAAATGAGAGGTATTTTTTACTGAAAAGAAAACGTGTCCATAATTATTAATATTTCATCGAAAAAATCATTGAAAATAGGACTGATTTTGTTAACTTCAGAATCGTGATATTCTTCACTGTACCACGCCTGTAATAAGAGCGTTTTCTGACTCTCTCAACTAGTAGCAATTGCCCTTTCCGAATATGAGGTCAAATTTGATGAGACTACAAGAAAAACTGAATAATGATCTTTTAGAGAAAAAAACTCGAAATTTTTCGTTAATTGAAGAAATGTTAAATTGAAGAATAACCGTCAAACATTTCGACCATGTGTTATATGACATTTTTATAGCAAATCAGTTGTAACGTGCTTTCAAAAAAATTCGTAATCAAGTAAGTTGTGGATTCTATTTTTCCCCTCAAAGACTCTTAGGAAAAATAGAATCCACACCTTACTTGACCACGAATTTTTGTGAACGCACGATATAATCACCTGTCGAAGTTTGTCCACTTTAAAGTAGATATAAATAGTATATGTTCATTATTGATCTGAGGAAATATCCCAAATGCTATTTCAATAAATGTTGCATCATCAACAATGTCACTTCAACAATCTTTTATTTCTCATAGTGTCAATTCTACCAAATATCAAAACAGAGAAACATTTCCCACATATCTACAAATCTGCAAATACTACGAACTTCAAAACACCACCCTCTCCATATTTCCAACCCCTTTTACGGCTCAACAAGCCTTACCCTCATTTTAAAATCCTTTCATCATCCAATTTCCTCACCATAACTTCCAAAATATCCAACGCAAGGTCCGAAGGAATTCAAATAAGAGCTACACCATTAACTCGGCAGGTTGTAGGTCTCTTTCTAACTCCAAACGTGAACGAGAAAATGATAGACCCTAAGAATAATGCATGGACTATAATTACTAGGAGAACTTTCCCAATTTAAACAAACTAAAATTTCCTACTTTAACCCCACGACTAAAACTACCATAAATTTAATCAAAAACAGAACGTATATTAGAAATTCAATCTCGGCAAAGCTGACCGAACTAAGGGTTGAGCTAAGGATGCGGACAGGGGTGGAATAAGGGTGGATATTAAACCAATCGAAGGGCATTTTCAGCGAAAAATATCTTTTGAGATGAGTTGAACCCTCAGAAAATCATAGCGATTATCCGATTATTTTGTTTATTGGCCCAACCGGTCCCTTAGTTTCACAGTCGATCTTTTTGAAATTTAATTTTGTTCTCGAAACCTGACTACGAAACATATACAGGGTGTTTCATCATAAACTGGACAAACATATATTTTCTTGTAGAGGACATCGGAGAATCATTTTTGCCTTATACAATATATCCCGTTTTCGAAGCATAAGCGAGATACAGGGTGTCAAACGTCATTTTTGAGCAAGATTCTTATGAGTGTGGTCAGTTATGTCTAACACTTGGTGTAACGGTTATTGGTCAAATCTCAGTATTTTTGGGTCCTCTATCCAGAAAAGTTGACGAACTCCGAATAAAATTTTACAAAATGGCGGAAGACCTGCAATGTTCCAATTTTTTTTTAGTGGTTGTCAAATTGACTTTTATTTTCTGAATGAACACAATTTTCTGAGAATTTCTGTGAAAAATTTTTTCAAAAATCGAACACAAATTTTTTTTTACATGTCTTCAGCGATGAAAAAATTTCACTCGAAATGGATGAAATTTGGTACAATTGTACTTCTTGAATTATCAATCACGAATATGAAAACAGAATCGTAAAATATCGAACGGTTTCGTTACTACAGTCATTCAAATGTTTCGTTCGGACCTCTGAAATGTTGAAAATAAAATTGTTTTGGATTCTAGAGTCAAAATGATTAAATTATTGGCATGACTAAACATTTTAGATGAATTTAAACGAAAAAAATCAGTGAAACTCAGTTGGGACTCGAAACGACGTAGGTATTAAATAGGGAAATGGCACTGTTCTAAGGATTTTAATATTCGTTGCCAGGCAACAGTAGTTCGTAGTTCATAGAGTTGGACGGGTATTTTAATTTCAGTGAATATAATTTAGCCAGTAGTCAAACTCTATGAACTACGGACTACCGTTGCCTGGCAACGAATATTAATATCCTCAGAACAGTGCCATTTCCCTATTTAATACCTACGTCGTTTCGAGTCCCAACTAAGTTTCACTGATTTTTTTCTTATAAATTCATCTAGAATGTTTAGACATGCCAATAATTTAATCATTTTGATTCTAGAACCCAAAACAATTTTATTTTCAATATTTCAGAGGTCCGAACGAAACATTTGAATGACTGTAGTAACGAAACCGTTCGATATTTTACGATTCTGTTTTCATATTCGTGATCGATAATTCAAGAAGTACATTTGTACAAAATTTCATCCATTTCGAGTGATATTTTTCATCGCTGTAGACATGTAAAAAAAAATTTGTGTTCGATTTTTGAAAAAATGTTTTCACAGAAAGTCTTAGAAAATTGTGTTCATTCAGAAAACAAAAGTCAATTTGACAACCGCAAAAAAAAATTTGAAACATTGCAGGTTTTCCGCCATTTTGTAAATTTTTTTTGGAGTTCGTCAACTTTTCTGGATAGAGAGAGGACCCAAAAATACTGAGATTTGACCAAAAACCGTTACACCAAGTGTTATACATAACTGACCACACTCATAAGAATCTTGCTCAAAAATGACGTTTGACACCCTGTATCTCGCTTATGCTTCGAAAACGGGATATATTGTATAAGGCAAAAATGATTCTCCCGATGTCCTCTACACGAAAATATATGTTTGTCCAGTTTATGATGAAACACCCTGTATGTTTCGTAGTCAGGTTTCGAGAACAAATTAAATTTCAAAAAGATCGACTGTGAAACTGAGGGACCGGTTGGGCCAATAAACAAAATAATCTCAGATGCTCATACAATGAAGCAGCCCCCAAGTCTTAACTAATAAATTAATAAATATACAGGGTCTTTGTGAACAAATAAGAGGGACTTAGGGAGATGATTCCTTGATGAAAATAAGCATGGGTAGTTCATGTAAATTTTTTTCGAAATTGACCTTCCTTCCAAGATACAGCTTTTGGAAGGCGATGGCGAGTTGATAGTTTTTAATTTTTTTCATGAAACTATACATAATAATTCATTAACTCACATAATATTTTTGATTCCATAACTTTATTATTAGGGGTTGAAAATAACAACCCCTTATGATTTTTCTTCAAGAATTGTTTTCGTTGGATAGAATTCAGAAAAATAAAATTCTCTTATGGTTTCCCATTCAATTCTGGGGAAAAAAATATCTCCTACTGAATTATGATACAGTCGATGCTTTTCTCGGAAAAAATGAAAACTTACAAGCAGTTATGATCACTGTTCATTCCATTTCATCGTATGTTCTATATGATGAATCTTGATATTGTTTATGCTCAAAACTGATTTTGTCAATAACGCTTATTTATAGAAAGAAAGTTGTATTTCTGAAATTAAAATATCACGGATATAATTTTCTTCCGGAAATTAGTAATTAAACCTCCAGAAAGATTTATAGAACATCTTTACCTCCTGGCATAGACTTACAATATCTTAAAATATTCATTCTACAGAACACTTATACGAGGAAGTGGAATGAACAGTGATCGTAACTGCTTGTAAGTTTTTAATTTTTCCTAGAGAAGTATCGACTGTATCAAAATTTTTGTAGTAGAGTTTTTTCCCCAGAACTGAATGAAAAACCAAAAGAGATTTTCATTTTTCGAAAGCCTATCCCACGACAACAATTTTTGAACGAAAATCACAGGGGATTGATCTTTTCAACCCATAATAATAAAATAAAAAATAAATAAAAAATTGCGTGAGTAACATCTACTTAGTGCTTCATATTAAATATGTATGACTCAATGTTCTTAAGAAGCCGTAAGAAAATTAAAAACTGTCAACTCGTCATCGCCTTCCAGAGGCTGTATCTGGAAAAGGGGGTCAATTCCGAAAACAATTTATATGAATTACTTCTGCTTATTTTCATCGAGGAATCATCTCGCATTTGTTTACAGATACCCTGTATAATCACGCAACAACTCATTATCGCTTATTAATAAGAAATGTGATAAAACACACTATGTATTATTTATTATAATCTTTGGCGATCGATTTCGGAATTATTGCATCATGTGTCTTTGAATTAAAATAAACATAAATTGTTTGAAAACATTTGAAATGGTTTTCTATTGACCGGATTGTTGAATTTTTTTTATTTCTAGTCAACTTTTATTAGCGGTATATCTATTCTTGCTGGAATGTCAACTGAATTACTATCTTAGGTACTAATCTCAAGAGAACATACTATGAAAGAATCAATCAAACATTAATACGTTAGTTATTTTTCTTATAAATTGTTCTTTTCATTATTTAACATTTATGATTATTTGACAGTTTTACAAATGGCTTTCTTCTTGTTGGTGGAATAAAAATCATAGAATATTTACAATAATCCGAAAAGAATTTGTCAAGGAAACATAAGAATATTCTGTGCATTTTTTTCATATTCTGAATCTACAGTTATTTCTCATCTGCGTAATCAGGAAATTGAAAAAATTTCGGAATTGAAAAAATTCGTTCAATAAATGCAAAATTTTTTTTTTATGATTCTCATTGAATCTAGAACATTATTATATTTTCAAACATCACATTTTTTAAACGTCTGGACAGTAATTATTTCATGTGTCGCTATTAGCAAACTATCAAATTCCATATACTCTTTTGATTTATTTATTCTGTTAATTTTTCATGATGTAATATATTATCAACCAAAATTTGTTATGAATGCTCGAAAAACTAAGAAATATTTTTTTCAAATCATCTTTTCATTTCTGAATACTGAAGATTTGAAATACATATGGAAATATAAATACAATAATATTATATCTGTTTGACGATCACTGTTACATATTGAATGGAACTTTCTGAAGTGCCCACTCTGTAGCAAAATCTAAATTTTCAACAGGACATCAACCACTTATGTAGGCCTATTTTTTTGTTTAAACCAAAATATTGCTGCTATGATAAAGATCAATTCTAATTGATGAACTATTATGTTTGTCCCTTGAGTTTCAAAATGGTGAAACATGATATTTGGAAAATACTCCTTTTTTTCATGATGATAAGGATGAATCTTGATGTTTTCTGAGTTTGTGATTTTCAACTCGCTACATACTTATAGTGGATTGCACAAGTAAGGTTTGTCAAACTTTCGAGAGAGCAAAAAATATTCAGCGTACATTCACATATTGCAAAAAACTAATGAAAAATTGTATCACATAATATTCCATAAACCATGCAATCCAAGACAAAATCAAACGAAATAAACAAAACCGTTTCAAATCCCTCATTACCACCCTGCACTAGGGTCGCCACCCTTAAAACTCTCTATTTCAGCTATGTAAAGCCTTTGTAGTAGCGAAGCAGCGTTAGAATCCTTCCCCTCGCACCTTTCATATAAACCACTCCTTACTTACCCCCTGCGAGCCGCACCCCTTAAAAATCGTCCTATCTCACGCCATTTTCAACCTTACATATACCCTCTTAAGTCATATTAGAAAAGTAGGCGACGTAAGATGCGAATACTTCGTTTCCATTGGCTGCTACGTTACCTAGGCAACCCTTAAGGGTGGTGCCTACAAAATCAACCCTTCATCTTAGACGGGCTAGGTGGAAATAGTAGAAATATCGGCTCACGGGGGTTTCATAGGGGTTGTACAGGGAGGGTGGGTGGCTTCGTTCATCCATTATAGTTTTTAGGATAACCGATAGTTTTTAAGGGTTGCTCTGTTCGCATTATGGATTCCACCCTCCGGTTGATGATGCGGTCCTTTTGTTCGAATGGTAAATTGAATTGTTCTTGAAATCGGCCATATTCGTTGTTAGTTTTTGTGGGGTTTGGGTGGCTGTTGATTATGAAGGGGGTGGTTTCCTGAAAATGGATGAAATGGGGTTGTTTGATTCGAATTTTAAGCTATTATTTTGTTGGATGTGTATAGATTCCTGTTGAGATATCAAATGATTTGTTGTCAATGTTTTCCGTTTATGTTTAATTGTATTTTGAACAGGGGATGAAAGGGGTGAGAAACGAATGAAAATGGGACATAACAATGAGATGCACTGGATCAAACTACAATGGAAAAAAAGTGATGGAAACAGTACAAATAAAACCGTTTGCGGTTCCAAAGAAGTATTGAGTAAGAATTTTTATATCGGTCATTTATATCCTACATTTTCTGTCTGTTTTATGGATATTTGAATTTTAACTATCTGAATTTTATCTTTCTCAGAATTATTCTTGATAAACCAATTACCTGTAGAGGCACCTGAATAATAATAACCAAATAATTTTGAATCTGAAATGTCTTTTCAAATATAATAAAATAAAGCTCTTTAATCAATATCATGCTTTGGTTTCCACTTTTCTCTGTTGTATCCAGTATGTAGAAATCTAAAAGAACTTCTTCCTAAAAAATATGATTTGATTTCCTATTAACTCTAAAGTATAGAAAAAATTATTCATAGTTATCACACTTATTTTGGGGTTTCCATTATTCATTCAGCTCTGCATTTTGAATAATAATAATAACCTTCGTTTCAAAATTCTCATCTATAATTTATCAATTCACCAATATTACAAATTGAAAAAAGAAGAATTTACACAAGTTTAGATGTTTTATAGATTTTTTTCATCAAAATTTTCCCAAAATATGATAGAATTTCCATTGAACTCAAAAAATTAACCTGACTCACCTTCATCCCTACAAGTGACGCTTACAGCACCTTGTCATTACTCAGACAATAACATAATTAGACAAAAAAGCACCGAAATTTTAATTACTTTCTTGATTTTTCCATCAAAATTTTGCCACATGATGAGATAATGGTTTTCTTGAACTCAACAAATTTACATTTCCTATTTATAAATTCATCCCTTGAAGGCACGCTTACAACCCTTTGAGATTAATTTCACAATAGGTTTTTTCATCAAATCTGCTCGTGCCAACTCTCCCAACAAAGACATTGTCTTCACGAACCCTTCAAGACAAACCCCCAAAAAACCCAATGATGTCACCCCTAACTAATGTGCATGTTCAATTTATTTAAATCAGGTAGTTTTTTTTCAGGCGAAAAAAGTCACCCCCCAGGATAGGGAAGAATATGCCAGTAAGAGGGCACCCTTGCAATGGAAGGGTAGTTTTCTTTATGTACGTGGAAACAAATAGTTTTCATTGCGAGAAAGGGTTGCGACCGAAAGGGTTGAAGTTTGAATCGTGATAGAACTACCCTCTTGTAGATGGCGTTGGATTGGAAAAAGTGGAAACTGATTCGAAAACTGTATTTCCGGAGAGAATATGATAATTCTAATTTGATGAATCTAATCTAATTAAAGAATATCAGAGAAATGGATAGTAGATTTATAGTTAATATTTCTTGTTTGAAACAAATCGTCACAATGTCCGATATAATTAATATTTCCAATTTTTGATAGGATAGATTCGTTAGAAATTTTTACATTGAACATAAAATAAAATTATCATTATAAGTATCTATTAAGTTTCTTTCTAATATTTTTTTCTGTTGGCTGTTAAATAACGGGGTAAGTGAAAAAGATGTAATGGTACAAGAAGTGATTTATTAAGAATATAAAAAACATGATGATATATTATACACGTTGAATAGTTATTTAATCAACTAGTTCATTGATTTCTTGAATATAAATAGAGTTTATTACCAGATTTTTTTTGTTGACCTCATTATGAATTGAGTAAAAGTTCTTGGTTGATAGATATACATTTTCATTTTGTCTAAGAGATACATTGGATACAAAATAAATTTATAATATGATTATATGTTTCAGTAGAGATGTAACATCGCTTCTTTATGTTCGGTTGCCTTTGACAATCACCGATTTAAATAGTAGGAATTGAGCGATAAGATGGTTCATTATATTCGTTTATTTTGAGCTCGACAGAAATATCTATTCACAATATTCGAATATATCAATCTGAATAATTCAGGAACATTTAATCAAATTTCACAATGTAAAGCTATACAGATAATAAATGAAAAGAACTTTTCTCATTAATTATGGAAAACAATACCTATTAAATATATTTTTCAGTATTGCTCATCTATTTTGAGGGTTGAATATTTAATATAAGAAATTATGGATGTTTCGATATTTCTCCTCAAATTATTGATGAAGAAAAAATCATACCTACACCAATACCAATATTCTGATAGGTATATGCGTAAATATCGCTGATCGTCAACCCCCTCAACTCCAATATAACGCTATAAAACCATAAAAACTACCCCTACAACCCTTCAAAAAAAGAGGGAAAAAATTCAGAAGAAGGAGAAAGAGTCAAACAATTAGACTTGATAAATGATTTCCCCGTCCAGCAAACTCTCGAAGATCGGCGGGGAGGCCGAGCTAGGGGTTGGCGAGGTGACGGGGAGGTTTTCCAACCCCGGAGGGGCATAAAAGAAGGAAAGAAGGGAAGAATAATTTTTGTCTCATTTTATCAGACCGGTGCGACGTTTCTGCGTTTTGCGAAATCGCCTTTCGCGAGACGCTTGTTAATATTTTCGGCATCCCTATCTTTTTCCACCCCCGTTTCTTTACGTATTTCCGGTCGGAGGGTAGTTTTGACGACGGGGTAAGTTTTAACGCACCGGCGTCGTGATTGTGTGGGTGGTTTTTGGTAAAATGGAACACGGGGAGTTTTTTTTGCAGTTAGAGATTAAGAAGCATTGATGTGGAGTCAGGAGCTTTTTCCACGAATCTATATTTAGAATAATTTCATCGAATGTTAAAAGTGTTTTAAATAGAATTGATGTCATGATTGAAAGTCTGATAGGAGAAGAATTTTAATATAATTTTTGATGTTTTTTATTGAAAATAAAAATTAGTAAACAATAAGTATCTAAATTTGAAATTCCACTATAATTTCATTTGATTGATTAGATTTTATTCTTCTGTTTTGAATTTTTTTGTTATGTACAGAAAAAAAAGTGCTATAACACCCCAAATTGACATAGTTTTCATTAATATTTCATTATTAGGTGCTCTGAACGAATTTGTTTATTATGTCTTTCAATATAATGAAAAACAAACTGATCTGCCAACCAATATTTTTCTATAAAAGCATCAATCAGTGGCAGCAGTAGGGGAGCAGAGGTTGTCCAGCCCCCCTAATTTTTTTCTGCTCCTCTGAAATAAGGTCTTTGCTGAACGAAATTCCATAAATTGATTCATTATGCCTTTACTAAAGAATCCTGACAACTCCATGATCCTTGCATTTTCTTCAATTATCAACTCTTTGTCCAATTTCTGAAAAACTGTTTTTAGAAATGCAGAATCCTACCAGATATATTTCAATCTCTTTGTTCAAAATTATTAATATATAATATGATAAGCTTTAACGACATTTATTTCGAACATATATTTATGTGATTTTTTTTCATATTTTGTGGCCCGCTTTGGCGTGCACTATAAATGGTACTTTTTCCTTGACACCCTTTATATAGAATATTCCATATCGTAGACTTTATAAATTTCTCCATTCCCACATGTTTCGAATAAATTAATTTGTGAGGCAATTCTAATGTTAAGAATAATCTAATTGAATTTTTTTTTAATTATTTCTATTTCAGAGACTGGTAGTGAAAACCTTGAAAGTTTTAACAAAAAATGACTTCATTCTCCAAATGTAGTGTGATTTCATAATATAGTTTAATGCATGTATTGGCGTTCAAAAGAAAACGAGCTACAATGAAATAAAAAATATTCAGGTTATTCTATTGATACTTGCATTCAATATGTTATTTAGCCCTTAAATATTTTATTTCGCTAAATAATTTTCGACAGATTTTTCTGTGGATTCCTCACAAATTTAAAGAAACCATTTTTGCGCGTTTTCTTAATGGGAAATAGCGTGCTAAAAAAATATGTGTTTTATTTGAGATCTATAATTCCAGATACAGTGGAACTTCCCCATAACGAACGACTGTATAACGAATTTCGTACATTGCACCTTGAATCCAAATTCCATATTAAAAACACCTTCCAAAACGAAGTAAATTCTCTCTATAACGAAATATTCAAAGAACATCACTCTCTGCATGGTTATTGGTAAGAAGGTATAAGGGTGGGTTTTTTCCGAAATTTTTCCGGACGTACGTAATAAATCCCGATCTCAAAGTAAATCATTACCGCGGGCTGAGGTATCCTTCTGAAACAGTTTTAAATACACCCCTGGCTGATTGGTTTCAATCTAACCATTACGCTAGTGTGAAAGGTTGTGCGAAAATGTCTAAAAGGAAGTGCTTAAGTTTTATAGATAAACTTAAATTTATCAGAGAAGTCGACAGCGATATTGCCGACTATAGAAACAAATTTTCTATATAACGAAATTTCTTTATAACGAATTTTTGCGTATTCAGCACCTTCGTTATAGGGAAGTTCCACTGTAGTTAGTTTTTTCGGACGATAAATGAAATTTTCATACAATGAAGCAACCCCGAAAAAAAAAATTTAATAAACAGAGGTTTAAACACGTGAAATCGCCATACATACATAAATAATGAAAGCTGAGTAAATATTAATCGATTGAAATCAACCAATATTAAACTCATCTCGTCCTCGTTCAAGGCAAAATGCAAGGAAGTATCAAACAAACAGAGAACCTATGGATGGCTATTTCGTCCTTATTAGGACTCATCAGCACAGGATAGCTCTGAATGATACAAGGTTTTCTTGGAATTTAAAACGAAATGGCTCCTTTTTCCAGTATAAATATACCGAAGACGCCTTCTCTAGTTCCATACGAATAACCATCTTCCATAGCATTAACCTTGAACGAAGTAGCGAGATTTGCATTTTGCAAAATTTTACATCTTCAGTCAATGACGCGGATCGCTCAGAGTAACATAAGTTGACATCGTAGTAAATAAATAGAGGTATAACATGTAACATCGCCATGAATACAAGAATGATGAAAGCAGATATAATATCAATCGATTGAAATCAACTCATACTTCGGAGCTAAATATTTAAATATATAATCGCGAAATGACTCATTCTCTGTATTTTTCAAGTGGCGTTTAGTTATCACCCAATAAACCAAACCAAAAGATACCTTCCCCTTACACAACAAGATCTAGACAGTTTATCTCACCCTCTAGCACCGAAAGAAGATCAACTTATCTCTTCTTTCAACCCTTCCATTTAACAAAGACACAGTCCCGAAACTTCTAGCGTATTTTTAATGAACGCCCCGCGTATTCAACGGGCAACAATTTTGAAAAACGACGTTCTTTGTGTAGCAGCCATTAAGGACTAATTGCGAGGCTTTTAAATTTAAGGTCTTTCTCGCTGATAAGTTCAACTTTTGACAATCCTTTGAATGCGTTGAATTTATGGCAGTTTTACTCGTCCTTTTGCACAGGGTATTTCGGGGTTGCAGATTTTAACGATTCCTGTGACAAAATTCTGGGTTGTCGCGATTCGGGTTGCTGTTTTTCTACAAGAAAGTTTGATGGGGTGCACACCCACCCTTTTATGAGCATTATCAGTGATTCGTAGAAAAATAATCTGCACTTCTGATAATATAATGGACCCTCAGAAAGTCCAGGTGGTTATCCGTTTTTTGTTTCATAATCAGTATTCCGAAAAAAAATTATTGAAATCGCCGAGAAAAACTATCAGATTCAAACGACCAGAATTGGCCGCACATATAAAGTTTTTTTCGAAATCGACTACCCTTCCGAGATACAGCCTTTGAAAGGCGATAACCAGCTGACAGATTCAAATTTTTTTTACGAGTCCATAAAACTATACATAATATGATTCACTTAGTAGATGTTACACACACCTTTTTCTATCACATTTTTTATTAATAGGGGTTTAAAATAACAACCCCTTATGATTTTCCTTCAAAAAGTCTCTTGCAAAATTTCGGAACAGTCGATAATTTTCTCGGAAAAAATAATTGGGATTGGGTACATATGATGATCAGATATTTAGTAAACACAAGTAGCCACTTCCAATGATGACTTTGAAAATTTGAAGAAAGAGAAGACAGTACTAATTTCATCAAGGAATAACTGAAATCTGATAAAATTACTTCCATTAATCAAAAATTGAATAAACAATGTGTCACCCAGAAACGAATTTCTTAACGCTGATTGGCTGCCTACATGCGATCTAAATTTCATACTGTGAATGTACACCATGACTTCCATAATCAAATCGCAAAGTGGCTGCCCTATGTCCTCGATAGCCTCACGAATTCCATCTTTGAGGTCTTGAATCGACGCTGGGCTATTAGCGTAGACCTTCTCTTTCACGTGGCCCCAAAGAAAGAAATTGCAAGGTGTAAAATTACGAGATCTCGGTGGCCATTTGTGATCACCTCTCCGAGAGATAACACGGTCAGGAAACTTTTCCCGCAAAAAATCAATGGTTTCTTTGTTGATGATCGGACGGCTTGAGTTCCTGTGTTAACTGAACTTTATATGCCTTAAGACCCAAATCTTTATGCAAAATATCATATGGTAAAATGACGTTTGGGGAATGCTTAATTCCAAAGAACGACAAGGAATGGACAAACCTGAGTTTTCTTCAACACTTTCGGCTATAGTAGCAATATTCTCTGCTGTTCTTAAGCGACGTGCATGGGTCTTATTCTTCACATCACTAACTTGTACCCACAGCTCGAATTTTTTCACCAATTTCTTTATTGCGGTCCGACAAGGTGCTTCACGACGAACCAAAAATGTTCGAGTTTTACGAACCATCTCTGAAAATTTCCACCAATCTTATAGTGAATTTAATGATTTCAATGCATTCTTGAACCGTGTATCGTTCCATTTTTATTAATGGCATAGTTTCTACTTGTCAAATATCAAATAATGACAGCTTCAAACGTGACACCTACCGATATAGCGGGTTATTCAAAATAACGCCTCTTATTGGAAAAACCTTAATGTTTAAAAATTGATTACTTGAAAGTTTAAGTGAATAATTGGATAGGTATATATTCAACCTTTCTATTGATGTTACAGAAAAAAAATTATATTTTAACATAGGACAGGAAATGTCCATTGTCTATGTACAA
This sequence comes from Propylea japonica, assembly GCA_013421045.1. Lineage (NCBI taxonomy): Eukaryota > Metazoa > Arthropoda > Insecta > Coleoptera > Coccinellidae > Propylea > Propylea japonica. The sequence continues at coordinate 99,812,867 of CM024242.1, forward strand.
TAAACTTTCCTTGATTGAAAACTATAAATTATTCATTATCCACAAAGAAATTAGGAAATTGGGTATTTTTTAATATTTTATGAGGTTTGTCAACTACTATTGTGGATAAATGAGTTGATCAAATGAAAAAATAGTCTTCTATAAAATTTTCTATTGCAATCCAAACAGATAATATTATATATTTGCCTCTTTTCAGTTTCGAATCATTCATTGTTTTCTTTCATAGTTCAAGAGCCGATGAAGTGCAAACCTTTGTACAATAGGTACATGTGGGAAACTTAAAACCCTTTCAGCTTTCATAATATAACGAAGACCAGCATGTCGCAGGCTCTTATTATTCGATTTTAGGTTTAGTTCTCATTAATTTTCACATAATTTCATCGAATTTATTTCCAATAAATTTTTTACACCAGCTGTATAGAACACAATTTTCCATATATGAAGATTATGGAATGCATGATAATCAATCAATGATAATTTCAGTGAAGAAACCCAGATTTATTTAAAAAGAAACATACAGGAACTTCATTCAGAAAATACTCAAATGTTTGACAACACTGTTTCTTTGTTTTTAATGTCTACTTTGAAAATTATAAAAATTCCACATTCTTCCAATACTTGTTCAAACTCTCTCCATCTCCAAATCCTTCCATCTCACTCCAAGAACAAACGGCGCCCTAGTTCCTCCAAAACCATCTCATCCAGGCAGTACTGCTGTCTGAAACAGACGAAAAATGATTGAATTTTCCCCAATTTTCTTTCATCCACTCTCGGAGCCAGAGAAAACGCAATATAAAAGAGAATAATAATCTTTTTAGCACAGCGAAATATAAAATTAGAGAAAGCGAAGTCGACGAAGCGGATTCTAGAGCGCTTTTTTCATTATTCTCCAACCCCCGCCGACCCCCAAGGAGGGGGAGAAGGGGGTGAAACCCCCCAGCGTCGCTTTTCTTTAAGAGCCGGCTTTCTTTTGTTCCTCGGCCGATATAGACGCGGGAGGGAGCGGGCAGAAACTGAATTAAAATGAAAAATTAAAATGAAATAGCCGTCTTTATTAGGAAAATTCAAAACGGAATATTTCAGGGCAGCGGGGTTCTTTCTCTCCGTTGCGTCTCGCATTCAACAAACACATTTACATTTTCCACTGCTTCGGCGTGCTTTTGCATAGCGAAAAAGTTCGGGGAGGGGGTGAATTGGAATAGGATAACTAAGGGTAGGTTTGGGGATTGATCGTTTTTTATTACTTTTTTTAAGTTTTAAAATGATCTTAAGGAAGTATTTATATATTTATAATGTTTTAATTTTTCGAAGGAATATAATCAATGCACGATAAAATTGTTTTCTCACTATGAGAAGACGCATTAGACGTTTGGTCGATGTTATATTGCATTTATTTATACAGGATTGTAAGGAAATCCTTGATAGAATTAATGAAAATAAATTGAAATCACTCACTCAAAACATAAAAACGGAATTGACTTTGAATTGAACGTATATTTTGGCAATAAATAACAATTTGTTTTCTTCATCTCCTTAGCTTCAACCCACGCTAACTTTTTTTCAAATGCAAACATATGTTTTATGTACGCTCGTTGAAAAGCTCGCGACATGTGGAATTTTGCTTAGCATTCAATTTTACTAATATGGTTATCAGAAAATAAGACAAAAATATTTGAAACCAAAAAATTTTAATACCTCTCTAGTGCATGGCCTCCACTCTTTACTTGGCCTACTTCCAGGCGATGGTTAAACTCTTCTCTGGAATTCCGAATAGTCTCACCTTATGAGCCTTAAGAACCAAATTTTTATGCTAAATACGATGAAATGACGTTTGTGGAATGCCTAATTCCAACGAACGACGAGGAATGCACAAACCTAGGTTATCTTCAATTCTTTCGGCTACAGCAGCAACACTCTCGGCTGTTCTTGGGCGACGTGCATGGGTTTTATTCATCACATCACTAACTTGTATCAACAGCTCGAATTCTTTCGCCAATTTCTTATTGCGGTCCACTCTTATCCCAATTTTCAGATCTTCAATGTTAGCCGGCCAGTTTCTATAGGCTTTGTCTTTATCTTGGAGTGCATTCAATGGTACCACGTCGTCTTATCCAGCGTCCTGCAAAAGAAGAGTTTTGTCTTATTTCCTCGAGTGAAATAAAAAATAATATGGCAAGAATCCATCTGTCAGGATTTTTTCAACGAACCTATACAAAACATATATTTGAATTAGTACAAAAAAAGGTGGGATTGTAGAATTGAAGAAAAATATTTCATTTCATTGCTGAAATATGTGTTTAATTCAAAATCAATTCACGTAATTCAATTTCTTTTCAAGTAACTAATTACCTTGATATTACTTTTATTAAGGACTTTCTTCCAACATAGACCGTTCGTATTGTGTAGAATCGATTTCGTCAATACATAATATTTTCGATTTCATTTCAATATCGACCTGTTCTCATAGAGAAAACTTTCATATTATATCTTTCATCTACAATTATGCAAATTTTTCAACCACATTCTATTATCACAATTATTCATTTTTCTATTGGCTAAAACGTTGTTTCATGAGAGAAAAGATCCCTGAAGAAATAGCAGGAACCAAAGAAATTTTGAATAAGAAGGACACCTGGACACAGTGCTGAAAATTCATTTTGAGAATTTCGTATTGAATAAAAACAACACATAGAGCGAAACAAGATGAAGAAAAATAAAATACTTAATCTTATCCACGAATTTTACTCATATATTGAATCGGAAAAATGAAAGATATTGAAATTAAATTGAAATCAAAATAGTTTGTGATGAGATAATTAAAAATTTAAGAAAATCCCTGACAAGGTGCCTTTCGGTACTAATGCTATAACCTTAAAATTGTGTATAGGACTTCAGATTCATGCTAAGTATATGAATGGAAAATCTCAGCACCATCGGAATTATATTATGGAAATTATTGATAAAAAAAAATTAAAAAATTAATTGACAAAAATTAATTTATATGGTTCAGATGATTCGATCTTCTTGAAATTCTGCATGAACGTTCAGTATATCAATCTTCATCAACAGAATAAATTTCCCCCGAATCGGACACCCTGTACGCTTTGGCTGGTTGACGAACCGTGGGCAAAACGATACAGCACTCGTTTAAGTAGAACGGGCGCTCGAAAAACATAAGATAAGAATTTGTAACTTTTACGTTTTCAATGAAATAAGAACCAAACTTTGATTTTTCTTGATAAAGATTCAAATATTCAACAAACGGGAAAAAAATTTCAAATATTTTTGAGGAATCTCTTTGATTGAAATCCATCGAAAAATCATTTTCACTCATTTATTACCAAATAATAAACTCCTTCATGTACTGAAAAAAGAAATTTTGTGGAAAAGTTAAGGATTTTTATTACGGAGGTCACATTGAATAGGTTATAAGTACCCGTTAAAAATATTCATGTTTTTAAGTAGGTGTGGAGATTTCCTCGAAATTTGCACTTCTGAATTGTATTGAAGTCACTGTGGATGCCCTGTAGAAAGAGCACCCTATTCACATCTTTCAGATGAAATAATTTGTTTTGGTACAATTACGATGTAAAATCATTCGAAAATGGAGAACCACTATTTCATTTGAATCGAAAATCGAAGTGAAAAATTGAACGTCAACCTACCCGATTGGACAAAAAATAGATGAAAACCCTCAACCCCCTAGGGGGTGAGTAATAATCAAGCTTAGCCGCCTGCAGCAACAGCTTGCCGAGTCTAGAAATCCACGTGGTGGAGAGATAATTCATTATAGCCTATTTTTCTTACACTTCAAAAAGTTTTAATTAGGGAGAACTCTATCTCGGATACTTTAAGGGTGGAATTTCCATCACGGGGCACGGTTTTGTTGAAGAAGGGAGAATAAAACTGCTTGGTTAATTAATAATGGATATTGGAAAAATTAGGGACAGGTAATGGAAAGAAAATTGGTTTCCACAGGCTATCTAGCTCGCCGAAAATAATTTCCAAAGTTACAAGAGAATTGGAGAATAGAGTTATAATTGTAATTTTGCGTCGGTCTCAAAATAAAAGATGATTTTAATGCGTACGAAATTGATCATTAATGATCTATTTTAATGCTCAATTTCTGCTTTTTTAATGTGGAATCCTCATGATAACCGTTCACTCAGTATTCAGAAGCACTACGAGTAATGTCAAAACTCTATTGGAACATAGACACATAGAAATTTTGTTATGTCAAATGTAAGTCTTATGCAGAATGATAATATATTTCAATCAAGAATTCATACACATCTCATATTGAGATCGTCGGAAAAATCTTGTAATCAACTTGGTTATTATTCTAGCGACTAAAGGTCACGAACTATTAACGCGTTCGTCTCGCTCACGCGTTAAAATATCTTGAACATTAGCCGCTGTTTTTAATAACCTAGTCGATTAAATAACTATTTTCAGTCGAAAATAAGGAAAATTTATTGAAAAACTTGTGGTTCTTCTGCGAAATATATAGAGCATTCTAGTACTGCCTTTACGTGAAACCTAGAGCCCAGATTTTTATAATAGTAGTGTTCTTTCGTACTGATTGAACTGATGGAACTTATTCCGCGATTAGAATAATCACTTGCAATCACTTTAGAGTTGTGGAAGGGGGAGTGATTGAAAACGAAAGAACGATCGCTTCAACTGATCTTTCTGATTGAAGTTATATAAATCACTTCGTTCAGTTCGAAAGAACATCACTAATATCAACAATTTATGGCTTACTTATAGGGTTGTCGGTTATTGACATGATACTTCCTTAAAACCCTCCGTTAGTCGCGCACGGTCTGTGAGACCGGCCAGACACTTTTTATCCTAATTTTCAGAAATTCAGGGGGCATGGCATCTCCGGCTCCTTCTATCTTTCCGTAAGGATGCGACAGAGAGTCCTTGCGAATCTCACCGTGAAACGTGCTAGTACGAAAAAAATATATCGTGACACGGTGTGGGAGACCGGCGCGACTACTCTCGTACCCTATTTTTTCATATCTTGATAGTTCGATTGTGCGGTGAGTTTCTGTTCTGTATAACTTATAACGAGGTAGATTCATAGTTTTTTAGCCATGTGGTCGTACGAAAAAGAGCAAGCTCGACTGAAGAAATTACTAGAGGTTTTAGATGAGGAAGAGGATAAAATAGCAAATGACGAACATTCAGATATTGATCAGTCTGAAGAAAAATTTGAATATTTAGAACAACAACTTGCGAGTAATGACTCAGAGCAGAATATTTCTGATGATGATGAGGAAGAAAATCAAAGTAATACACTGTCGATTTTTTGGCAAAGATAAAGTGACGCGTTGGAAAAATTTCCCCCCACAACAAAAAACTGCCTAGAAAATGGCCTTCATTAAGCTAAAATATGTTTGAAGAATCATTTTATTGATGAAAGGTGTAACTTTTGTTATTTCTAGTCTTGAAATCCTTAGAGTTTGATTTTTCTTTTTATGACCGAATAAAGTAAGGTGTATGAATAGAATTGATTTTTTTGGAATTTCCCCAATATATTCGCACCAATTCGAAATATGTACCAATCTTGCATTTTCTTGTCACTCTGTTATGTTTTGAAAGACATCCATTTGAATTTTTAGGCAAAAACTCATTCCACTTAGCATTCAGAGCTCAATGAGTAAGCACGGTCTGTGAGACCGGCGCGACTACCCATGTTAAAAATTTTGACGCGACTATTCGAGGGTTAAAATTCAAATTAGTCCGGTCAATTTGTGCTCAAAAGAACCCCTAGCAGGAAAGTTCTGGGGTAGTTTTGATTTTTTAGATTTTTTATGTTTTTGGGGTGCTGAATCCGAATCTGAGGTTGCTAACAGAATTTCGTGAGGGAACATTGAAAAAAATACAAAAAAAGAGAAAAAATCTCATTCTTTGGCAGTTTTCTGCTTATAACTCGGAAAACTATCAACTTTTCGTGAAAGACCTTCCTATACAAAATGAAAGTACATCAAATTTCAAACAAACACTATTGAAGTTTTTCCTGCGATGAACCGTTCTGGCTCAAATTATAGTTTTAAATGAGGCATTTTGAATGGCCATATTTTGTTTCATAAAACATGCCCATTCATATTTTTGTTCCTCAATGATATCTCAGAGAAAACGAAACCAGTCGAAATGAAATGTTGCGGCCAAATGCAAGGTGCTCATAATAAGCTTTATGCAAAATTCTGTGACCATAGTGTGAACAGAACCGTAGAAAATTCAATTGGAATGTTGAAAAGAAGAATTTTTATATTTCCATAACAAGATATCTGATTCGAGTGATTTTTTTTTGTGAATTGAGACTGATGATATACTGAATGTTCATGCAAAATTTCAAGAGGATCGCATCATCAGAACCATAAAATTAAATATTTTTCATTTATTGAGTCATAGAAAATACCTCATTTTCAACTTTTATTTGAGTCAAAACGAGTTTTCGCAGAACAACCTGTGGTAGTACAATTTGTAGGAAATTTTATGTATTTTCATTTCGTATGGAAAGGTTTTTCACGAAAAGTTGATAGTTTCCGAGTAATATGCAAAAAACTGACCAAGAATGAGATTTTTATTCTTTTCGTGTATTTTTTTCTATGTTCCGTCTCGAAATTTTGTTAGCAAACCTCAAATTCGGATTCAGCACCCCAAAAAACATAAAAATTAAAGAAATCAAAACTACCTCAAAACTTTCCTGACTAAAAGCAAAATTCGACTGGATTAAATGTAATTTTTGAATTTTGAGTCAAAAATGGTCTCAGACGAAAGGGTTCGACTCCCTGATAGCGAATCCTTGGTCAAATTCAATTCTGTCCTTGAGGCCGTCCGTCCGACCGTAGCATGATAACTTTCGAAGGGATTGTTCTAGAGACTTGAGATTTTCAAGGTGAGTTCGGTTACAAAATGCCGCGGTTATGTTTGTCCAGACAAATCGTACAGGATGTTCCATGAATTATAGCCATTCAAATATTTGTTCCTAAATATCTCGAACAAAAACTGAACTAATCGAAATGAAATTTTGCAGTCACGTGCAAGATGCTCATAATAAGCCTAATGCAAAATTTTGTGGCCTTGGTTTTAATAGAATCATAAAAAATTCAGTTGGAATATTGAACAGAAGAGTATCTATATTTCAATAATAACATATCCGATTCGTGTGAAATTTATTTTGTGAATGAAGATTGAAATATATTGATAATGAAAGCAGATAATGGTTATATCAACAGAGCATCCATAGATATACGGAATGTTTAGCATCATCTGAACCATAGAATTAATTTTTTTAATTATTGATTTCTTACATATTTTATTTTTTGAATAATTTCCAGAATATACTTTCGATCGTGCTGAAATTCTGCATTCATAAACTTAGCATGAATCTCAAGTCCCATAAAAAATTTTTAAGTAATAGCATTATTGCTCCACCAATGATGGAGCCCTCGAAAGCACCTGCCCAGGGCTTTTCTTAAATTTTTTATTATGGAAGCTTTGCCCCATAAAATCCTTCGATTTCCATTCAAAGCATATTGGACAAGTCACATTGTTTGATAAGGCAGAAATTTTTTTGAACCATATCTCAAAAGAATATATTTTATTTTGAAATTTCAGCAAGATTCGATATTCCGTTTGATAACAAGAATTTTGTGGTTTTCTCAATTGGATCATAATGATAAATATAGAAAATTGCTAAAACAATGGATTGAAATGTAAAATTTCGAAAGCTGCAATAAAATATTGCTGAATAAATATTTGATTCCAAATAAATATAAAACCGAAGAACGTTCATTTGTCTAAAAAAACACTCCTGTGCAAATCTTCCAAATGTTCTAATGAAGCCATTTCTTACATTTTTTTATATTCCATGAATATCTAATGTAATTCTACCAAATATCTGTCTCCTTGGCGTTCTTAAAACATCAAGGTGAGGTCCTTCTATTCCTCCTTTTTAATATTCCAGGGGCGTACAGAGCCAGTGTCGCATCCTTGAAAAATCGCCTCTTAATAATTCTGCCCCGTTTAAATCTTAATATGGCTCATTTTTCATGCCCTGATTCTGACATCTCCTAATAAGAAAAAACCGGGTGCAGGCGGGGGTGGCTCCGAACAAACCCCAAGAAAAAGAGAGTGATAGAAAGAAAGGGCGTCGGGTTCCTAAATAGGGGTAGAAAACTGACGGGGGAGGCAGGCAGTCGATCCCGTCCATTGTGGACCCCTTCTTTTTTATTTGGTATCGATCCAAGTTTTTCAACCCCCTCAGTCTGAATTGTGCGAAGTCATCATTTGGGCCAGAATTTACATAATATCTCGTTTTTGGAGGGTTGAACGTCTTCATCTTGGATATTTTAAATCTCAATCAATCATTTCTCAGATAGGGGAGGAAAATGAGATGAGAGAATTTAGGGGTGACTGGTGAAAATTGTAAGTTTGAACTTTCACTCAAGATATTTTATGAACTTCAAAGTCATTTCACTATTTTCGTTATTCGAATAACGCGATAAATCAAGAGGGTAAGGGCCAAGGGGAAATATTTTTTTCAGCAATATATCCACAGATAGCACTATAACATTCAAATGTATTGTCCTAGGGACTTGGGATTTTCAGTGTAAGTTCGGGTCGCGGTTAAGTACGTAACCACCCAAATCGTACAGGGTGTCCTTGAAATATGGCTTTTAAAATTTTTTGTTCTTCAATATCTCAGACAAAACACAACCAATCAAAATGAAATGTAGCGACCACATGCAAGATGTTCATAGTAAGCTTCGTGCAAAATTTTGTGGCAATAGTGTACAGAGAATCATAGAAAATTCAATTGGAATATTGGAAAGAAGATACTTCATATTTTCATAAAGGCTATTCGATTCGAGTGAAATTTGTTTTGTGAATTAAGATTGATATACCGAATGTTCATTCAAAATTTTGTGGCCATAGTTTCAATAGAACTATAGAAAATTCAATTGGAATATTGAAAAGAAGAATCTTTATATTTCCATAACAAGATATCCGATTGGAGTGAATTTTCTTTTCTGAATGAAGACTGATTACTGAATTTTCATGTAAAACTTGTGACCATAGTGTGAACAGCATAGAAAATTCAATTCGAATATCGAAAGAAGAATCTGTATATTTCCATAACCAAGCAATATACAGAGTGTCTCGAAGAAAAGTAGCTATAAAGTTATCGATTAATATTATTTAAAATTAAGAGACCAATAAATATCGATTCGAACATACATACACTCAATTACACTCATAAAAAACATACCTGCCCAGTCCATGAAGATTCAGAAATCTACAGTATCGAAAAGAGAGGTGCTTTTCTGATAAAAATAACGATAAATTACAGGGGAACGTTTAGAATGCGAACCATAACTTTAACGCCGTTTCAGATCTGTTTTTCGATAAACAGAATACGGCATCCCCTTTTAATTAACGAGTTAAAATCAACCCTTCCTAATTATTTCGAAGTCGTCAAGTGGAAGTAAAACTTCAAATGAAACTGATGGCTAACGTCATGGCGTCGGATTCAAAGAACTGAAAAATATTGGACTTCATTCCGATAAAATTTCGGTACAGTCCCGAGCAATAATCCCGATGCTCTTTGGCAACCTCGTGTCAAAGATGAGGGTTGGAAGCTGAGGAATCCATAAGATTTGCAGGACGGAGTGCTGAAATCATTTATTCCTTATATAATGCTGAAATGGTCATTTTTTGAGCGCTCGTTTCACTTAAACGAGTGCTATATCGTTCTGTCCAAATGCCTGTAATTTTCGAATTTTGATCCGAAAATGGTTTCAAAACGATAGGTTAGACTCTATGATGACGAATTCGGGGCCAAATTCAATTCTGTCCGTGAGGCCGTCCGTTAGCACAATAACTTTCGAATGGATTGTCCTAGAGACTTGAAATTTTCAGGGTGAGTTCAGTCCTCAATTGGCTCAGTTAAGTTCGTTAACCAGCGAAATCGCACAGGGTGTTCTATAAAATATGGCCGATAAAAATTTTTGTTACTCAATATCTCAGACAAAACGAAACCCATTGAAATGAAATGTTGCGGGCCATATGCAATATGCTCATAAATGCATCATGCGAAATTTAGTGGCTATAGTGTAAACAGAACCATTGAAAATTCAATTGGAATATTGAAAAGAAGAAACTTCATATTTCCATTAAAAAATATCAGATTCGAATTAAATTTATTTATAAATGAAGATTGATGTACTGGATGTTCAAGCAGAATTTTATAGCATAGTGTTAGCAGAACCATAGAAAATTCAACTGGAATATAGAAAAGAAGAATTTTTATTTTCCCTTACAGAATATCCCATTCAAGTGAAATATTTTTTGAACGAAGACTGTTATACAGAATTCTTCTGAAAGATTTTTTGGCCATTGTGTCAACAGAACCATAAAAAATTCAATTGGATTATTGAAAAGAAGAATTTTTATATATCCATAATAGAATAATAAATAAATTCATTTTGTGAAGCGAGACTGAATATACTAATGATCATGCAGAATTTCAAGAGAATCGTATAATCAGAACCATATAATTAAATTTTTTTAATAATTTGTTTTTTAAATATATCATTTTTGAATCATTTCCAGAATATAATTCCGATTGTTTTGAGATTTTGCATTTATACAGGGTGTTTCATTGGGAAAGGGAAATACTCACAGGTGCATAGGTGACACCAAGACGGTTCTAGAGATACCCCAATTTATTGGGTCTCACTGTCTTCATAGCCGAGATACAGGGTTTTATGATTTTGGCCCGTTTCTTCCTGAGGCCGTTCCAAACGAACCACCCGGTATATTTTCTTCATATTTGGCAAATATGTTCCTAATTGAGAGCCCAAACATATCATGCAATAACCGCCTCGAAAATCCAGGTCCGGGTTAACGAAAAATTATGAATCGTTTGAATACTTGAAACAACACCCTGTACATCGGAATTCTGAAAATCTGTTTTAATATTCGAAAACACCACTAAAAACTAAACTGAGACGTATCCTTCAAATTTCCGCGCAGAAAGTTTTACTGCACAAATTTTTAAGGTAAAAGTGAAGTTTTTAGGAACTTGGAACCCGAAAGTGGTTTGAAGTGACCTTAACAATAATTATCAACAATATTGAATCCATAATTATTTCAACATTACTCTGCAATTCATTTCACATTGGTTTCTTTTTATAGCTGTATACTTTAAAATCCAGGTCCGGGTTAACGAAAACTATGAATCGTTGAATCCTCGAAACAACACCCTGTACATCGGATTTTGAAAATCTGTTTTAAAATTCGAAAATACCACTAAAAACTGAACTGAGACGTACAATTCAAATTTTCGCGCAGATAGTTTCAATGCACAAA
>CM024242.1:99824354-99876496 GCA_013421045.1 Propylea japonica
AATCAGCGCTCAAAATTTATAGTTGAAAGTGCGAGTAATCAATGGGTTATACCGTCTGTGATTTGCACCAAAGATTATAGAGTATAGATTATACAGGGTGTCTGTGAACAAATGCGAGGGATTTGACAGATGATTCTTTGATGAAAATAAGTAGGAGTAGTTCATATATTTTTTTTTCGAAATCGACTCCCTTCTAAGATACAGCTTTTTGGAATGCGATGACGAGTTGACAGTTTTTATTTTTTTAAGGCTTCTCAAAAACACTGCGTCATAAAAAACTATTACGTAATATGAAACACTAAGTAGATGTTACACAAATTTTTAGATATCATAACTTCATTAATAGGGGTCGAAAATAACAACCGCCTATGATTTTCATTCGAAAATTAAATTCTAGGATAGATTTTCGAAAAATAAAATTCTCTTATGGTTTCCAATTTAACTCTGAAGAAAAAATTTCGATACAGTCGATACTTTTTTAGGAAAAAAATAAAAGCTTACAAGCAGTAATGATCAATGTTCATTCCATTTCATCGTATAAAGTGTTCCATATAATGAATATTCTAGATATTGTATATCTATGACAGGAGATAGATGTTTTATTGATGTTTCTGAAACGTTTTAATCACTAATTTCCGGAAGAAAATTATATTCCGCGATATTTAATTTCACAAATGAAACTTTCCTTCGATAAATAAGCAAAATTGACAAAACCGATTTTGAGCATAAAACAATATCTTAGAATTGAATTTTAATATCTTAGAATATTCATTTTATGGATCATACGATGAAATGGAATGAACAGTGATTATAACTGCTTGTAAGTTTTTGATTTTTTTCCGGTAAAAGTATGGACTGTATCGGAATTTTGCTAGAGACTTTTTTCTCCAGAATTGAATGGAAAATTCATAGGAGAATTTTATTCTTCGAAAATCAATCTCACGAAAAGAATTTCTGAAGGAAAATCATAAAGAGTTGTTATTTTACACCCTAATAATAAAGTTATGGGATAAAAAAAAGTTTTTTATTTTTCCGAGAAAAGTAGATCGACTGTATCGAAATTTTGCAGGATACTATTTTTCTCAGAATTGAACAGAAAATCATGAGAGAATTTTTTTCGGAAATATATCCAACGACAACAATTTCTGAAGGAAAATCATAAAGGGTTTGCCCAGTATTCTTTCCAAAATGGCAGAAATCATACGAATTTCTCATAAAGAAAAGATTCACATTTGAAAACAAATAGAGAGTTATGTGTTTCGTTTAAAAAGCGCAACAGATGTGATAGAATTAAGAACTTTACCATTTTCTTATCCTCAATAAATGATGCAAGTAAGTCTGCACGAACCTATAAGTTACCTCAAACTATCTTGACGTTGATGATTTCAACCTAATCGCGTAGATTTAAGTGGGGAATCTCCTAAACAGAGAACCAGAGATACCAGATCCTTAAAAATATCAAATGTTTGTATTCATTCATATCTACCGTGCCATAACACTGAGTTGGTTAGTAGTGCTAATAATGTGAGTACTTTTGATAAATAATCGATAGTTTTTTATTAGACATCTAATGATAGGTATAATCCGAAAATATCATTCAGTTTTTTGATATAATTGATCAATTAACGATGCAAGTGATGATAAAGATTAAATGATGCAATAATTCTATATGATTGATTTATACAGTATCTTTCAATAAGAATAATGATAATATCCTAATTTAAGGGTAGTGAAGACAAAGTTTGATTTCTCTGAGAACTGGTATATAATTTTCTCGAGTATGTAGAATATTAGAAAGTAGATACTTACCTTTATATTATCATCGAACTCGTCGAAGTTTTGGTAAAAGAGAGATTGATTTCATCATTTGTTTATGTTCGAAATTGCTGGTCCTGATGATCATATGGGTAGTTTTCTCGGTGGTTTTTAATGTTCGCAAGTTTTTCTTGCTATTAGTGGATCCAAATATTTCCATTCATATTTATAATGATGAAGATGAAATATCAATTTTGTAATGAAAATTCTAATTCGATAATCCTACAGAAACATGATGCAATAATTACACTTGAGTACAAATACGTTATATGAAATCTGGAAAAATTGCTCAGTTTTTTTTAAAGTTTTTGTGCAAAAATTGAATTCTTTTGATACCACCCAGAAATTCTTCTGTCGTATAATATGTATTGCAGAAGCCATTTATTTGCTCAATGTCACTTATGATTTTTTAATATTCATGTCTTTTTCTGACATTTAACCCAAATTCATCATGCATTGCCAGACAACTGAAATTATTTGGGGTGTGAATAAGATATTGATTTTTTACGATTTATGTTCAAAATTGTTTTGTCCCGATAATCATATTTTTTCATGTCCAAATTTTCCTTGTTATTAGTGGATCTAGATACTTTCATTCATATTTATAATGTTGAATATGAACTATCAATATTGTAATGAAAATTAAAATTCGAATCTCCTACAGAAATATGATGCAATAATAATTATACTTGAGTTCAAAATGTTTCATGAGATCTGGAAAAATTGCTCAGTTTTTTCTTTTTATTTTTTGTGAAAAAATGGAATTCTTGTTATACCAGAATTTGTTTTGACGATATCATGTGTATTGCAAAAGCAATTGATTTGCTCAAAGTCATTTATGGATTTTTCAATATTCTCTTTTTCTGACAACTAACCCAAAGGGCATCATGTATTGCCATAGACAACTGAAATTATTTGGAGAGTCAATAAGATATTGATTTTTGCCGATATTGATTATATTTTGGAACAGGTAACAAATAGTCGAATATCATCAATACGTTTTTGAAGTCATTCATTTATTCCTTCTGAATCACATATGGCCAAATGTTCGAAAAAAACTATGGCTTTTCTGACTTACAGTGGGTTTCACAAAGCTTGATTGGTCAATCAAATCGAATGAAGTTGATGACTTATGTCAAAAATTAACTGAAAATTGCACAGAAATGGTGACAATTCATAAATCAACTTCATTGGAGTTTTGTGAAACCCGGCTTGAATGTATCATCTACGCATTCAAATATCCAAATTCGGTTTCTTCAGAACGAGCTAGTCAAAATTTATTCGACATCCTATAGAAACAGTGATATTTGTCGAACAATTTTGAAGATAGAGATTTTTTTTTAAGATTTTCTCTTCTTAGGGCTCTCACGAATTTTGACGTAAGGAACTGAATATTTGAGATCTAGTTCTACTTGAACGAGTGCTATATCGTTTTGCCCGAATGTCTGTAATTTTCGAATTTCGAGCCGAAAATGGTCTCAAAGGATAAATTTCGACTCCCTGATGACAAATTCGTGGTCCGTCTGGCCGTTTGCACGATAACTTTCGAAGTGATTATCCTAGAGACTTGAGCTTTTCAAGGTGAGTTCGGTTCCCGAATGCCTTGGTTGAGTTCGTTTACCAGCCAAATCATACAGGGTACGATATATGGCCATTCAAAATTTTCGTTCTTTAATATCTCAGACAAGACGAAACCAATCGAAATGAAATTCTGCTGCCACATGGACGATGATCATAACTAGCCTACTGCAATTTTGTGGCCAAAAGATAAAACAACCATAGAAAATTCATCTGAAATATTGAAAAGAAGAATCTTTATATTTCCATAACAATATATCGATTCGATGAATTATATGGTTCTGATAATGCTATTATCTCGAAATTTTGCACGAACATTCAGTATCAGTTTTCATCCACAAAATGAGTTTCACCTGAATTGGATATTCTGTTATGAGAATATGAAGATGCTTCTTTCAATATTCCAATTGAAATTTGTATCGTTCTGTTAACACTATGATCACGAAATTGTAAATGAACATTCAGTATACCGATCTTCATACACAGAATAAATTTCACCCTAATCGAATATCTTCTTATAAAAATATGAAATTTCTTCTTCACAATATTCCAATTGAATACTCTGTATGGTTATGTTCACACTATGGCCACAAAATTTTGCACGAGGCTTGTTATGAGCATATTTCATCTGGCCCTAATATTTCATTTCGATTGGTTTCGTTTTTTCGGAGATAATGGAGAACAAAAATTTTGAATGGCCATTTATATGGAACACTATGTACGATTTGGCTGATTAGCTAACCTAACCGTGCTAACGGACGGTCGGACGGCCCACAGACAGAATCGAAATTGACCACGAATTTGTCATCAGGAAGTCTAACCCTATCGTTTGAGACCATTTTCGGCTCAAAATTCGTAAATTACAGACATTTGGAAACACTATATAGCACCCGTTTAAGTAGAACGAGCTTCAAAAATATGAAAGAAAATAAGTTCAAAAGTTTCTTATAGAATATGACTATACATTTACCTAATATTTTCATGGCATGTTTCTTAGAAAAACACCAACCAAAAATCGGATACAAATTTCCGTCCACAGTAAGCAAATGTATAATTTTCAGTATTGAGTATAATATAAAATATGATTTACGGAACTTTATTTTGAAACACCCTGTGTAATGAAACTTGATTTGTTTCAGATGGACACATTCGGGAAATTCATCTTCTTATTCCTGTTAATACATATTTCTTCAACAACTCCTTCAGTTTTAATGGATGGCATCATCAAAAACGACTCAACTCTAACCATACCAGGAATAGAATGTCCATTGATGAATAAAACTAAGGATAAACAGTTGAATTATGAACTTTTGAAGGACAAATGTTCAAATTTCGAAAACAAAACATTTTTCAGTCTGAAGTCTACTTTCGATGATATTGATACGAATTATTTGACGATTTCCCACAGTTCCAAGACTTTGAAGCGAAAAACTTGAATTTTTCGAAAATTTCTCTCAGTTCTTCCAATTTGAAAACGATTGACATTTCACATAACAATCTGAAAGTTTCAAAATCTTTATTCACGAGAACCTTGAAGGACTTAATTTATCCCATAATAAACTTTCATTAATTGAATTTTCACCAGTTGACCAAAATAAAATAAATGTAAAAATTTTGGATTTGTCATATAACACTTTGTCTTCAGTGAATGCAATCTCAAACTTGACCAGTTTAAAATATTTGAATTTGAAGAACAACAATGTAAATTATATTAAAGAGAATAGTTTGGCCAACCTGAAAGATCTAGTCATTCTGAATTTGTCATTCAACAAACTGTCAAATCTTTATCCTTGTACTTTTTGTTTTTCACGGAATTTGGAAAACCTTGATCTTTCCCATAACAATTTAAGGAATATCAAAGGTTTGTTGGACCCTTTAATTAAACTAAAGTATCTTGATTTGGACGGTAATAAAATTATCAATTTTGAGTATAAGGGCATGCTTCAAAAACATCCAAAATTGGAAAAATTTATCTTCAATTCAAATTTTTTCGGCACCAATATTGCTAGAGGAAATTTCAACAAAAGATCAGTATCGAATTCTCATTTCCACGTTGCTGTCAACAACAAAAAAATGTTTCACAATGTATCGTCAATTTCACACAAGTCAAATTTGACAGATTTTGTAAATGGGAATTCTTCAGTTCCCTTGAAAGATTTTTTCGAGAAACTGCATAGTTTGAACGTGGATAACATTAGGAGTTTCCTCAATGTAACTTTCGCTAAAGTTGATTCCAGCGTTGCCAAATTGGACCATAAATACGGGAAAATACTGGAAAAACTCGATTTGATCTTGTCTCAGCTCAATTTGAAGCTGGAATCATTCAATGAAACCCTTAGTGATATGGTGTTGGAAATTTCAAATATCAACAGTGAAAGTGGTGATATTCTCAACGCAACAGTCAATGAGGTGGTGCCGAGAACCTCTTTGTTATTAGTGATTATGAGGAGTTAGAATATTTATTGACAATTTGCGTTTTTTTGCTTTTAACATTGGTATGCCTTACTATTTTCAAGACTGTTTTGATGATAAGAAGAAATCGCAGGTTGAAAAAATACAGAATGAATTTGCTTAATTTGGAAACCGTACCTTGAAATGGCGTCATGAGTTTGACCTTAAACTCAAAATTATTATTAATGATTTAATGATGATTTTTGATCGGCTATCGAAATCCTAATGGGATTTTAAATACAGGCTGACAACTAAATGAGAGCTGTCAGTGTGGAATTATCGAGAGGAAGTCTGTCAAGTAAATTACGTAATTATTGATGGTAGTAAAAAGTACCATGTAGAAGTTTGATGTTTTTGCTTGTTCATTAAGACACTAATGTTATGTTGTATCTTTGTTCAATTGAATTAAATTATTTTGATTATATTGACTGATACTTTTTTTATTTATTTTGTTATGATTGAGTTCTCTTATCTGAAATCATGATTAGAATAGGTTATTAATGCATGTGATATAAGAGGTGTTTACAAAATTAAAATAAGTGCTTAGAGTTTGAGAACACTTGAAAATTTGACCAAAGCCTCGAAATGAAATGAATATTTTCAAGCACCTCAGGAATTGAACTGCTAGATTGAACCCGTTATTTTAAGTGCTAATATTTCACTTTTGATATCTAGAAATTAAAATAAGCCCTCTGAGTGTCACCTGCATTTCCATGTTCATTTTTGAAACTTCAAATTCGACACATTTTCGAAAAATTAATTATGATTCATTTTTATTTTTTAAATGTAGCTGGTGATATAGACATAGAAAATTCAATTGGAATATTGAAAAGAATAATCTTTACTTTTCCAAAACAGGATATCCGATTCAAGTGAAATTTCTTTTGTCAATGTAGGTACACTGATATACTGAATGTTCATGCAAAATTTTGTGGCGATAGTGTTAACAGAACTCTAAAAAATTCAATTGAAATATTGAAAGAAGAATCCTTTATATTTTCATAACAGAATATTCGATTCAGGTGAAACTGATTTTGTGAATGAAAAATGATATACTGAATCTTCATGCAAAATTTCAAGAGGATCGCATCATCGGAACCATATAATTTATTTTTTTTTAATTTATATTTTTTACCTATTTTATTTTCTCTATAATTTCTTGAATATAATGCTGATTGTGCTGAGTTTCCGCATTTATATATAGGGTATCAGTCTCAAGTGCCCTATTAATTTAGAGGTAATAGTCTTATTGCCCCACCAATGAAAGAGCCCACAAAAGCTCCTGCTCAGGGCTTTTCTAAATTTTTTGTGGTGAATTTGTTTGCGCTAAAAACGATGAATAATGAATTTTTGTCTAGAAAAATTAGTGGTTTGGAAATTGAACTTATAAATTTATAACAATTCAAACAAACAATGCTTTTATTCAAGAAGGAAGTCATTTAAATACATCAAAAATTCATTCCAAATAAGCAAATACAGAACTACTTATTTCCGTTGTCGTAGTGGTCTCTTCTTTTCTTCTCAAGTCCAGTCTCTTACCATGAATATAAGTGTGAAACTCATTTATCCTCAAGATCTCCAAATGATGATCCAGTTCTTCATAGTTGAATTCCTTTATATCATTACCGATCATGTCTAAGAACTCCAATCTCCTCAGAGAATTTATAATTTTGATATTGACTTCACTCAAATTGTTATAGCTCAAATCTAAATTAACCAAGTGTATAAGACCTGTGAACATACCAGTGTCAAGATCGAACAGTTTATTATTGGCCAAGTTCAAAGTGACCAAGTTTGGGTATCTCTGGAGAATGCCAGGTTTGATATTGGTGATCTGATTGTTGTTCAAAATGAATTTTTTCAAGTTCCAGAATGGAAACAAGGTATCTAGTTTGTCAAGTCTGTTATAAGACAAATCCAGAACTCTGATCTTCAAAGACAAGGATGGTCTCATGCTAGACATCACAATGTTGTCATCTGTCAATTGGTTATGTGATAAATTGAGATACAAGAGGTCGTCCATGAATTCTATCGATACCTTCTGAAGGCTATTTTGGATAAATCTAGAAATTTGAGGTTCCAAGTTCCCAGGGTGACCTCCGTTAGATTGTCCATGTCTAGGCCCTCGAAATCCTCAAGTTTTGGGAGCTTGTTGAAGAGAGCCTCTGCTATACCATAGAAGTTTCCTGAAACCTTCATTTTAACCACAGCTGCAACGTTCTTGCAGAGTTTGTCTAAGTATTCGATATCTAAGAATTCATCAACTTTGCTATTGTCAATTTCTAAGGCTGTTGGGCAGTGGTGGTAAGCTTTTTCACCTATAGCACTGAATTCTAAGCTGCGTTCTTTGGCATAAGATTGATTAGCTAGAATAGCGAAGGCAACGATCAGGATGTATAGTGCCACTGGAGGTTCCATCTGAAAATGTATGGTTCTTCATTTTCATTTGAATCGTATACATAAAATATAAATAAATTTCAAGCGGTTAACCGGTTGTCATTTTGGTTAACCAATTGCATTCAAGCGGTTTTGGTTATTTTTGGTTCAGAGTAATGACGTCATTAATTAGTCCTTCGACGTCATTGATTCGAACCCCAAATGACCAGACTCAAGAGCTGGGTTAAACTTCTGGTTATTAGAAAAGTAGGGTTCTACGCGGCAAATTTCAGAAGTTGTTGACTGACGAAGCATAGGTACTTGAAGAAGATTTGTATTCGTGAGCTCATCCACGTTACGATTTATATTGAGAAAACTATTTCAACAATTTCATTTATCGGCTTAGTTTCATTAATTTAGCAATTAACCTTATCTATTGAAATCTCTATATAAGGTTCGGTAATCAACGCAGCCAAAAGCTTCTAACTTGTTAATATTATTTAAAATAGAATGGTCCGAAGTTCTCAAAGATTACTGATATGGTTCGAGTATAACAAAACATTCTTTCCTAACTTGGATAATGGGAAAAGCTCTGTGTTACAATTAATAGATTCTTAGAAAAAAATTATGATTTTGTGTTCGTAAAAGAAGTTTCATTAAAAGCAAACGTTACTGTGACGTGTAAGATGTAGCCAAATACCACAGCGATATCAATACATATGAATTTAAATCTATTGGATAGTGTCCTCCTGTATACTTTTGGTTATATTTTGTCTTCGAAGCATTTCTGTCAGAATACAGCGATATCAATACATATGAATTTAAATCTATTAGATAGTGTCCTCCTGTATACTTTTTGGTTATATTCTGTCAGAACCAAAAAACTTTTTTTGTCAAGCGCAACATTCTCAAAAACATATGTTCATCGTTACATTGAATCCACGTTTCAAACATTAATATTTTGGGATGCATGGAGTTGAACTTGAAGCATAAAACATAAAAAAATATAAATATAACCTATACCTATTGACAATTGACAAATAACCAGAAACCGCATTCAAGCGATCCAAGGGCTAGTTATTCGTTCTAGGACAAAAAGGGAATAACCAAGGGCTGAACCAGTGATAACCGCAATTAGTATGGTTATCCGCTTTAAATTGGTTATAATTTTTCATTTCAGTTTCTGAAATCAACAGTTAACAGTAGGTAAGTATTTATACAGCGTTCCAAAATAATGTAACTCAATAATTTTTGAAAGGAGAATTATTATTAAGGAAAATCCTCACACCCGTAATTTTTTATTTCAAAAGCAGTTCATCTTATAATAGAATTTTATATTTTTCACCCATCTGTTTTATTTCTTCAAACGGGAATATATTGTCGAGTTAAGTTATTTTTTTGGCACGCTGTATATTAATGATATTATAAAAATTCGGCAATTCATTCTTTCCGAAAGGATATTTTTTGAAAAGACCCGTAACTTTGTATTACTATAGAGAAACGTGCCAGTAGTAGAAATGAAACATGTGGAACATGTAAATATTTATTTTATAACGATAATACCCCAAATAAAAAAATACCCAAATACCCATACTCACTTCGTCATCAAGGGAAAAAAATATGTACTCTACCAAGGAATCAACTCAAAATGACTTGGCTCGAGAAAGAAATGCCAACAGATATAACTTCAAGCAGACATAATTGGTTCCTTTGTAACATTTCATGGATAAGAGAACGAGAAGTGATAATAAGTCAATTGTTTTCGTTTCAGTTGTTCAATTGTTTTTTTCTTTCATAGATCAATGTAATCAACTAATCAACCATTATACCCAACACTCTTTGTTCCATTCCAGGAACACAATGAAATGTTTTATTTCAGCTGAATTTGAGTCATTTTTTACTATCATTCCCAAACGAAATAAGGAGTGAAATTCATAGTCATACCAAAAAAATGTAGGTCCTTAAAAAATAGCAACGTTTTCAAGTCGAATACAGATTGAAAAAGTACTCTATTTCATCGAAAATACACAAAAATTAGTGAGTTCTATTTCATTGTACTAATCTTCATGAGAAAATATAATTTTTACGCTTGGTTGCATTAATTATATACCTTTTAATGTAATTCTAATGTGAATTAGATCGTGGCATGAAATTTAAAATACCGAGTATTTACCACACTGAACAATGGATTTAAACGCTGTGTCAATCGACTTATCTATTATAGTAACAGATTATTACATCAAGGTATACGAAAATTGAATGTTTTCTCAGCCTCTTATATTTCTCATTTATTATATTCAAATTATGCAAATTATGTAGTATTGCATTGTCACATTCAATTGAATGTGATATATGAAAAATATTCTATTGGAGGAAATACCAAGAAAAAAGCATAGAAATATTCATTAATTCTTTTACAATAATTTTTGAGGAGAATGTTCTATTTATGTCAACTATACAGGGTGTCTGTAAACAGACACTAGGGAGCTTGAGAGATGATTCCTCGATGAAAATAAGCATCAGTAGTTCATATGATTTTTTTTTGGAAATCGACCCGCCTTCCAAGATACAGCCTTTGAAAGGCAATGACGAGTTGACAGTCATAAAACTATTCATAATGTACAGCACTAAGTAGATGCTACTAATACAATTTCTTTAGATCTCATAACTACCCCCTATGAGTTTCATTCAAACATTTTTTCGTGGGATAGATTTTCGAAAAATAAAAGTCTATTATGTTTTCCCATTAAATTCTGGAGAAAATAGTATTTTTCAAAATTTCGATATAGTCGACACTTTTCTCGGAAAAAAATGAAACTTACAAGCAGTTATGATCACTGTTCATTTCATTTTATCGTATAAGTGTATAATGTCTATGACAGGAGATAAAGATATTCTATAAATCTTTCTGAAGGTTTAATTACTAATTTCTGGAACGAAATTATATCCGTAATATTTAAATTTTACAAATAGAACTTTTTTTCGATTAATAACCATAATTGGCAGAACCAATTTTGAACATAAACAATTTCTTAGAATATTCATTCTATGGAACATACGATGAAATGGAATGAACAGTGATCATAAGTGCTTGTAAGTTTTTATTTTTTCCGAAAGTGTCGAAATTCAGCAAAAGATTTTCTTTTCTATAGAATTGAATGAGAAACCATAAAAGAATTCTATTTGTCGAATATCTATTCCACGAAAACAATTTTTGAAAGAAAATCATAAGGAGTTGTTATTTTCAATCCCTAATAATCAAGGTATGGGATCAGAAAAAAATGTGTGAGTAAACTACTTGATGAATCATTTTATGTAAAGTTTTATGATTCAGTGTTTTCAGGACTCCTAAAAAAATCAGAAACTGTCAACCCGTCATCGCCTCCAAAGGCTGTATCTTGGAAGGATAGTCGATTTCGAAAAAAATGTGTATGAACTACCCCTACTTATTTTCATCAAGAAATCATCTCCCAAAATCCCTCGCATTTGTTTATAGACACCCTGTATGGTGCGATTCTTCGGAACAGATTTCATAACAGTTATTAAAAAATCGCTTAAAAAACCAACTGTATTAATGAATATGTACTGTTAAGTACCTATAATAATAAGTAGTTTCGTTGATGGCAAAAACATTGGACTCATCATTTATGATTTCAATATGTAATTGCTGTTATTGAATTGTTTGTCACAGGTCTTTGTCATCAATATCAGTTTGAAGAAATGGTAGTTATTTTCACGATTTGATTCCTCTAATTTCATCGGTGGAATTTTTTTCTTTAGGATTTAGTCAATGAAACTTGATAAACTATTTTTTCATTTTCTAATGATTGTTATATCGAGTTTCACAAGGTGAGTGGCCTTTTAGTGTATTATGGAAACTATTGATGGTAAAGATCTCAAATTTTGTGGATCGATATTTGGTCATGTAAGGTACATTTTTTAAATAATTTCAGATTTATTGTTGCCGGATGTACGACAATTTGGCAACAACTTTTTTATTTTGAATGGAACATCAGGTGTTTCTATGTTTTTATGATAATCCATAAACATCTAATCTATTCACTCTTACTTTTTCCTACCTATCTTTAACGGCTTTTGAGTTATTAGTTATTTTTCGAAGTTTTAGTTCAAATTGGCGTGTCACGAAAATGGCTCTGGTTCGCTTATTATTTGAGATTCAAATCAGAAATTTTGTAAGTCATTAGATATTGATCTGATCAAGTTACAAAATCGTAAACAAGTCTGTTTTTTCAAATAAGACACCTATACTCCGTTCACGAAAGGTTGAGCCGTCGGTTGGCCATGGAAATTTGTCATATTTCACTGTGTATATTAAAATTTTAGGTTATGTTCTTTATTTTCTTGTCAGATTGATACGCAATGTTGTCAATATTGCATAGAGTTCTCTGGTAACACACAAGCTCGTCGGACGAGGCCGAGTACTTTCGGCAACGTTGACTTTATTTTTCTTTATGACAGTAAATACTGCCAACTTCACATGAATAAAGAAACGCCTACTATGTGCTCAACCTTACGTGAACGGACTATAGTATATTCTTCAATTTTTGGAATCAGTACAACACACTCTACAATTTTTTTATTATGTAATATTGAGCGAACTAGAGTTAGTTTAATAACCGTTAAGGAAAGGTAGAAAAAAGTAAAAGTGGATAGATTTTTATTTTTATGGACTCTCCAAAAAAATAGGAATAGAGTATGTCCCATTTAAAATAACAACGTTCTTGTCAAACAGTCGTACATCCGGCAACAGTCGCAATGTGAAATTATTTCAAAAAAGTACCTTACATGGTCAAATATAGATCCACAAAATTAGAAATCGTTATCATCAATAGTTTCCATAAGAATCTGATAGGACACTCACCTTGCGACACCCGATATATCCCGTAATCGAATTATAATATGCAATTGTCGATACGTAGAATAGCATGAGAACGTTTGTATTGAGTATCGAGTATCGAGTAATCAAAAACATCGAGTTTGTTAGTTTAATTCGTATCAACTTCAGTTGTTGATTACCCTTTACGATTAAATCTTGCATGGAAGGAATTTTCATGAATGAAATGCATTGAAGGCAAAATAAAATCAGTAATTGACTCATGATAATACAATTAGATATATACCTACCTACAGGGTTTTCCTTTCAAGTTGGCCTATTAGACGTTTTGGAGAATACCTACTGAAAATTTTCAGTATTTTTCATCTCATTCGAAAACTATCGAAAATGAATAATTAATGTGGAAAGAGACTGTGATCATTTTCTATTCGAATCGAACGCTGTAAAACAAATATGGGGTTGCCATTGGAAAATCTCGAAATATTTCAATTTTGAGTTCCACATTTTCGGAGCAATATCTTCGAAAAACCTTACGATGTATCAAAATACTGAATGTACCACATGAATGCACGATTCTCTTTTATGAGACTGCTGAGTATGGTTCCGTTCGCATATAATATAATAGAGATATTGCATTTCCAAAGTGATAATGCAGATGTCAAAATTCCAAGAATTTGTGCATAACTTGGCAACAGTGCATGGTGGTAGAGAAATTTTTAATATGTTTGGTATTGAATCGATACATAAATGAAAATATAGGTAGTTCCATTTGAAATAAGAAAGTAGATATGCTTTTGCGATAGACATGGCAACACTGTCGACTTGAAAATATTTTAGGCGAAGAGTTTCTTCACCCTCAAGGCTCCACCTAAAATTTCAGAACGAAAATATCCACTAGTTCTCCAGAGAAGTCTAATTGGCTAACTTATAAGGAAAACCCTGTATGTCTCTACAATTATATGGTATGATGAAGGCTGTGATGAAAATGAAGAGAATTAAAAGTTGTAGTAACCAAATTATGAACTGTGTGCTATATCGTTTTTCCCAAATATCTGAAGATCTCGAATTTTGAGCCGAAAAGTCCGAAACCTATATGATTCGACTCCAATTCAATTCTGTCCGTGGAGTCGTATGGCCATAAGCTCGATAACTTTCGAAGGGATTGTCCTAGAAACTTGAGATTTTCAGGGTGAGTTTGGTTTCCAAAAATTGTCCTCAATATTTCAGACGAAACGAAACCAATCGAAATGCAATCTTGAGGCCATGTGCAAGACGCTCATAATGAGCCTTATGCAAAATTTTGTGGGCACAGTGTCAACAGAACTATAGAAATTCAATTGGAATATTGAAAAAAATCTTTATATTTCCATAACAAGATACGTGATCCAAGTGGGAATTATTTTGTTCATTATAATTGATGTACTGAACAATCGTGCAGCAAAAATTTCAAGGGGATAACATCAGCAGAATCATAGAATCAAATCTTTCTTTATTATTTTTTTTTTACATATTTCGTTAGTTGATTAATGTCTAGAATATGATTCGAATCGTGCTGAGATTTTGCAGTCTTTTAAGTCCTACACAAAATTGTTAAGGCAATTATTACAACAATATTATTTCACCAATGGATGAACGTTCAACAAACAACTGCTCAGGTCTTGTGTCATTTTATTGTTGTCATTCGTTTGAACAATTGATGTTGATATTCATGTACCGGGTTTTTCACTATAATTTGACCCCCCCTTTAACTTTGTTACTGAAGGATACAGAGAAAATTTTCGTATAAAAGTTTCACCAAATCAACTGAAGTTTTTTTATATGAGTCCAGAAACTGAAATATATACAGGTGACCAATATATTGATGGCAACTTCATTTTTTCTGATGGAACACCCTGTATATTTTCAATATTGGTTAGCTCTTTTCCCCTGATTTCGAATATGTAACATAGGTTGGTCTATCTTTCGTATTCTGAGCACCACAGAGTTTCAAATTTCAATAACCATCTGGCATAGCGTTTTGCAACTTCGTGAATATTTAAGTGGTCAATTCGATCTTTGGATTGGTAATGGCGCACCCATTTTAGGCCACCAAACAGTCCGATTTAACACCGTTGGACACGTTTTATAGCTGTTCCTGAAGGACAAAATTGACTTCAGCATAATGACAATCAATGAAGCGGAGAAGAATAAATTAATGATATAAAATCAACCTATAATTTGGAACTAATCTCGTCAACGCACAAAGAATAATGATAATAGTGTGTATGATTAGAAACAAATTTTGAAGCTTTAATTTCTGACTTGAATCAGAGCCATAATAATGCTATCTAAAAAAATCTGAACAACTTGAGACAACTATGAACTATGTGTATTTAATGAAGGTGGTCATTTTGAGCAATTTCTTTAGTGATGTTATTCTTATACCATACTATCATAGTTTATTATTTTTCATTGGTTAAGTAATTGTTAAGTATCCATTCTAAGATAATACTTTTGAGTAGATTGCTTTATTATAAAGAATTTCGTAGGTATTTTTTTTTATTCGGTGGCATCATTTCAGAACTTTGAAAACTCTGAAATTGAAGAGACACATCCACATACGCATATATATTCGAGATCAGAGAGGAAATAGCCTATCAAAAAATGGAAGAATATACAGAACAGGGTGTCCCATTTGAAAAAATAGTTGCATTCAATGTTCTCTACCCTGTATATCTTTCCATTGACGTTAGTATAACTCCAAAAATGAGCATTTCAGTAAACGCACTCGGCCACTTGTAAAATGATTACAGATCTTGGCAGGTGGTTCTTAAAATTTGAAACTCTGTGGTTCTCAGAATAAAAGAGATAGACCAACATCGAAATCAGGGTAAAAAGAGCTAGCCAAACATGGAAAAATATACAGGGTGTTCCATTTGAAAAAATGAAGTTGCCATCAATATGTTGGCCACCCTGTATATATTTCAGTTTCTGGACTCATATCAAAAAACCTCAGTTGATTTCGTGTGAAACTTTATAGGAAAAATATTTCTGTATCTCCTTTAGTAACAAAGTTAAAGGGGGGGTCAAATTATAGTGAAAAACCCGGGTACACATACAGGGTTTCCTAAAGTGAACGTACAAACGAAAAGGGGAGATTCCTCAAGTGAGTTTAAGAAAAAAAAGTCCCATAAACATGGGGTCGCAAACGTTTCGTTTAAGAGATACAGAGTGTTGAAGTTCTAATTTCTGAGCAAATATTGTTGTGACAGTCATAAAAATCGTAATGAAAATAATAGTCCAACTACATTAAAAAAAATAAATATGCACAAATGCAACCACCTTCACTTAAAAAAAAACAAACGTCAAAACTGGCACTGAATTCATTCACCGCAGGTTACAAACTGGCCTTCCTAATAATAGTTACGAGAATTTCGAGAGAATCGTGCAAAATTTTTTTTGTCGAAATCGTCAGTAGATATGACAACACTACAAGAAACAGAAAAGTTTAGTATAAGAACAAAGCTTCTTTTACATTTTTTCAAATTGACAGTTGCTCACGAAAAAAAAGTTCTGCAGAAGAGAAAAGTGGCAGTGCTCCAGAAAAAAATTTCACCCTGTAGATCTTCTATCGAAATTTCCATGTAAACGTGGTGAGAACTCTCAAATGTAATATCTATGCCAAATTTCAGTTGAATATCTTGTGAAGTGTAGATACTATGAGAAAAAACTTGAAAAGAATTCAAACTTCAACACTCTGTATTTCGAAAACGAAACGTTTGCGACCCCATGTTTATGTGACTTTTTTCTTAAACTCACTAAGGAATCTCCCCTTTCCGTTTGTACGTTCAATTTAGGAACACCCTGTAGGTATATACTTTTCCGTCGATCTCAAAATAAAACGTGATTTTCATTTGTACGAAATGGATCATTAATGAACCATTTTAATGCACAATTTATGCTATTTTAATGAGCAATTCTCATGGCAACCGTTCACGAAGTATTCAGAAGCACTACGGAAAATGTCGAAACTCTACTGGAATATAGATATATAGAAATTTTACTGTGTCAAATGTAAGTCTTGTGCAAAATGAGAATGTATTTCAATCAAGAATTCATGAAAAATTCAGATCGAGATCGTAGGAAAAATCTTATCAACTCGGTTATTAATCGAGCGACTAATGGTCTCGAACTATTAACTATCTAACCGCTGTATTTAATAACTAGTGGATTAAATAACTATAATTTTCAAAAAATCATGATCAAATTTCAATTCAATTTGAAAATAGGGGAGCTGCATATTGAGTTACAGAGAACAATGCATAATGAGTTACTTATCTTCCATTTTTTCAGTTTTAGTTCCTTGTGCCATGAAATAAAGAACACAATAATGTTAGGTATCTGGTGTTCAAAGATATCGGTATATCAACAGTACAGAAATCTACCCATCGATGAAAGCTTTCGAGGAAACCTTCATAGGGGTGGAGGAAATGAGGATGCAGGTTGTTGAAACAGCTTTGGGTCTCTACTCGAAGAGGGCGCTAGTGGAGTCGAACGGATCCCAAATGTTGTTACGAGATATCATTCGAAAAGAATCTTCAGTTGAATTTCATACATTATTTCTCAACATTATTCAGTTCTTGTTTAATATTAGTATAAAAAAATCAATACAAGCATGAGCAGGAGCTTTTGAGCACTTGTTCTATGGTGGAGCAATAAGACTTTTACCTCAAAAGCAAAAAACTGCAGTGAAATTTTATTATCCTATCGATATTCGAAAAAAATTTTCTGAAGCGATTTCCAATATATGTGTTATTTGAATAGCCCGATATTTCGGTAGATGTCACGTTTGCAGCTGTCGTTTTGAAATTTGACAAGTAGAAACTACGCCATTGATTGAAATGAAACGATACACGCTTCAAGAACGGCCACACAAGCAACGAAACCATTGATCTTTTGCGGCAAAAGTTTCCGTGCCGTGTGATCTCTCGAAGTAGTGATCACAATTGTCCACTGAGATCTTGTGATTTAACACCTTGCGACTTTTTCCTTTGGGGTCACGTGAAAGAGAAGGTCTACGCCAATAGCCTAGCGTCGATTCAAGACTTCAGAGATGGAATTCGTGACGCTATCAACGACATAGGGCAGGCACTTGCGATTTGATTATGGAAAATTTACAAGGATATGGTCCTGTAAGCGTGGTCGTGATGGTCATTGCCTCAGGTACTTTCCACTTTTAACAGCGTCTTCTTCTTTATTATGAAATAAACATCCGATCAGTTATATTCAAAATGGCATTCTTTGAATATCAAAATAACACCTTATTGGAAAACCCTTACAACAAGGTCTGATTCTCCAACTGACTTATTGGAACACATCTATGAAAACTGTGCAATGCTGAATTAAAAAAATATAGGTTTCCGTATACATCGCTAGGGAATTCTGATATTCTGGACAAAGTTTCTTGAAGTAAAAGTCAAGAATTCGTTACTGTATGGAACTGATATTTTTTTTATTTGTAAGTGTTTTCCATAAACTTTCATTTGTTATGCACTCCACAATAATTTCGATGGAACAGTACCTAATTATTTACTGCCTCAACCATCTCTGGAAGGGAACCACTAATGGAA
The DNA here is from genome assembly GCA_013421045.1 of Propylea japonica. Classification (NCBI taxonomy): domain Eukaryota; kingdom Metazoa; phylum Arthropoda; class Insecta; order Coleoptera; family Coccinellidae; genus Propylea; species Propylea japonica. The sequence continues at coordinate 99,843,039 of CM024242.1, forward strand.
ATGCCATTTGGGAATTAAATTATTAGCAATTTTTCCAAATTAATCAATTCCTCAAATTTTAAAGAATTTGCGGAAAACGAGTATGTTTATTTCGTTAGAAAGCCAAAATACTAGTCTCTGTTAATAAGCAATCTTCACAGTTGCCCTGGAATGTTAGGCTTTCCTATCCAGTATACAATATACTATTTTTCACAAGTTATACTGGTCAGTTCAGTACATGGATGGGTGATTGCTAATTTGATCCCTCAAATTTCCCAATCCAAATGAAATCAGAGCTTTGCTCGAAAATCTCCAACACTTCAATTCACTCTAAAGAAAAACTCCCCAACTATCGATTTCGATTACTCATGAACACCTCGCTTCAGAGCTGAGGGGGAGCTTTATAGCCCATTAGATTCCAGGGATATTTTCCCTCCGATAGTTATTGATATCGGCCGTTAAATTCCCGATTTCAAGCACCATCTAACACTTGCAGGTTGCTAAAGAGAAAACGAATAACTCTTCTGGTGGTGGTGTCTTCAAGATATATAGGTGTAAAATTGAGTTGACGTTCAACAAACACCTTCGCACGCTCGATTTGATACTTCATTACCTAAGTGATTAGATGACGAGTATTTGCATTCACGTTTTTCAACTTCATTGATTTTGTAGGACGATTTAGGTCACTGCAGAAATATTTGAGGTCTATAGTTGGTAGAAGTTAGGTACATTTAGATATACAGGGTGTCTGTAAACAATTCGAGGAACTTAGGGATATGATTCCTCGATGAAAATAAGTAGGGGTAGTTTATATAATTTTTTTTAAATCGACCCCCCTTCCAAAGTACAGACTTTGAAAGGCGATGACAAGTTGGTAGTTTTAATTTTTTTACGGCTTCTTAAAAACACTGAGTGGTAAAACTCTACATAATATGAAGCACTAAGTCGATGTTGCTTGTACACATTTCGTAGATCTCATAACTTTATTATTGTGGGTTGAAAATAAAAACTTCCTATGTTGTTGTTCAGAAATTGTTTCAGTGGGATAGATTTTCGAAATATAAAATTCTCTTTCCATTCAATTCTGGAGAAAGAAAGAAGTCTCTTGCAAAATTTCGATACAGTGGATACTTTTCACGGAAAAAATAGAAACTTACAAGCATTATGATTATTGTTCATTGCATTTCATCGTATAAATGTTCCATAGAATGAATATTCAAAGATATCATAAGTCTATTGCTCAGTTGCAGCAACGTCCATTAAAATTTAAAGGTCCATTAAACCCTTAATCCTCCATTAGTTCTTTGTAATAATGGAGGATTAAGAGTTTAATGGACCTTTAAATTTTAATGACGTTCCTGCAACTGACAGTCAGACAGGTGAGAAAAAGACGTTCTATAAATCTTTCTGAAGGTTTAATTACTAATTTCCGGAAGAAAATTATATCCTTAATATATTATTTGACAAAAAAACTTTCTTTCATTAATGAACAAAATTTACAAACCAATTTGAGCATACACAATATCTTAGGGATTCATTCTACGGAACATACGGAGAAATGGAATGAACAGTGGTCATAACTGCTTGTAAGTTTTTATTTTTTCCGAGAAACGTATCGACTATATCGAATTTTTGCAAGAGACTATTTTCTCCAGAATTCACTAGGAAACCAAAGATAATTTTATTTTTCGAAAATATATCCAACGAAAACAATGTTTGAGGAAAAGCATAAGGAGTTGTTATTTTCAACCCACTGTGTATATGTTGAATGAGTTCAATTCATATTAAACTTCTTGCTTCGAGAACAAAACTAGATTTGCCTAGCTACAACTTTTTATACTCCATTATTCCTGAATTTCTCTCCGTAAGAATCTCTGTAATCTACATAGTTGGGAAATGTTGGGTAAATATTTTCACTTCGTTCATAAGTAGTACCTAGTATTTTCTTCAATAATTATTCCTAATCACTTCATTATAATCTTAAGATCTAATACGATCATTTGTGCCATCTGCATGATTTGTCGTGGATGCAAAATATTATTCATTTCTGATGATACTTTCAATATAATTCTGTAGATAATGCGTGTGAAATGAGCTGAATTTTTTTCCATTGTATTATTTCTTCTTTATAATAGATAGGTACAAAATTCTTCAATGATTACATGTAGGTACCTCGATCAAAAATCTGGAAACAAAACACAAGATAAAATAAGATTTTCCTCCAAGAACCTGACAACGAATAACCCGTATTATTCAGAAGGCTCATAATTTCTAGAATAATTTTTGTGGATATCACCGGAAGTGTTTATGAGGGATTAGGAACATTTCACATTTTCCCAGGATTTGATCTTCCAAGGAAAATATGGACTGTTCTTCGTATAAGGACAGGCCATGGACGTTGCAAATGGAATCCAGTTGAGGATCCTTGTTGCGAATGCGGAGATGCAGAGGAGACAATTGAACATATGATAAATATTGTCAATATATAAATTTCAGGATGGCTTGAGAGCTATACATGAAATTACTGAATCGTTTTTGAATCGAGTTGTTAATTTTGAATCTAAGTAATAGAGTTTCAATTATTTTATTTTTATGTTCTTTTTTCTTTTTCGATTTTTTGTTTCAGATCCAGAATTCCGAGAGCATCTTGGAGAGGGTTATCGTTTGGACGAAATGAAGAAGAAATCCTTCAATATTCTAATAGTTTTTAAGTGTTATTTTTGTTGGAACGGCGAGAGTTTTTTCTACTGGGGTTTTTCCTGAGCTCTGATATCATACGAAAAATAGTATGATACCTCGTTCAGCACTAACCTCAGTTAGGGATTTTCATTTTGTTTATGTATTGTATTATGTTAGCTCTTGATTTCAAAAGAATATAATATATGAGGAACAGACTTTATTAGATATACCTACTTTCAGAAAAGAATGATTTAATCCCCTATCTTGACATCAGCAGCCTTTTTTCGGATATGATGGATCATTATCTCTAACAAAATCGAAACTGGGCTGAAGTGAATTCAAGTGCTCCATCCCGTATTTCCTTCGTCATTTCGCAATCTTCCGCCTACTCTTCGCACCCCCTTCACCCACCTATCACCCGTTTTCTTGCCACGACAAAAACATTTCTTGATTAGATGCAAATTCCTGCCCCTAATGCGTATTAACGATTCATTAGCGAGAAGCCTAGGAAACTTTAACTGAAGATTAAATATAATAGTTAAGCGAAACGTCGCCGAACTCTAATGTCACTCATCGCTTAAATGTCACTTCCTTAATTATCACATTAAGAGAGGAGAGAAAGGGAGTGGTAGATGGTCCCCTATTATGATCCAGAAGACGGAAGATTCAATTCTGAAATTTGGTGAGACGTACGGGAGAGAACAAATTCCTGGAATAGATGAAAAGATGTTCGGGATTGAAGTACGTAAGAGGGTAGATGTATTGGTGAAATACAAAGAACGTTTTTGCCAGGTAGGTACAGGAACTTTAAATTGACCCTAGCTACATCGTATTACTACAACTGAATGCACAGATCAGCTGAAATTTCTTCACTGCGACCAATAAAGTAACTGTAGCATTATCATACTACAGGGTGTACCTATATGAATTGTTGCGAAATAAATTAGGGGTTGATACCTTGATAAAAAGGACACTGTATACACTTACTCAGGAAAGCAGAATTTTTTTCATTTTAACATATTATATTTATATCAACCTTAGGAACAATATGTATATCAGATTGTCGCAAAATTTTCACATTTGGTTTGTTCTATAGGGCGTTCCCAAATTTCTGCTTCGAAAAAATGAATTTTGAGTTTTGGTCGAGGTTTTGGTGATAATTCTTGAGTAACAGAGTATTTCACCATTGGAATATGCTACCTAGCGAAGTTGTGAATGCAAGAAGTGTCAACATGTTTAAAAATGGATGGGATTCTTGGAGATCAGAAAGTGTATTTTGATTTCAATTTTGTTTTTGTTAGTACTACATTTGATTTTCTTATTTTATTTTGAAATGTGTTTATCGATCACGTTGAGCATCAATTGTATTTTCTTTGAGTTGTATAGGTTATCCTCAACTCTGATTTGTAAATAATAATAATAATAATAATAATAATAATAATTTTCAGAATTTTATCCTTATTCCTTGGGTTCTGAATAACAAGAGATCACAGATCTCCAAGCACCGCCCTTCACGTTAGGTTTCGTTATACAGGCTGTTTCATGAAGCTTTGAAAGTAACTGAATGTAACTTTGTTGGTGACTTTGGGACCAGCCTTGAGTTTTTTAAATGATACCATGAAGTATTTCGACCTCTGTGGGAAGTTTGATTAATGTACAAAGAACAGTTGCAAAATTATTCCCATTTATTCGGATTTCATACATTTCTTCAAACTTATCTGTAGCTAGCATTGCTCTCAAGCAATATAGATATTATTTGATTTTTTTTATTCTATAACATAAGTGAAACTTTTTAAAAGGTCGTCATACTTAATGGTATAGTATCTTGATATAATATTCCAAAAAAAATTTATCCTTAGAGTGCTTGAAGATACAAAACCTGAAATGATAATAATGTTTTTTATATAAACAGATAGCGAAATAATGAGATTTGTCACTCTGAATTATGTCTGTCCATCCTGTATATTCTTAAATGAAAATACCTTCGGAACGACTGTCAATACCTATCAAAATATTTATCCTGAATAAAAACCTATATTACTCGACAGCAATGCTAACTAGAGATAAGTTTTAAAGAAAATTGTATGAAGTCCGAATTAAAAGTGAATTATTTTGCAACTGTTCTTTGCACTTCAATCAAACTTCCTACAGAGGTCTACATACTTCATGATATCATATTTTGAAAAATTCAGGCTGGTCCTAAAATCACTAACAAAGTTACATTGAGTTACTTTTACAGCTTCATGAAACAGCCTGTATAACGAAACCTAACATGGGGCGGTGTTTGGAGATCTGTGATCTCTGATTATTCAGAACCCTAAGGATAATGATAAAATTCTTAAAATTGAGAGATTTATGATCTGAATTTAAAAATTAATTTTATCAGAGTTGAAATTTTGGAACACCTTAGACGTAAGAATTTCATGGAAATCTGATATATTTTTGTCCTCAGATAAAAATAAATATAATTTGTAAAAATGAGGAAAATTCACAGGGTCCCCTTTTCCTAAATAAGTGCGGGGGGTCCTTTATGGAAAGACCTGAGTGGTGCTTTCGAGAGATTGTTCATTGGCTTAGTGATAAGGCTATCACCTCAAAATTTTAAATGGGACTCGGGATCGAGCTCGGGATTCATACTGAGTAGGTATATGAGTGCACAATCTTAGTATGATGAGAATTATATTCTGGAAAAGATGTAGGAAATCGTTAACTAAAAATATCAAAATTCTATGGTTCTAATTTCAAATTCTTTGAAAATCAGCATCATCATTCATTTCGCCAATTCACATCCTCAAAGATTTTTACTGGGAATATTAGAATTTTTTTTGATATAACAACAGTCCTTTTTATGGTTGTATAGAGCAGCTCCCACAAATTTGTGTACTGTTTAGAATTATGTAGTATTGAACATTGACTAATTCTAAATTATGTATTCGGAAAAAGACATTTCATAATGATTATGCAATACCCTTGAAATTTGGAATTAATATTCAGTATACAAAAATTTGATTCAAACACAAATATTGATCAAAAACGTTCATAAAAAAATTAAAAAAATGTGTTTACAATATTATATTAGTATATGTGGAAAATTTTATGCAAGTGACATCAAGACCCATTAGAGATAAGAAAACGGGAACATAAGAACAACATCAAAAATAGAGAAATTAATAGATGACAAATCGCTCATCATTTATGTTCAAATAGCAGAGATCATATTATTAACTGGAACAACACAAAGATCCTAATGACGGAACCTGATAATTATAAAATGGAAATTGAGGAATCCACATGTATTTTGTTAGATGAAGTAGATAATTTGGCAAATTGTTTTGTTGGAATATATCGTATTTGGATTGATTTATTGAAGAAAGAAATAATACAAGGAATTTCAAAATTAAATGAATTAACATCTTTTTGTGTTAAAAACTTTCAATGTCAATTAGACTGCAAATGAAAAACATACAATTCCAAATACCTTACAAGTTTGTCTGACGGAGGTGTCTGATATACCTAGACAGCGAAACGTTACATTATCCTTTTACTTCATTTCCTTTTTAGTTTTATGTTAGAAAACAATTTTTTCAAAACCTATTTGCTCCTGACAAATAATTGCAAAGATTCTCGCAGGAGCACTTCATCTAAAATAAAAATTTTCTGTTTCAGAGACTGAGTGGAAACCTAAAAAATTTTTCAGAAATGCAGAAAACTCCCTATTACATTTCAATCGATATCTTATATTTTGCCAATCTAGATCGCCAGGAAAGAACTATTGAAATAGTATTATTTTTTTAGTTGAATGAGATATCCTACATAGTTTTTTTGAACTTTATTGAAAAACCCAATCTATTACAAAAAATACAAATAATCCAAACAACCTTGAAACAAAACATCTTAAAAATACATCAATAATATAAAAACTCAGTACATAAAAATAACTTATCACCTAAATACATGTCCCTTATCCTAAACAGTTGTATGTGTGTTACATGTCTTAATTTTTCTCGAAAATAATATAAACCACTTAAAATTAGTTGGAAAACTTAATAGTAACGGCGAACGTATATATAAATTTGTTAAAATTAAAATTGTGGAATTTTCAATTAACAATTATTATCAACTTAAAAATTAAAGCATTTTTTACAGTTTCCAGGTAAAAAAATTTGTTGGGGAGGAGACATTTTTCTGGAAAAAGTGAAAAATAAAATGAAATAACTTATGGACTAACTTATATTGTACCAGATGTTCTACTTAAATATAAGAATTATCATTCCTGTGAAGTCAACGACTAAAATCAAATAAAAATAATATTTTTAAGGAATTTTAGTAGCAGTGTCCTTGTTTCTAGATTTTTCATATTCGGTTGAAGTTTTGTCAAATTGAATTACTTAACTATTCAGTTAGTCCAATACTGACTATAATATTTTTTTAGATTAATATATGTCATATTAGGTGATAGGTTAAGATTGGATTTCAACTACATATAATGAAGAATCAATTATAATTTTGTTTTGAAAGTAAATTTTTCATTCAATTTTGTAAAATGAAGACAGTTGGTTTATGTTAAAATTATTAACTAATTGTTTAGTAATATGTTATTGTTTTTGCGAATCTGTTATTTTTTTCAAATCCAGCAGTTTTTATGAAATCGTTCTCGGTAAGTTGATTTCTGATGTCAGCTTTTTCTACGGTAATGCTTTGTTGAATAATTCCTGATTAATAATGAAAACACATGATTCCCAATAATTTTTGGTTTTTGTTCGAATTGAAAATATCTCATAGGAAGATTACGTAATGAACCTATCAGAGAAAATAAACGTCGAATTAAATATTTAGGATGAGATATTTTTTCAAATACTTTTCAGATTGATTTATCTCATGTTCATGAAATCAAAGTTTTTTAATGGCAATAAAAATCTGATTTGAATATATTATGTTCCAAACTGTTAACTGTGTTCTTAAATTTCATATTTAATTGTTTGCGATTCAATAAAATACTGCTGGAAAAACGAAGAATTTAAGGATTTTTTCTGATTTCATTGAAGAATATTCATTTCCTGTATTTGATGTGAAGAGAAATGGACATATTTTCGAGATTTTCTCATATTTCTAATATCAGCAGCTTTGCGAAATTAGACCCTCTTGATGTGAATATCTGGCAGAAATAAATTTGAATTATATTTAGGTTCATCATCTTGAGTTGACATTTTTTGTGGAATGTATTTTCAGCTATAGTTTATTCTGTGAAACTCTTGATATATTTCAGGCAGATTCTTCGAAATTTGGTGATATAATTTAATAACTCTTGCTTTTGCTGGTTTGTTTGGACAGAAAAGTTTTCATATGAATTTCAAAATGACATTTTTTTCCCTGACAGAAATTGAAAATTTATAAATAAATTCGATAGCATTTCTTATTTCGGAGAAGTCTGTATCAATGTAATATCATAATAAAACATTATTAAAATAAAATTTTCGTTCTATTTTCTGAAACTTTTTACGTAATTTCTAGAATGATAATTTTGTTTTGTGAATTCAGAACTGCTAGTCAATAATTTCTGGATAAAACTATAAAAACACCAATCTTTTTCTTATGTTAATAACATAAATATCAGGGTTTTTGACGAATAAATGAGTTATGATATTTTTGTTTAGATAACTGGAAGAGGAAATATGGTTTCTACAGAATAAGGTGAAATTTGTTGGTTTTTATTATCAGAATTCAGCTTTATTTCGGTGTTCAATAGGCCTCAGATGGAGGATAATTTTCTGTCAAAATATTTATTCCGAAAAATTTCCTATAATTAAAATTCACAACTTTTCATAGGGTAAATACGAATATAAATCACTTCAATATGAAAGATAAAAAAGCCCTACAAATATGCGTGCGAAAAATGGTGCAAAGCGAAACCAGTCCAAACATCATTAATTTTAATCCAGATCTATATCGGATGGAATAAAAATGAAATTATTCGCTACCCTCAATCTGTTAACATGCCTTTTTTCACATCGTGAGGGTGTATTTAAAACGACACTAAAAAAGTACCCGGCATCATTATTCCCTTTTTTTCGTGCAACAAGTAGCAGTCTCATTTCCACCCCTTTCAGGCAGTTTTTCCGGGAGATAAATTGGTTTTTCTCGTTGATTTTTCAACGGTTCTCCGCAAAAATCTGTTGAAATCTGTACGAAGGGTGAAGCAGTATGGGATTGTTAGCACCCTTTTTCTCTTTAACTGGATAAAGCGGGTTTTGTAATCAATTTGTGTCCGTTTTTGTTCGAGGGGTGAAGTGATTTGGTGGTGAGGGTTGTTTTTTGTGTTTTTCGGAGGAAATTAAGTCGTTTAATGAGTGCAAGGGGATTATTTACATGTTGATTATGTTTTTAATTTTTACTTCATTCAGGATAGAATTTTGGATGAATTTGGGGGTTCAACGTTAAGAGTATTTCGATATGTTTGAATTTAAAATATTTTATTTCAATCTGGGATTTAAGTTCAATGTTTTTTCTACCGAATTATTTCAATGATTTGATGTCAAAACATATATATTTAGGTGCTGCAGAGGAAGTCTTCCCAGGTTTCTTTAAATTGAGGTTCATTCCTCCGTAACTTTTGATAATTCAGCTTTTTTCTGTTTTCACCACAGAGTATTGAGAAAATTGAACTAAAATAATTTTTCAGTGTGCCAACTTCGAATGAACCGTGCCGTAAAGTTAATATTTTTCAGATAATGGGAAGTGGAGAAAAATCATTCACATCTCGAAAATTTTTCTTAGTTAAAAGAAAAACTTGAGGTGTTATGATGACATGAAAGATCATTTAGAGTGATTTATTCGAATTTAGTTTTCAATATAAGAAAAAAAATGGTCATGAGAAAAATGATTATGAAACAGTATATGTTTTGAAATTTTTGGTATCAATCTAATTCATTGATAAGTAATTGAATAATAATTATACTTTGAGTTGAATTTCTTTTTTGAAATATTTTAATTTGTGTTTCATTCAAAAATACTCCGTTTTATTACATTTTCATGTATTTCTTAGTGTTGTCTTCTGAATTCTCTGAAAGATACGGAAAGCTATGAATTTCGAATAAATTCAAGAATGAAGGACAAGAAATATACTTGTGAAAATTATAGTTTGGGGATCTAATGAAAATATAAAATGACTTTCTGGTAGCAGTTTTAACTCCTATAGATTTTAAATTCCATTACTCAAAAAATAACCAGTATAGAAAGTATGAGGTCCTTGATTTAGTGAATTTGGAAGTTGACTAAACAAGTTAGTTTTCTATAACATTTTAGTGTAGTCATGCTCTTTTCATTCATTTATTAACTTACACGAAGATACGCAGAAGCATATATTGTTTTTTTGATTAAATCTGAATTTACTTTGATGAAAGTTGAAGATTTGAATTTTGTTTCCAGGATATCTAATATCTGTGAAAATAGGTAAAATGGTTATTTCAAATATTCAGATTATTATCATTCATCATGTTTCCAATTTAAATTTTTGACTACTTGGAAGACCGTTTTCATTTACTTTTATACAAAATTGCAAAAGAAAGTTATGTAATAGTAATAGTCGAAAGTTTGTTACAGTCTGGAAACATAGATTTTATAACATTTAGTTTGATCTGGTTGGATACTGCAAATTGTAGATATCGGAATAAGAAAATATCCTTTCATATATTTATGATCTAAGAAAAAATAACAATCGAAATCAATTTAAACGTATGCGATCGAAACAGTTTTTATATTTTTGATCACTTCATTTTTAGACGGAAGTTAAAACATTTATGTGACATTTTCCGATAATTAAGGTTTTGTGTAAGAATTGATGACTTTACATTTGTTAATATGTTTTAAACGTGAGTTAAGTGAAATTTAAATACTTTCATTGATTGAATAAGCGATTTATTTAATTTAATTGATATTTAGGAACATTTGTATCATATAATTAGAAATCATGACCACTCAAATATTACGATGTACAAAATGATATTACTATTAAAATGTTTCATGATTAACAATGAATATTTCAATGAAAGTGCTTTTATCGACATGTCCGATTGAATATATGAAAATAATCTTGAGTATTCACCATAACTGAAAAAAGATTAATTTCAAACTGAGCAACAAGGCTTCTGAATCAATAAGCTAAATTGAAGAGTGAATGTTCATGTATTACATTTCAGTTATATTCAGTAAAATATGATTTGATTGGAAGTTGTATACAGAAAGAAGAGCCTGAAGTTTTTGCACAAATAGAATGTATCATGTTGAATCTGAATTCAATTTTGAATTGCTCTCACAAATTCTGGGTTGAAATGAATTTCAGGTAAATTTCTGCTATGACGAATGATTTCAATTGTTCAGAAGTTTTGATTTGAAATGAAGTTGAATTTTGGGGAATTTTTCATATAACCAAACACAATGAACACTTTTGATTTCATGTGAATCAAGCATTTAATGAAATATATGTTTAAGGTTCAAAATATTTCATGAATTAGAAATTTTTAAGTGCAACGGTTGCTAAATGGCGAAGGAGCCAGGTGCCTTTTTCACGGAAATAAATTAACATTACGAATATTTCGTATAATGATTCTATGATTTATACAAATTTTCGATTTTTAGTCAATGTACAACTTTGGGTAAATTCGCGAAGAAATTATTCTGTTTAACACCTTGTTAGTCGAAGGAAGTAGTAAAATTAGTCGAGGTCGTGAAATGGTGAATACACCAGGCGTATACACTCATGTGAAGTATAATATATTACTGTCAGTAACAAATGTCTGTTTGTTTCTAAGAATATAATACTAGAATTTAGTTGGATTCTATCAAGCTGCAAAATGGCGTAGGAACCGCAGTATTTTTTCCATATAATAGATTTAAATCGATAATTTTATCTGCAAATGTTACACTTCAATGGGCATTTTGGAATTTGAAAACAGAGCTATCCGATGTAACGCATATCAGTAAGAATACTCTTTAGTCGTACTTGAAGCTACTGAATGTCATATTTTTTGTAAACCGAGCAGTTGAATAATGCTGTGGAAAATAAGTTATAACTTTCCCCATATATCAAGATAACTATATTCAGTTGAAACGACTGAAGTTGCGAAATGGCGCAGGAGCTGGGTCTTTCTTCAGAAAAATTATTTTACATCCGATTTTTCCGTTCAAATTTATTTTATTTATTTTCAAGTTTACTGAAAGGCATATTTTTTGAGTTGTGTTATTGAACAACTATGTTCAATATCAGTTAGAATCTTATTTTCATTCCTATGATAACTATATTCAGTTGCATCGACTGACGTTGCAAAATTGCGCAGGAGGTGTTTTTCTACCGGAAAATAATTTTGAATCCGATTATTTTGATTGAATATATATATTATTTATTTCGATGTTTATTAAAACGCATATTTTATGAGTGTGTTATTGAACAATAATGTTAGATTTCTATTACAATCTCGTTTTCATTCCTATGATAAGTATATTCAGTTGCTTCGACTGAAGTTGCAGAATGGCGCAGGCGCTGCTTTTTTCTATGGGAAAATAATTTTGAATCCGATTATTTCGGTTAGATATACTTATTTCATTTATTATCAAGTATACTGAAAGGCATATTTTATGAGTTGTGTTATTGAACAATTATGTTAAATATCTATTACAATCTTATTTTCATTCCTATGATAACTATATTCAGTTGCATCGACTGGAGTTGCAAAATGGCGAAGGAAAAGGAACTTTTTCGATATATTCAAAATTCTCATATTTGGAAATGGATACTTGGTAATACTTGTACAAGTTTCACCTCAACTGATTCTGTTCAAATCCGAATTTTCATACAATTTCTCCACATTTTACGTGAAGATTTTCCTTCTTTTCATATGATATTCGTGTAATTTTGATTAATTCCGAAATTTTCACAACGGTCTCCGAACTGTTGCATCAGGAAGTCAAGAGACATTCAATCACGCCTAGGCCGATTAACCACACCACCGAAATCACCCTAATTCGTGTGGAAACCACGGTAAATACCCTCGAAACCCGCTATTTTTCCTGATGGGACCGGTGAGTTAATCCCGAATTTTCCGGGACCTTTTTAAATTGAAACAGAGCGCGCTTGACGCTCAATTAGGGTCGTTTTACGGATTCTTGCGGCTGACAGATGATGCCTAATCGACGGGCCACTCTCGGCGTTTTGGGGCTACAAAAATCGGGTTTTTAGGGGTGTTATTTGATTAGGTCCTTGAATAGGGGTGGCGGAATTACACGTTACAGTTCGATCGGGAAAAACTCAACATTTATCTCAAAATTTACTACGACATATTCAATTTGTCTTCGCTACTTAATTTTTTTGATGAGTATTCAGTTTGGAAATCAGGCAATTTGGACGTCGGAAAGAGAGAAAAGTCATGAACATGATTTCTAAAATTAACTTAAATAGGATGTTTATCATCATTCATATAAATATGTATATCAATTTAGAAGAAATTTAAAAAAATATCAAATTTGTCTTCATTACGTCATGTTTGTTGTATTTTGAATGAAATTTTGTTTTAAAATTGACCGGTTTAGATTTATGAAATAGAAAAAATCATCATTTTTCCTCAGTTTCTCTATCTTAGGTCCTATTTATTCTTGTGGGTGTTTATTATCATTCATATGAATACATTTATTCAATAGTTCAATACATATAAATTTAGTACTATCTTTTATTGATATTGAAATGAGGAACTAGCTCGATTCATTGCAGTTACTTTTTTTCAAAATAACGATTACTACTCAATGGTATCAAAAATTCGAAAATATTGAAATTTTTTCCCAATTCAAAAATTTTAATTTGGCATCTTTCTGTTGAAGTTAATATAGGTATGAATCGAAATTATTTCATTTCCATTTCGTGTTTTTGTTGGAATATGTTTTAGATTACTCTTTTATGTATATTTTTTGTCGAAATCAAACTCAAAGTTGGATCATTGTTATGAACTAGTGAGTATCTGACTGTTTTTTTGTAAAAATGTAAATATTCAAGAGAACTATATTTCTGATAGGGATATGTTGGTTTAATAGTTTATTTTATTCGAAATCTGATGTTTTCATGAGTTTGGTTACATTAACTTGAGTCAACAATATCTTGAATAGAATTTCAACAGAACGGTTAGCAAATTACATAGTTTCATAATCATTTCAAAGTGGATTTTAATATCAGAATATTGTTCCCTTTTTATAATTTTTTTGATCTATTTGCAACCATGAGAATTATAATATTTGAATTTATGTTGGGTTGATTTCGTCTGCATTAATATTTTTTTAGTTTTTGAATGGTTTTAGGTGACGTTTATATGTTACTGGCTATTATGCTGATATAAAATTATATAATTATTAAAATTTTAATACTTTTTTTAATTACGGACAGTTGATAGTGATACTTGATATTGTTTAATTTATGAAAAATATGTTTTGAATTTCGTTTGGTTATATACTACTGAAAATGATGAAATTAATAATTTTTTTTGTTTCTTTCTTGTTATATCTTCAGAAATATTTTAAATCATTTGATTTTTGAAGGGATTAGCTCAAATCTTATAGATATATTAATTGAATGTGGACACTCGAAATTAATACTTCTGCATGCTGAATTATAATTTTGACTGTAAGGAATAATTTCCACAATGAGATTGACATACTTGCTGTACTTAGCTGTTATATAACTACCACGAAAAAAGATCTTCGATTGATGAGAGTCTTATCGAAGATTTCAAATAGTTGCTCGGTTTTGTTCCTTCCTTTTTCTTGAATTTCATTTTTTCAGAAACCTGCTTTAGTGACTGAAGTATGAGAAAACTCGTATATGTTGTTGTTCCATGTTGCAGCTGGTTGACACATGTTTTTCATTTTGGGCATGGTTATAGGGGCATCTTTATCCATATTCATGCATATTGTGATGATGATCTTTTGAAAATTGAGTTACTTTTCCCATCTTTCTACCTATAAAAATATAAATTAGTCTTACAGCATTGACAGAAAAAATTAAAGTAATCCCAAATAATTCTTCAATGTTATATTATTAATATACAGTGGAACTTCCCTAAAACGAAAGCGCTAAATTCGCAAAAAATTCGTTATAAAGAAATTTCGTCGAACAGAAAATTTGTTTCTATAATCGGAAATGTCGCGGTCGGCTTCACTGATAAATTTAATTTTATCATTGAAACTTGAGCATTTCCTTTTAGATATTTTCGCACAACTTTCACACTAGCATAATTGTTAGATTGAAACCAAATAGCCAGGGGTGTATTTAAGACTGTTTCAGAAGGATAACTCTGCCTGCCGTAATGATTTAGTTCAAGGTCAGGATTTATTACGTACCTACCCCCGGAAAAAAATCGGAAAAACCCACCCTTGTACTTTCTAACCAATACCCATTCAAATATTGATATTCTTCGAATATTTCGTTATAGAGAGAATTCACTTCGTTTGATTTTTTTATTTTTAATATGAAATTTGGATTCAAGGTGCAATATCTAGTACGAAATTCGTTATACAGAGAAATTCTTCAAAGTTATAATATTATTATGTTCATATTATTTGAAACATCTGGTCACATATTAGATATAAAATTATTTCTAGTGAAAATTCCAGGAAAAACTTAAAATTTATCGAATGTTTGAAATATAATACCTAAGTACTATTTTTCACAGTCATTTCAGGGCAATATAGAAAATTCGAAAAATAACAGTATGTAAATATTATTTTAATAGTTTCATAAAGATTTTCTGAAAACGAATGAAATTCTATTCATTTAAATATATCAAGGTCTCTAGTAAAATAATTCAAACTGAAAATTATTTTATCACATTCAGAAGGATAATGAAATAATAGTGTAAAAAAATAGCAAATTCTTTCCAGAATATGAGCTGATTATTCTACGTATTGCTACCCCACTAGGATAAATTTTAATTTTTAATGATATTGGACACAATTATCCCAATAATTATTACTTATTATATTTCCGTCATAAATAAGGGTTGAAACCATCCCACTCCTTCTGCACCAGACGCTTTTCTCCTGAACTTATCCTAAGGTGGCGAATATTTCTTAGCCATACATTTCAACCCCCGCTGAAGCGCCAGAAATCACTGCATAAATTAATGGGGTATTTTCGCAATTTCAGTTATGAATTATACGAGGTTGGGGGTGAGTTTCTTAGTTCGCCTATATTGTGCCCGTGAAATATTAAATTGTTGTTCCAAAAGGGTCTCGAGCACGACTGTGCGGGGTTGGAATTTCTAAAATTCAGGCAACTTGCAAGTTTTCGAGAGGGGGTTGAAGAATTGCTGGTTTGCGTGGTTCAAGATAAACAGAGATATATCGCGGCCTACTGTCTTGAAATGAATACGAGTTGGGGGTTGGAATGTAAGGGTAGAAGTTGGTGTGTAATTGGAATATTGGGGGTGGCTTAATATTCATTTAGCAATAAATAGGGATAATTTTGCTTGGTTTCATTTCAAGAAAGAAATTTTAACGAGTTTGCTTTGAATTTTTTTCTGGGAATTGAACACATTGTATTAAAACTTTATTACATAAGAATAACAATGAAGATTCACTTCAGAACAATGAAAAAGTACTTATCTATTGTTCCTGAGAACTCAAGTATATGAAATTAATCTTCTAGGTAGTTTCAATGAATTTTCAAATATTGTTCAAATGGAGAATAATGATGTTTCAAAGGAGATTAAAGCGAATTTTCATTTCATTTAGGGGTTGAATGAGAAACATTGGGAAAAAAATTTGAGATGATATCAACATTTTGAAAACAAATTATAAAGGTAAATATTCTATTCTGAAACTTTAGTTTGACGAGTAGGTAGTCATTAAAATTTCATTGACATTAGTTGGTATGCGAGAATATTTATTTGATTTGCCATTTTTTCGAGTGCTCGTTTCACTTAAACGGGAGCTATATCGTTTTTCCCAAATGTCTGTAATTTTCCAATTATTGAGGCGATAGGGTTCGACTCCCTGATGACGAATCCGTGGTCAAATCTAATTCTGTCCGTGGGGCCGTCCGGCCAGCCGTGAGCACGATATCCTTCGAAGGAATTGTCCTAGAGACTTGAGTTTTTCAGGATGGTTTGGATTACCAAATGCCGCGGTTGACTTTGTTAACCAGCGGAATCCTACAGGGTGTTCCATAAAATATGGACATTCAAAAATTTCGTTTCCCAATATATCACACAAAACAAAACCAATCTAAATGAAATTTTGCGGCCACGTGCAAGAAAATCTTATCATTTGTGGCTATAGTGTCAACATAACCATAGAAAATTCAATTTGAATATTGATTGATCCTTGTATGAAAATATTTGACTAACTTTATATTTTCATTACGAGATTTCCGATCCGAGTGAAATTTATTATCGAATGAAGATTGACATACTAAATGTTTTGCGAAATTTCAAGAGAATCGCATCGTCTGAATCATAGAATTAATTTTTTTCAATTATTGCTTTTCACATATTTAAATTTTCAAATAACTTTCAGAATGTATTTCCGATCGTTCTGAGATTTTGCATTCATATGCTAAGCAAGTCCTATACAAAATTTTGAGGTAAAATAGCATTATTGCTCCACCAAAGAACGAGCGTTCCAAATCACCTGCTCAGGGCTTTTCTTAAATTCTTCTTGAATGTGTTATGCTGTATTTTTATATATTCTTAATTTTACGGTCAGTCTTAACAATCCTTTACACACCTGTGAACTGTTGAACAATCACTTTTTCGGAAAAAGGTTTTGTAGGAATCTACGATGAAAAAATACCCTAGTTGTTAATTTTTAATCTCTGGAATATATGCCATTGTAGGATTTATTACACGAAAATAGAAGGCGTATATTGAAAAAAAATTAATACCGATAATTCTTTGAAATGGAAAGATTCTGATAAGGGTATGGAGAAAGTAAATGTTAATTATTCTCCCTACAAAATTTTTTTTCAATGAACTAGCCGTAAAATTTATCAGTTTATTCAGCCTAACTTATGTGTCCTCTGAATCTCGATAAAAATTACAACTTCATTAAAATCCTCCACATTCAACCCTTAAAACCTCATCGCAAAAAAATCCGAAAAATCAACCCCTAGAAAAACTACCCTTAAAAATAGCTAACATCTCCACTCTCCTCAAGACTCCAGCGATCTCGCGTACCGTCCTGGAGGGGATGCTTTGCAAGCGCACCCTAGGAAAGGGGAAGAGCATCGGACCTTCCTTGAGGCCCGCTTCAGTGCCGTCCGGGGGTTGAAAGCGCCGAGAAAGGAAAGAGGGGTAAATCCTAGCAGTAGGTGGGTGTGGCCTCATGTAAGAAATCAATGATGCTGCCAGTTCACCCCTCGAAGAATGTACGTGAGTTAGTTTTCTAATGTGGCGACGACTCTCCCCTGTTTCTCCTGAACGCCGGCTGTGGCCCAGAAGGGTTGAATAAGGGTTGATTTTTTCGTAGGGGTGAATTCTTGGAAATCGAATCGATATTTTTTTTGGAGATGAAGAAGGTTTTTAAGGGTGGAATTATGGGGGAGGTTTTTGTATGATATAGATATGGTTGATGAAAAAAATATTATGAAAAATATTATAACGTGCGCTTTACAGAGTTATGAAGGATAAAATTGTTGAATATTGCAATGCTCATCTGAGATGATTTGGAATGGCATTATTATTCTCTGGAAAAAGTTGAAATATCTTAGGATTTTTCTTCTGTTTCTGAAAATTTTCGATGTAGGCAATGCATATTCGAATGTAAAGATAATTTTTCAACATACGAGTATATTCCGAATCGTTTAATATGCAGATATATTTTTCAACGATATTGAGATAATGGTTGAGCTAATAAGCTGACCTACCTCGATATATTTTTGCGCAAACCAGTAAAAAATTTGACATCTCTGACAAAATTTTGTGAAGAAAAAATCAAGTTTTTTTCTACTCCGAAGAAATAATATTTCCTTACAGCTGTAATAATGTTCTACGTAAAATTTCAATGTACAATTTCGTACTTTTCAGTTGATTAATTCGACAATTATTTCAATGAAGAAATATTGACCACCTCTGAAGACGTCCCAAAAATTCCTAAGAGTTCCAAGAATGATAATTTCATAAATATAAATTCTTTATGAACTGAGATCTATAGAAAATGAGTTGCATATACCGATATACCTAGTTATTAGCGACGGTACATTATCTAATTTATTATAGGCTTACACAATAAGAGGAACATGGACAAAATGGTGTAATTAATACCTACTACCACAATCAACCTGCGCTACTGTAGGTACTCAATTCGGGAATGTTGCTGTTTGTCAAAAATCATGTTTTTCACATGTCTTTTAAATAATACAGTATGTCGTCATTTTTCTGGAGTGAATTATTTTGAATATCACTGCAAGGTATATTGAAATGTAGAATCACGAAGGGCTTCAAACAAGAGCAAATTTAGGTACGAAATTTCAGACTTTTTCGTTGTTATCATGTTAGCCATAATATTATAGCGAAGGATGAGCAGCTAACACAAAAGTTGATATGTCATTCGAAAGTACCTACACTGAATGAGGTATTTTTTACTGAAAAGAAAAATTGTAAATAATTATCGATATTTTTTCGAAAAAACCATTGGAAAAATAGGACTAATTCTGTTAACTTCAGAATCGTTATATTGATCTCCTTACCACGCCGGCAATAAGAGTTTTTTCTACACACAAACTCTCTAATCGTGTAGCAAATTTATTGCCCCGAATATGCAGTCAAATTTAATGAAACGACAAGAAAAACTGAATAATAATCCTTTAGAGGAAGAACTCGAAATATTTCCTGAAATCAAGAAATGTTGAGTTGAAGAATAACCATCCACATTTCGACCATGTGTTATATGACATTTTTTGTTGCAAATCATTCGTATAATCGCCCCTTAAAGTTTGTCCTTTTCAAAAATAAACACCCTGTATATTCGTTTTGACTTAAAAGTTCAAACATTGCAACTGGTCTATTTCACCCGCATGTACGGGTTAGACCGATGACGAATAACGGGTAAAACCGACCTCAGTAAATAACAAAAAGTAAAATTATATAGCATATTAAAATAGCCAAATAATAAAATCATAATATGAACGTGTATATCAATTTAATTTTTCCAATCTCAAAAAAAGGTGATTTTATTGTGTACGAAATTGATTATTAATGATCCATTTCAATGCTCAATTCAATTTATGCTATTTTGATATGCAATCCTCATGGCAACCGTACACAAAGTGTTCAGAAACACTACGAGAAATAGATAGAAATTTTATTATGTCAAATGTAAGTCTTGTGCAAAATGAGAGAATGTATTCCAATCAAGAATTCATACACAATCCATATTGAGATCGTCGGAAACATCTTGTAATCAACTCGGTTATTAATCGATTAATGGTCTCGAACTATTAACTTAAAAATTTATCTTGACCATTAGTCGCTGTCTTTGATAACCTAGTGGATTAAATAACTATTAACGGCTTTTTTCAATTTTCCGAAAAATTCTCAAATTTCAAGCATCTGTCATGAAACAAACCATTACATTTTCCTCCTTTGATCCATTCGTCGTTCCTAGTATTTCGACCACGTGTTATATACATTTTTTGTTGCAAATCACTCCTATATTCCTTCCTTCAAGTTTGTCCACTTTAAAAGTAGACACCCTCTATATGTTCGTATTATATCATATTTTACAATTAAACTACACTGCACAAACTCTCTGGCTAATGCTTCAACATTAAAAAAAATTTATATTTTTCGGAAACCAAAAAAGTTACATTGTTTTTTTCAAAATGCGGTCGGACTCTTCCGAACTTACCCTCCCTCAAACTGAAAAATCAAGAAAAGTGGTACAAACATCTTCAAAACAATGAAAATAACCAGAGTAATGTTATAATGTAAGATCTTTTCCCCATTTTGCTTTTGCCTATATCCGACACATCTGTGTTCTTTATTGATCTGAGAAGTCATCTCAATTTTTTCAACAGAGTAGAGACGTTATAATAATCTAGATATAGCACCCCATTTTCCTCTTTTCTCTCCGGCCACTACCCCTAGCAAAACTCGACGATCCCGAGGGCAAACCGGGTAAAAAAGCCCTTCCTTAGGAGTTATCTCCACGCTACAGTCTGAAACTACCCCGTTATTTACCCTCTATTCTGCGAGACCGGCGTTCATTTATCTTAGCTTTTCCTAAGCACGATTGTTGAATAATGCATTCCCTCATCTTTAATTCCGTGAATACCGAATTTCAGCGCCCTCTAGCGGAATATCTAGCCCCGGGGATGAAGTGAAAAATTTTGATTTGGGGTAGTTTGGTTCTAGATTTGCTAAGGGTATGAAGGAAATTGATCTATTAGATGAAATAGCTGGTTGGGACGCGGTTTTTTTCGGTATAATGTTTCCAATTTGTAGTCGAATATTTAGGGTATTTAGTACCTAATCATTTTATCCGAAAAATAAAAAAATAGGAAAAGTTCTGTGCGGAAGCTTTTGAGAACTCGTTTTTTGGTGGAGCAATAAGACTCTCACCTCAAAATTTTATGTTGAATTTGAGATCGATACTGAATATTTAAATGCAGAAACTCAACATGATCGGAATTATATTCCGGAAATTATTCGAAAATGAAATATGTAAAAAATAAATAATTACGAAAATTAAATTCAGTGGTTTCGATGTTGCGATCCCTTTGAAATTTTGCATGAACATTCAGTATAGCAGTTTTCAGTCTCAGAATGAATTTTACTCGAATCGGATTTTAGAAATCTCTCGAATAGGATATTTTGTTATTGAAATATGAAGTTTCCTCTTTCAATATTCCAATTGAATTTTCGATTTTTCTGTTAACGCTATGGCACTAAAGACACAAAATTCTTCATGAGAATTCAGTGTATGAATCTCTTTTCACAAAATGAATTTCACTCGAATCGGATATATATTCCAATTGAACTTTCCATGGTTCTGTTGAATTTATGGCCACGAAATTTTGGATGAACATTCAGAATATCGATCTTCATTTACAAAAATTATTTCACTCGAATCGGATATCTTTTTATGGAAATATGAGGTTTCTTTTTTCCATACTCCAATTGGATTTTCTATGGTTCTGTTAACACTATTGGAACAAAATTGCATGAGGATTGTTATCAGCATGTTCCATTAGGCAGTAACATTTCATTCCGATTGGTTTCGTAAATTCTGAGATATTGATCAACAAAATTTTTGAATGATCATATTTTATGGAATACCCTGTACGATTTGGCTGGTAACGAACTTTACCCAGCCATTTGGGACCCGAACTCATCCTGAAAATTTCAAGTCTCTAGGATAATTCCTTCGAAAGTTATTGTGCTAACAGACGGCCGGACGGACCCAGGGACAGAATTGAATTTGACAAGGATTTCGTCATCAGGGAGTCTAACCCTATCGACCATTTTCGGCTTAAAATTCTAAAATTACAGACATTTGGGCAAAGCGATATAGCACTCGTTTAAGAAGAACGATCGCTCAAAAATCAGGTTATAGATGGAATTTCATCCCCTATAACTTTTGGTAATGGAACAGATCAAATTAATTAATTCTCTAGTTTTGATAATTGAATAACTAAGTAATGTTTCATCTTTATTATTATTCCATGATAAGTTGAGTGAAAGAATTTCGGAAATCTCATGATAAAAGATTTCTATTCAATTTTCTGATAAGCCCTTCAAGAGTATAATAGTATTATAACTATTGTGATAGGCTTTTAGATTGCTTGTTTCATGTAAACTGATCTCTAATTGTTTATTCGAGTTGGTGATACTGTAATAATAACCAACAATAACCAAAAACGAACGCAAATTGAAAAATGTGATGATTTTTTGAAATTTGAACAATTCTTTCATTTTCACCATAAATCTGAATATGGAAAAATTTGGAACCGTAAATGGTTATAACTTTAGGAAAGGAATATATTATCAAAATCATCCTGTATAAAAAATCGATTGTAGAATTTAAGTTCCTATAGAAATACGAAAACTGCAAAATCTACCTGGTGGATTGAAGACCGACCACATCTGCTTTGGCATGAAGGATAGGAATCTTCTATCATCGATCGAGTTTCTCATTGTTTGGTAATTTTTGGGTCGCCAAATATCAATACTGCGAGTGTTTTGTTTACACAATGGGTGTTGGCATATTCAGGTGGTGAAAATTTATGTCTACGTCAATTGGGCATTTATATCTGATTCCATTGGAGAATTCTGACACAGGCCGTTGAATTTATTCGGGCATTTACATTATTTGGAAGCGATACAACTGCCAGTTTAATGTTGAACATATTTGACAGATTTATTTTATACAAATACATCGAAAACTACTTCGCAGTATGTTTGATCAACTTTGACCAGGAGAACGAAAATTCACTTTATATCATCATTACCGGTAGAAATGAATTTTTAGGAGTTGATATTTCTATTATACAGTGCGCGTCAAAACTATGAAACAATGTCATTTTCTCAGAAGAACATATGAAGAAAATCCTGAAACAGGTCAATTTTTGTATCACTTCCAACGGCTTTTTATGCGTTTCCGAAGAATTTTTGTTGCACTCTGTGTCATCCCCATAATTCCTTCAAATTTCAAGAAGAGGGGAGGTGGGTCATGTAGTAAAGGGTTTTCCAATATGTAAGAGGTATTATTTTGAATAGACCGCTATTTCGGTAGATGTCACGTTTGAAGCTGTCATTTTTTGACTTTTGACAAGTAGAAACTATGCCATTGATAAAAATGGAACGATACACCCTTCAATTTCGCATTTAAATTATTAAGATTCACTAGGAAAATGGTGAAAATTTGGCAGAGACGGTTCGTAAAACTCGAACATTTTTGGGTCGTCGTGAAGCACCTTGTCGGTAAAGAAATGGGTGGAAAAATTCGAGATGTTAGGACAAGTTAGTGATGTGAAGAATAAAACCCGTGCAAGTCACTCAAAAACAGCCGGGAATATTGCTGCGTTAGCCGAAAGTGTTGGAGAAAATTCAGGTTTGCCCATTCTTCGTCGTTCTTTGGTATGAGGCATTCCACAAACGTCATTACACCGTATTTTGCATAAAGATTCGGGTCTTAAGGCTTATAAAGTTCAGTTAACACAAGAACTCAAGCCGGCCGATCATCAACAACGACGTGTTTATGCGGAATGGGTCGTTGAAATGCATGAAAATGATCCAGAATTCCATCGAAGATCACAATCGGACACCGAGATCTTGTAATTTAATACCATGCGACTTCTTCCTTTGGGTCCACGTGAAAGAGAAGGTCTACACCAATAGCCCAGCGTCGATTTAAGACCTCAGGAATGATTTTCGTGAGGCTATCGAGGACAAAGGGCCACTTTGCGATTTGGTTATGAAAAATTTCATTTAAAAGATATGTTCCTGTAAGCGTGGTCGTGGTGGTTATTTGACTGATGTTATTTTCCAAAACTAGCGGCATATCTTCTTCTTTATAATGAAATAATCATATTTATATTGAAAAATGGCATTTTTCTTTGAATATCAGAATAACACCTCTTATTGGAAAACCTTCACTTTTTAGCAAGGTCTTTACAGGCTTGCAAATAGTTTCAATAAATTTTTTTTTTGAAAAAATAGTTAGTTCAAAGAGGTTTTCAGTGTCATGACTCGTTCACCTTGAGGCGATGGTACCGGACGAAATTTGTCACCGACCATTACAGGTTTGTTCATTCACAACTTTCAACCTCTTTACAATCATGAAAAATTAGAATGCAAGAAACAATCTTTAGTTATGGTCTTAAGTAGGTATGTTATTAGGTGTACAAATAAGTTTCCGCGTTTTTTATAAAAAATTAGGAATTAATTGTAAAGGAAAAGTACATTACGTTTTATTCAAAGTATTTTCCATCATTTGCCACTACTTTTCCCCATCTTTCTGGCAACATTCGGATACCCCGTCGAAAAAACTCTTCATCTTTTGACGCTATCCACAAATCTACCCAATTTTTGGTGTCTTCATATGATGTGAAGCGCTGCTCAGACAGACCATGTGCCATCGACCGGAACAGGTGATAATCAGAAGGGGCTAAGTCTGGTGAATACGGCGGGTGAGGTAAAACTTCCCAGTTGAGTGTTTCCAAGTATGTTTTTACCGGCGCCGCAACATGTGGACGAGCATTATCGTGTAAAAGAATAATTTTGTCGTGTCTGGAGTAGTAATGGGCGCGTTTTTCCTTAAGTGCCCGACTCAATCTCATCAATTGTGTTCGGTAGAGAGCTCCAGTAATGGTTTCGCTTGGTTTCAGCAATTCATAATACACGACACCAAGCTGATCCCACCAAATACACAGCATGAGTTTTTTTCCATGAATATTCGGCTTAACTGTCGATGTTGATGGTTCGCCGGGCTTAACCCATGACTTTCTCTTCTTTGGATTATCGTAGTGAATCCATTTTTCGTCACCAGTGACTATACGATGCAAAAAACTCTTTTTTTTATTCCTGGCAAGCAGCATTTCACTCATGCATAATCGGCGTTCAACGTCTCTCGGCTTTAGTTCATATGGAACCCAATTTCCTTGTTTTTGAATCATTCCTAACGATTTTGAACGATGTGAAATTGCTTGTTGAGTCACTTGTAGAGTAAGTGCAAGTTCTTTTTGCGTTGGGACGAATCTTCCTCCAATAGTGCTTCTAATTCCATGTCTTCGTACACTTTCGGCCTTCCACTGCGTTCTTTGTCTTTAATGTCAAACTCACCGTTCTTAAACTTTTGAAACCATTCCTGACAACTTCTCTCACTTAAAGCAGCTTCACCATAATTATGCTTCTAGAAGCAATCGATGCGCCTCAGCTGCAGGTTTTTTCACATTAAAGAAGTAAATCAAAAGTTCCCGCAAATGATGCTTATTCGGAAACTTGACATTTTTGCACGAAAAAAATTACGTGATGCTGATACGGAATCACTAGTACTTTAAGGTTATGGTGTTGCCAGATGACCAAACTTGGGATATTACGTTTTACATCTGACAATTTCTCCATAAACTTCTGGTGGGGCCATCTTTTGACAAACCGCGGTAACTTATTTGTACACCTAATATCAGTACGTTTCTACTGAAGTTGAGGCATTTAAGAATCTAACCTGCTCTGAAAATTTCAAGTCTCTAGGACAATATTTTCGAAAATTATTATCGTGTTCGCGAACGGTTCCACGGTTAGAACAGAATTTGACCACGGATTTATCATCAGTGAGTCGAACCTCACCGTTCCAGACTATTTCCGACTCAAAATTTGAAAATAACAGACATTTGGGCAAAAAGATAATAATATAGCACTTGTTGTAGTAGAACAATAAAAGGGATGTAAAATGAAGAATTTTTACTTACCACTTAGCTGTTTGGGAATACAGAATGATATCGCCTATCAGCTTTATCTTTCCGTTTCTGTTTCATCTTTTTTTGTTTGTTACGGTGTTATGATGTCTTTAGTCCTGCTTCCTGCATTTTATTGTAGATTTTAGCTTGTATATTGTCCATCTCATGAAATCGTACATTTCTATCATATTTAGGTCCAGATCAGTAAAATGTTTTTGAATTTTGTCAACTCCTTGTGAGGTTGTTATAATCCTTTTTTTAAGTAGATTTTGCTTAGGTATCTAATGTTCCTAATTGGTTATCATTGGAGTTTGTACATGAAGTGCTCATATGAACCAAAACTTTGTTCCAAATATGTAAATTTAGTTTGAGTCCGATCCTGTAACACCGTGGCTTGACTGGTCTAGGGTTGCCTGAAAAAAATACATGGTTTTAGGGACAGCATATGCTTTAGAATTACTATGAATTATAACTCAATGAAAGAATTGAAAATAGATTGGAATAGAGTTATCAGAATAATATATAAATATAAGTCTTCTGAAGAAAGCTTCTACTTAAAATTCATATAATTCGCTCTTTTCGAGTATTTTATTATAACAACCATTTTTAATTTTACTACTTGTGCACTACGTGAAAAATGCAGAGGCCCTCGTTGTGTTAAATCGAATGAAAATTTCATGAAGGAATTGAGCAAATTCTGTCAAAAAGCACCGACGTACAACATGAAAAACAGTCCGCAATTCAGTTTATGATCGTCAAATCGAAATAATGTAACTACTACATTTCGAATAATTTAAACATTAACAGACAGATTTTTTTATAGCATACTTTAGCTATTAGAACTATAATAGGGGAGCTGTAGACCAATTATCCCAATACGGCACAAGTTGGCAACGCCGAATGTTGTTCGCGTTCATAAACAAATTTTACTTAGCTGCGTCATCAATTCGTGCAGGCATCTCTAGACACCATACAATTTCTAGGTTTACTTTTTACCCTGAGATCTCAATCGACTCTCAGAGTAATAAAAAAACATAGAGGTGCCCCCACACGTGAATAGTAGCGCATTCTAATTGACCAAGCATTAGTGTGAGATGGAAAGCATTTCAGTGCAGCACTAGGGGAAGCAAAACATGATATAGATCCTCATTTCAGCAATTCCTGAAAATAATACGACATTTCCGTAATTTTGCCTTAGATATAATTACCAAAATACTCCTACGCAGTAAAAAACTGCCACCAAATCTATAAAATAATTCAGTTTATGAACGTCAAATCGAAATGAAAATGTAAATACAATCGCGTCGCGAAACTAAACACTAACAGATGATGGTGCCAAACTGAGAATTGTCTGTGACCAGTTATATATATAACTGGTCACAGAATGAGAATGAATTGTCTGTGACCAGTTATATATATAACTGGTCACAGACAATTCTCAGTTTGGCCAATACGGAATAAAGACATGGCACGAGTTCGCAACACCGGAATATTGTTCGCGTGAATAAACATCTCCAGGTTTACTTTTTACTCTGAGCAATCGACTCCTTCGTTACGGTCCTGATCCATGTAGCTTGAAGTTTTTGACATCTCTTAGCCCCCGTGGTGAACAACCGAAAGGATTTCGAGGCATCCAAGCACGCCGTGCTCTTAACATGTCGCAGATTGCCTTTTGTTTTTCTGGGCCTGTCGGGGTGGAAATCGAAGTAGATTGCGATTGTTTAGTTTGATTAATTCATCTCAAGACCGAGGCGACTACGCTGTAAGGTTGAATAGGAAATAGAAAATTGGTTTCACGTGTTCGAGACGCTTGGAAAGACGAAGATTTGAAAGAGGTTTTCTTGAGAAGCAGGTGGGATTCTGGGAGAAAGTCTCACAAGCTAGGTGAAAGGAGACTATCAGGGATAGAAATGGTACTGGTAAAAATGATGTTTTTCTTTTGTTCTGAAGTAGGTATTCTCAATTTTCGGATTCAATCAGTTCATTCATCAATAATTCCTAGAATGAATTCATACGAAATTGGTTCCTTATAGGGGGTTTTTCAATAAGAGGTGTTATTTAATATTCAGAGAAAAATGCCATTTTTCAATACCAATGATCGAATAATTATTTCAATATAAAGAAGAAGCTATGCCGTTAATAGTGAAAAATAACATCAGGCTAATGACCACCACGACCATGCTTACAGGACCATATCCTATTTATTAAATTTTCCATGACCAAATCGCAAAGTAGCTGCCTTATGTCCTTGATAGCCTCACGAATTCCATCTTTGAGGTCTTGAATAGACGCTGGGCTATTGGGGAAAGGCGTAGACTTTCTCTTTGACGTGGCCCCAAAGGAAGAAGTCGCAATGTGTTAAATCACAAGATCTCGGTGGCCAATTGTGATCACCTCTTCGAGAGATAACACGGTCCGGAAAATTTTCCCCAAAAGATCAATGGTTTCGTGGCTTGTATAGCACGTAGCGTAGCTCTGAACTTTATGAGCCTTAAGACCCAAATCATCATACAAAATATGGTGTAATGACGTTTGTGGAATGCCTAATTTCAAAGAACGACGGGGAATGGACAATCCTGGGCTTTCTTCAACACTAGAGCAGCAATTTTTGGCTGTTCTTGAGCGACGTGCACGAGTTTTATTCTTCACATCACTTACTTGTCCCGACAGCTCGAATTTTTCCACCAATTTCCTTATTGCTGCCCGACAAGGTGCTTCACGACGACCCAAAAATGTTCGAGTTTTACGAACCGTCTCTGCCAAACTTTCACCATTTTTATAGTGAATTTTCTTTTAATAATTTCAAGGCGTTGTTTTTATTAATGGCGTAGTTTATACCTGTCAAATGTCAAAAGGTGACAGCTTCAAACGTGACATCTACCGGAATAGCGGGGTACCTATTCAAAATAATACCTCTCATTGGAAAACCCTTCAATTTACATATACAAATATACGAGGTTAAGCGAATGTCCTCAATGAGGAGTGGATAATAAGGATGTGATTTTGAAAAAAATGCATTTTTCGCAATAAAATGAAATATTGCTCTTCAACCCTATACCTACAACCCCAAATGACTTTTTGTCAAATATATTCTCTATGTATAGTCTCGTAAAAAATTCGTGACAGATGAAATCTTACTATACTATTTGTTTTTATTTCACCTATGCGATTATTAGGAAAAAAGATTCAATACTTTATTTGCAGGACGATGGATTGGACGATATGGTAAATTAGGTATACCTACTTGCTCTGGGGATGTCTCAAAAGCAAAGTTTATCGAAACAAACTGCCTGGTATTTTAGATCTGAAAATAGGATTTGAGTAGAAATACATAAAATATACTAGGACCATTCGAAATTCAGTTTTGATAAACTAGTAAATGTACTTTTTCTCATTGTCGAAGGTATTGGTTTAATAGATGAAAATTTCTTTTTGGGGTTCTCAGTCTTATCTATATGATAATACCTCACCATTCTTGAGAGAAATCTTAAGAATTAGGTATTCCTAATTTCGATGTGCTCGATTCACCTAACCGGGTGATATATCATTTCGCCCAAATGTCTGTTTTTTAGAATTTATAACCGAAAATGGTCTCAAACGATAGGGGTAATATTAGGTACCTGATGCCGAATCCGTGGTCGTAATCAATTCTGTCCGTAGGACCTTTCAGGCGTCAGCTTGATAATTTTCGAAGAAATTGACCCAGAGACTTGAGATTTTCAGGTTGAATTCGGTTGCCAAATGCCGCGGTTAGGTTCGTGAATCAGCTAAATCGTACAGTCAATATATCAGACAAAACGAAACCAATCGAAATAAAATATTGCGGCCACATGCAAAATGCTCATAACAAGCTTCACGCAATTTGTGGCCATAGTGTTAAGAGAAACATGGAAAAATCCAGTTGGAATATTGAAAAGAGGAATATTTATTTACCAAACCAAGATATCGATTCGAGTGAAATTTATTACGTAAATAAAGATTGATATGCTGAATGTTCATGCAAAGTTTAGAGAGGATCATAAGAACCAGAAATTTAATTTCTTTTGAACTATTGATTTTTTACATATTTCATTTTCTGAATTTCCAGAATATAATTGCGATCGTGCTGAGATTCTGCATTTATATACTGCTATACAAAGTTTTGAGGTTTAGCATTATTGCTCTATCAATTAACGAGCGCTCAAAAGTATCTACCTGCTCAGGGCTTCTGTTAAATTTTTAATTTTCTCAATGTTCCAAAATTTCGATCATCTCTCTCGAAATTTCTTCGAATAATTTTGAATGAGTGAAACATATTTCGAATATTTTGAATGTATAAGTCGTATTTCTTCAATATGTATCCTTAAAAATCAATAATATTTCGAAATTCTAAAACATCTGAATTTGTAAAATTGTTGAAGGAACTCAAATCTTCTACGTCTCCAAAAAATTCAGACAAGTACATCCTGTCGATACCAACAAAGAATCATCAAAATCCGAATTTCCACGGCCACCAACATGACAGAAACAAAACCCTCCCCACCACCCCTTCAAACTTCTCGCGAAGATGGCGCTGGCATAACTGTAGTAGAACCAGCGTCGTTATTTTCTTATCTTTTAATTTCCGTTTTAATATTACCAAAGTTTCCAGCACATCAACTTAAACTTAGTCGAAAACTAATTAAAATTTGAGGTTCAAGACTGCCGAGTTCTCTCTCTCCGGCAAGTTTTACGTCAGTTTTACTTATTCATATCTGTTGTATGATGGATGCTGAGTTTCTAGCCCTTCAACTAATCTGCCCCGCTTTTATTACGGCATAAACCTAGATGTATTTCGACGGGAATTATGTTGGAAATTCGAAATGGTAGAAGCAAAAAGTGAGGTTATTTTCGGTTTTGAGGTTAGGTTGGTTCGTGCTGTTTTTCGGGTAGGGACAGGAAGAAATAGGATTCAATTGGTCTAGTTTCGAAGGAAAAACAAACGAAAATTTGTGTTTCGCTTAGTAATTGTGCCGAAATTTCTGCAAATTTCCTGATGAAATATGCTGAAGGTACTGATATTTTATCGTCAGTTGAAAAAAGGGATATACGAAAGGATATTTCGACAATATATATATTCTTTTGAATTGAGAGCTAAAAAAAAACATGAAACAAAAAGTACCTAGCTGAGGTTGGTACCATGCTATTCTGGCGTATGATACTAGAGCACAGGAAAAACCTTAAAAGTTCAACTAATCTGCCCTGCTTTTAAAAAGGCATACACCTAGAAGAAATGGTTGGAGGCCAAAGTGAGGTTATTTTCGGTTTTGAGGTTAGGTTAGGTTAGGCGGTGTTTTTCGGGTTGAACCAGGAGAGGATACAATCGAATTTGTCTAGTTTCGAAGGAAAATTAAACAGATGTTCGAAGAGACTTTGTTTCTTTCCATTCTGGTGCAAAATTTCTGTGAATTTCTGTTGAAATTGAGCTGAAGACAATAATATTTCTTAGTAAGTGGAAGGAGAAATATACAAAAGGATATTCTGTAATACCATTCGACATTATTTCGATAAGAAACCATTGCATTTAAATAGAATGTTTTGAAAATGTGTGATAGCCTAATAGTGCAAAAAAGCACGACTTTGCCTTTCGTTCATATTGTCAAATTTTAGAACAGAAACAAACATTAACTTTGTATATCAGATATATTGTTGTTTCCTGACTTCACTACTAGTGCTCCTCTTCCTAAGCTAATAATTTTTCTTTATTTTATAAATTAATTGCAATTTACTTTCATAATGTAAAGGGGGATAGTTACTACACAATTTGGATTTGGATTGTGCAACTTTTTTATATATTTATCTCTGAAAAAAATTCAAAATTGATGTGTACTACTTCAGGTAATATTGATCAGTATGGTCAGTGATCGATATATAGTGGTTGAATTAATAATAATGATAATGATATGTTATTTTTGCAGAGGAAAAAAATTACCTAGAGAACTGTCGTGATTCAGATGTGTCCGAAAAACCTATTCCATGAAAAAGCTATAAAACGATAATAACAATTAATAATGTATAAATACAATAAATAACACAACATTGAAGGAAGAGCTCGAAAATAGAAAATAAAAAACAAACATGTTAGCAAGAAGGATATGAGAAAAATTACAGGTTGTGGAAGAAAAGAAAAAAGAGTTGAAGTATGCTCTGTTTGTGAACATTTGGATATGATTATGACATTTGGTGGCGGTGTCTTTCATTTTGTAGGTTGGGCCTATGTTGAAAGTACTAGTGCTGAAAAAACTTAGGTTTAAATATGAGCACGGTCGATTTCACCCTTCAATCTGGTCGATAATTACCTACCGGTCAAAATTTCACGATTTTTTTCTTATGTTTAGTAGACTGTTTTATGGAAAAATATACATATTTTTGCAGAATCAGAAAACGCCATTATAATGAAAGAAGTTATCATACAATTCATCTGTTTTTATTAGATTATATTGGAGAGTGATATTTTGATTAGAGCTTAAGTAGTCGATATTCCCCAACTCTCCCTATTCAAATTCGTTAAATCGATATAACGATGTTCTTTTTTGATCTGATGTTGATATAGTTATTTAAGTGCTTTCTTGACTTCAAATTCGAAAACAAGCTTCGCGCAAAACCACACCTCGCTATTCGCAAAAACAAACAGCAAAAAAGTCGACAAACTGCCCTTAAAACATCCCATCTAGGATACCGTCCCAGTCCCACCGAGACTAATAGGAACGTTTGACGTTATCTGGTGGCAGAACTGGAAACTCACGTCTACCAATTTAAATACCCCACGGGAATGCCGCGCTCTCGATAAGGAACGTCGCGACCGACTGCCGAATATTAGGAAATAAAATATATTATTATTCATCGTTTACTGTGTAATAATAGTTAGGGCTTCGAGCCACGTCCTGAAACGTAATTGCTAAATCGTAGCACTTATATCAAGATCAAGGAAGTTCTAAGAGGAATTGAAATATACGCGGGTTTCGATAATGGCCCAGAACTATGAGCTCGGCTGCATTCGTAGATTTGGCAGAAATTGCACTTCGATATCTTGTTTAAGACGTCTGGAATTCTGGGGAATGCCAGGGTGATTCCAGTGAATTATGATTGGTCAAAATGAGTATGATATTTCAAATGAAGGGTTTCCATTAAGAGGTGTTATTTGATATTCGAAGAGAAAATGCCATTCTTCAATATAAATGATCGATGTTTATTTCATTATAAAGAAGAAGATATGCCACTAGAATAGGGCTGCCATACGTCCCGGTACGCCGGTACACGTCCCGGTTTGAAGCATTGAGTCCCAGTGTCCCCGTCAGTTTATTCAATTCTCTCGGTCAGTAATTTAAATTTAGTTGTTATGCTGTAATTTTTT